>CM038678.1:736410540-736715047 GCA_021605205.1 Aegilops longissima | reverse complement strand
TCTTGATGAACTTGGTATTACTCATGAGTTATCTGCTCCCTATACTCCTCAAAGAAATGGCATCGTGGAGCGCAAGAACAGAACTCTTGTTGAGATGGCTCGCACTATGCTTGATGAATACAAAACGCCTAGTCGCTTTTTGGATTGATGCAATTGATATCGCGTGCCACATCATCAACAGAGTATATCTTCACAAATTCTTCAAGAAGACTGCCTATGAACTCCTCAACGACAAGAAACCCAATGTGAGTTATTTCAAAGTCTTCGTGCTAAATGCTGGATTAGAGATCCTCATCACAATTCTAAATTTGCACCAAAGCACATGAAGGTTTTATGCTTGGTTACGGAAAGGACTCGCACACCTACAGAGTCTTCAACATCGCTCTTCACAAGATTGTTGACATCTGAGATGTGCGGTTCGATGAAACTAATGGCTCGCAAAGAGAGCACCTACCTTCGTGTTAGATGAACCAGCACCGAGGAATCTATCAAGTTCAAGGCAACCGAGGATGTCATTCCATCAAGAATCTGCTCAAGAATTCATTCTCAGACGCCAAGAACGCCGAAATGATGCACTCAAGATAATGTCAAGACAATGGTGTTGAGGAAAATGATCAAATTCCTCGACGACAACCAGCTCATCCTCGCTGCAAAAGAAGTACAAGTTGACAAGATCATCGATGACATTGAAGCGCCAGTCCTCTCACACGCCAAAAGCTTCACATTTATCTAACTTTTGTGGGCACTATGCTTTTGTCACTATCACAGAGCCCACTAAGGTAGATGAAGCATTTCTAGAGCCCGAGTGGATTCAGGCCATGCAAGAAGAATTACATCGTTCGAGCTCAACAATGTCGGGAACTGGTCAAACGTCCAGATCCTCGCAAGCATAATATCATTGGCACAAAGTGGATCTACCGCAACAAGCAAGATGAAATGGCCTTGTGGTGAGGAATAAGGCATGACTTGTAGCTCAAGGCTACACACGAGTTGAAGGAATTGATTTCGATGAAACTTTTGCACTGTTGCTAGACTTGAGTCTATTCAGATATTACTCGCCTATGCTAACCATCACAATATCATTTTATATCAAATGGATGTGAAAAGTGCATTCCTCAATGGTAAGCTTGAGGAAGAAGTATATGTTGCTCAACCCTGTGTTTTGAAGATCCAAAGAATCCCGACAAAGTCTTCAGACTCAATAAGGCCTCTATGGTCTCAAACAAGCCCCAAGGGCGTGGTATGATACATTGAAGGAATTCTTCGTGAAGAATGGCTTCACACCGGTTCACTCGACCCTACTCTCTTTACTAAATCATATGATGGTGAACTGTTTGTGTGCCAAATATATGTTGATGATATTATCTTTGGCTGTATCGACCAACGTTATAGTGATGAATTTGCCTATATGATGAGTGAAGAATATCAAATGTCTATGATGGAGAGTTGAAATTCTTCTTAGGTCTTCAAATTCATCAACAACACAATGGCATATTCATATCTCAGAGAAATACCTCAAAGATGTCCTCAAGAAATTCGCATGCAAGATTGCAAAGGCGTCAAAATTCCTATGCCCACAAATGGCCATCTATGCACTGATGAAAATGGTATTGACTTCGATCACATGGTATACAGCTCCATGATTGGTTCTCTATTGTATTTATGTGCATCTAGGCCAGATATAATGCTTAGTGTTTGCATGTGTGCCCGATTTCAAGCTACACCGAAGGAATCACACCATAAGGCTGTGAAGCATATTCTTCGATATCTAGCTCACACACCAACACTAAGATTATGGTACCCCAAGGGCTCTACTTTTGATCTCATTGATATTCTGACTCGACTATGCTGGTGATCGTGGACCGCAAGTCAACATCTGGTACTTGTCATTTCCTTGACGATCTTTGGTCTGTTGGTCCTCAAGAAACAGAATCTGCGAATCACCGCTCATCGCGGAAGCTGAATACATTGCTGCTGGCTCATGTTGTGCTCAATTGCTGTGGATGAAGCAAACTCTCAAGGACTACGGCATCAACGTGAAGAATATGCCTCTCTATAGTGACAATGAGAGTGCCATCAAGATTTCTCACAACCTAGTTCAGCACTCGAAGACAAAGAACATTCAAATTCGTCATCATTTTCTTCGTGATCATGTGTTCAAGGGCGACATCTCCATCGAGCATGTGAAGACTGAAGAACAGCTAGCCGATATCTTCACTAAGCCCTTGGATGAGAAGAGATTTAACAAGTTGCGGTGTGAGCTCAGTATCTTAGAATCTTCGAATGTTCTTTGAAAAGGACACACATCCTGACACTTATGCAAAATTGATGACTTAGATGTGCAACACATGAAGAAACGTTTTTCTTCAATCCATGAAGAATAACACTCTAAGTGTGAAGAAATTAATGAAGAATTTGATTCTCAGAACCCTACGACAATTGTACGCGGTGTCTGAAATTATCATTCTTATACGGTGGGACACGCCACCACCAAAGTTGAAAATCTTCAATTTGAGTTTTTCCTATGTTTTGAAATTCCTTAGTTTTTCAAAATTCTTCAACTTTTCAAAATCTTCACTGTTTCCGTCGTTTTTCTTCATTAGCTATATATATATATGGGTTTATGTCCTCTACAGCATTCACTTATGGCTATTTCTTCAAGTCGCTTTTTCTGCTAAGTGAATGTGATCGGACCCTTCCCCCTCTATGCTATAGTCAACCCAATCTATTCACAAATTCTTCATGTGCGTTCTATTTGAAACTCGTTCAAAATCTTCACTGAGTCCTTGTCAGCTGAACAAATTGCGAACGGAACTTCAAAACTGATCTTATCCAAACTTTCGGTTTTGCTGCTCAAACCGTTCCGCATCCCATGATGCATTATTTTACTCACCCACGATCGTACACGATCTCCACTACACAGTACGTGGGTGACACATGTCGTGAGAAGGAGAATGGTCAGGGGCACGTTCGTCCCAAATCTTCGGGTGAACAGTTTTTCACCATGGCTATATATACCCCCACTCCCCTTCCTCACTTCCTTTACTCCGCTCGACCGCTCTCTCTCTCTCGCTCGAGCTTCTCAAACCCTAGGGCCGCTCCTACTCCATCGTCGCCGGTGAGGAAGAGCTTCATTGCCTCGACCTCGTCGCCGTCGTACTCGCGCCGGTTGCGGAAATCTTCACTCTGTCGCCGCCATAGCCATCTTCCTCCGCCAAGTTAGGGCGTGGAAGATCTGAACTGACAAACTTCCCATCTGTTCTTCTTAGTTCGTCGTGTTCTTCACTTCGGGTAATTAAAAGTTACTTTTATTACTCGCTTTGATTCTCAAACCTACCTGAAAATCTTCAAAGGTGTTTTATTCTTCAAATCCTCACACACAAACACCTTACTAGTTATATGATCTTGATTCATTTCTCTAAGCAATCATTTTTCTTCAAGATTCCTCAATTGTGTGGATCCTCGATCTGTACAACTCTGGAACCTAAGACAAAGAACACTTAGTGAAATTCTTCAAGGCTCATCTGGTCAAAATCCTCAAAACTTGTTCTTTTTGAAAAACCTTCTGAGAACGCATATGACCTCTCCAAATTCCTCGCAACTATACTCTATTCACAGGTACTCATGTCCGCTGCTGAATCACTAGGTTCTCATCAACTTAACTCATTTGCAGCGTTCCTCAAAGAAAAGTTGCATACCTCTTCAGAGAATTCATTTGTTCAAATTCCTCACCAAGAATATGGCGTAAGGAAAGAAGCCACGAAAGGAGGAAAGAGGCCGAGGTCATGACCCGCTTGAAATCCTCGAGGAAATATATGCTGGTTATTCCACACTGATGAAGCCGAGTTCGCAAAGAAAATAAAAATCAGCGCAAGGTGCGATTCAAAGGATTGAACGGAGATGGGCAAGGGAATGGAGGAGTACCGATATGTAACTCCAAAGTACATGAAGAAATTCGACTCAATCCTCCATGCCCAAGAGCTCCATTGGCACCTGGTCAAGAAGTCTGACCCCATCAAAGATCAAGCGTGGTGAGGACTTTCCAAGAATGGGCCAAGCGCCAAGCCAAGTTGGCAAGACAAGCAAACGAGGCAAGGAGGAAATTCAACGAGGACTCGCGATCGCTGCTGCCCCCGAGGCCTCTATCAAGCCAAGAAAATCTATGGCAAAGAAGCCCGCACACAAGCCAAGTGCTTCACCAACAGTGCCCTCACGGCCAAGTTCCTCAGCTGTGCCCTCACGGCCAATTCCTCATGCTGCCCCTGCTCCTCCAAAATCCTCAGCTCCTTCAAAGTCCTCAGCAGCTCCTCCCAAGTCCTCAGTAGTTCCGACAAAGTCCTCAGCACCTGTGCATCTCGCCACGTGCCAAAGGACTGCAGGCTTCCCCATTTCCTCCGTGTTTCAGAAGTTCCTCACCTGCACCAAAGTCTTCATCCGCCCGACTCTGCTGAAGACTAAGGCCACACTGGACGAGGTCCTCGCCTAGTCCCAAGAAGAAACAGGTCGCGCTCCAAGAGCCATTGAAGATGATGAGGCTGATGATGATGAACTTATGGAAATCATCGAGACCGCCAAGAAAGGGTCATAGAGCCAAAGGCACATCTGTACATCGTTGTTGGATCCGAGGAAAATCCTCGATTACATTGATCTCGCACAAGGATCCAAACACTCCTATGCCAGATTTTCATCGACTTCGGACAAAGTCATATGCTGACCCATTTCATCATCAAGAGAAATGGAAGTTTGAAAAGGCAAGAGAGATCAAGAAAGCTCAATACGTAAAGGAGAAGTTCCGAAGAAAACGCTGTCGAATGACACCGAGGAACTTCTCAAGGTCCGTAATGAAATCCAAGCCCTCAAGAAAACTTTGATGCTTATTATGCTGATTGGCAAGGAGCCAAAGTCAGATTCGACAACCTGACGAAGAAATTCACCAATGTTGTAGCCCCAACGCAACATGAAATTCCTCAAGCTGGAGCCTCAGCTCAGCAGACTGAAGAACATGCCAGCACCGCTGATGAAGTTCAGGCTGCTAAAGAAAATGCTAGTTCCAGGGCTGATGATCCCATTCTAGCCGCTGAAGAAATTGCTGTGGCATCCACTAGTGGTGCGCTCAAGAAATCGAACAAGACAGGCAATCTGATCGGCCATACCGAGGAAAATCAACAAGATTCCTCAGCTCCTCCTACGCCAACACCAACTCCAATTCTTCCATCTGCCTCTGATGTGAAGAAGACCAAGGCTGCAGAACGAGCTGCAGTGAAGAAACGGAAAGCATCAGCTGCGTCAAATTCTTTGGCTGCGAAGAAAATGAAGCCAATGACCAGCTCCTTTGAAAATCATATTGATGCTATTCCAATTTCCATAATTCCATCAAAGGACCTTGTTCCTTTTGATGAAGATTATGTGATCCCAAGCGGATCTGATGAAGAAAATCATTCTGCTGCTTCGTCATAGCAGATTTATGAAGAAATTGAAGTGGAAGCAATCCCTTCAACCCCAATCATTTCCTCGCCTATGCCTCAGTTCACAGCTGAAGAGGCCGGTGTTGAGGAAATTGAAGAAGATGTGGATATTGGAAGCACAACGCTAGTGATGAACGATGACTCTTGGGAAAGTCAGCATCCAAATTCTCCACTCTTCACCCCAATCCAACAGATACCTCAGTCCCCTGCTCCAACAGTTCAAATGGGCTCTGAAGAAACACATCCCACTTCATCTGTCCATGAAGAAATTCCAGCCACTAGCGCTGATGAACCTGTTGTTGCTGATCCTCAGACTACACCTGTTGAGGAACAAGAAATTCCTCAGCCTGAAGAACCTGAGATTGCGATTCCAGAGGTCGTGATGCAACTCACTGACACTCCACTGCCAAAGCCAAAGGATCCCTTCTCAACAGAGCAAAAGTTCAAGGCTGAAGACTTCTTCACGAGCAAGTATTCTTCATCGACATAATCCATATGATTCTCGCTCAGATAAGGAAGAGGCGCTTCGACTGCCACCAAGCCAATTTCTATTCCTCGCTCTTCAACAAAGACAAAGTGTTCGATCATGCACATATTCCTCATGTGGACATGGAGTCTCTGCCAGCTTCGAGCCACCCTCGTTCTTCACGACGCAGACTTTGAATTTCTGCACCGATATCTGTGGACTAGAATGAAGAACTCATTCTTCAATTCTATGCAATGCTGCACATCACCGGAGACGCCAAGACATGAACTCATGGGTATTAGATCGATGTCTGAAAATACTCACTACAAGGCACCAAGAATCTGAATTGCTTCGCGCTCTACCACTCAGTCCTCCACTTGATGGTGCTCGTTGTATCTACAACGAACCTGAACTTTCAAATCACTATATGCAAGTGTTGATGAAGCCATTGAAGCCAAGGCAGGCCCTAAGAACCAAATTCTCGTCAAGGAATTATTGTATGTGCCTCGGATCAGATATCGGATTCGACGAAGAAAATGAGTCCTATCAAAGGCCACGACTCAAATGATGAAGAAGTCGCTGGCATCATGAAGAATATGCTTTTCAATATCATTCATGGCATGCTCCGCCAACTTCCATGATTTCTTCATGAGGACTCGCAAACATTGCTATGTCACCATTTGAGCTGAAGCCTTATGCGCCTTGGATAATGAGATTCATCAGGACAAGGTCTTCACTCTATTACAAGGCTGATACTCTGAACCACTGCAGCTACTTCCCCCCGATTGAAGTCCTTAAACGGACATTTACCTCAGCTGATGACAAGAGCAAGGCTACTGCAGTGATCGATGAAGGCATTCATCCATTGGATGGACAGTTTCGCAAAGCAGCATCCTACTCCACCAATGATGACTCTGCCGCAAATACCTCAGTCAAGCAAAGTTCTCAAGCTACAGTACCCAGGGTGATGACTGATCGTGAGTTACTCCTCAGTCTTCATCAGAAGGTTGATCGCAATCATAAATGGGTCAAGCGTCAGTTTGGTTCAATTCTTCACAACATGACCTCTACACACAATGCTGTGAAGAAAAATCACTACTACCTCCATGAAACCTTCAAACGCACTGGTTGTTCTTTCAAATGTCTACAAAGGCGGAAGAACTGACGACAATGGGACTCAAGGAAGAATTTGACTAGTCTCGCACCTCCTCCAAAGAAATACAAGAAGGTCAAAGTTCCTTCCTTGGTGGCTAGCTCCTATTCTTCATCGCACGACATCGATGAAAATGAAGACTTGACGACATCTGCGGCAGGCCCTACTACAACAACCGACCCTAACAACGCTGGCGCCCTTCTTCAACTTGAAATTCTTCAGGGCGTTAGTCCTCGCCGATCCTTTGGTCATTCGATGACAAAGGGGAGAAATTTGAGTTAGTCTTCAAGCCGGTCTATTATATGGGCAATTTATTTTTGTTGTTACAACTCGCTCGTCTGAAACTTTTATTGGATCGAGTTGTAATCTTAAACCCGATGGTGCTTTGAGACTTTTGATGCATCGTGCACTATGCTCGACACTTTTGATGCATCGAGCTCTGATTCTCTTGAGCTCGATACTCTTGATGCGTTATTTTGCATGCCTGTTCCTCATTAATGTTATTGCACGCATGCTGAATTTCATCAAGCACCATATTTCATAATGCATTTTCAATTCTTCATATTATATGTCCAAATGCGTGTATGAATTACAAGATATAGGGGGAGATCTCCATGATTCAACTCTTCAAATGTGCATTGCCTCAAAAGCAAATTCCTCACTATGCACATCTTCAGGGGGAGTTCTTCTATATCTTGCAATCAAATTCCTCAATATCAGTATTTACACTTCATATGTTTATCCCCGTTGAAAACTTAACCTATATTGCCATCAATCACCAAAAAGGGGGAGATTGTAAGTGCATCTAGTGCCACTTAGTGATTTTGGTGTATTGAAGACTTATAGGTTAAGGGACTAATGTGTTTGTGAGTGTACACAGGTCTATAAGTCTATGAGGAGTTTGATATTTACAGAGAAAGTCGAATTTCTAAAATGAAGTTCTTCGATTGAAGACTTTGATATTCAAGACTTTTCAAGACTTTGAAAGTGAAGAAATTGGTGTGACCTTGAAGACTTGGTATTCATTTGAGGAACATGAAGCGTGAAGACTTTTGTTTTCGTAGTTTCGCTTTTTCTTTCTTGGGTCATAGGAAACACCGCATCGTTAAAGGGGTCGAGGAAATACTAAGGAAAAATTTCCATGTGATGCTCAACTCAAAATCCTACACCATCAATCCTTCGAGTGAAGCCTTTGAAATCTCATACAGTTCAGTCAATTTCTTCAAAGGATGAGACGAAGTTCTTCTGGTCGCTGAGGAATTTGTTCTGACTGAGGAGTTAGGAATTCGCCAGTGCGGATTGCCTACACAGTGAGGAACATGATAGCCCTGAGAAATTTGACATTCAAATTTCCGACCGTTGTTGTGCTACGCGCCAGCTGTCCCAAAATATCTTATCCACCTAACGGTCATATCATTGAAGGGCATTTATGTCTTATCATGTCGGGCTGCTCCCTAGGCTATAAATAGCCGCCCCTACAACCACTAGCTGGTTGGCTACTCCGAGAGAAACTTGACACTTGTCATTTGAGAGCAACCCATCCTCCGAGGGCTTTGAGCGATAATCATCGAGTGAGGAAAAACCCAAAAACCAAACCCCTACAAACCCAAAGTGATTGAGCATCATCAAGAGATTGATCCCGTGGATCCGATGCTCGTTACCTTTGAAGACTGTGCTTCTTCCAGACGGTTAGGCGCCATGGTCTAGAGCATCCAAGAGGAATTGTGGATCGCCGAGTGACCAAGTCTGTGAAGGTTTGGAAGTCGCTCAAGACTTACCACGAGTGATTGGACGAGGTCTGTGTGACCTTAGTTCAAGAAGAATACGGTAAGGACTTGGTGTCCTGAGCTGCGTGCTCAGCGACTGGGTGTCCGGACTGTGTGTCCTCGAGTTTAAATACTCAGCCGCTCCAACCAGACGCATAACCGAGACAGCAGTTGAACTGGTCTACCAAATCATTGTCTTCACCAACCTAACTGGTTCTATTTCCTCAACCCTTTCATTTCCTCATTATTGTGTTGAGTGTCTGTTCATATCTGTGATTTGAAGACTTTGATCAAGACTTTCTCAATTTCCTCAGTTCAATTTCTTCAGTCTGTTTTGTCTTCATCTTGTGCTATCCTGTGTTTACGCTTTCTGTACTCTTTGATTGTCTTCATTTCATCATGATGACCATGCCCGCATTCTCTTATGCATACTTTTGAGTACTTATTCCGCTGCAAGTATTTCTTCGCTAAGGAATTTCTCACCGCAAATTCTCGTGAAGAATTCATAAAATCGCTTATTCACCCCCTCAAGTCGATATAACGACTTTCAGGGGCGGACGCCGCGGCGACGGAGCTACGGGCGGCGGTCAAGGCTGGCGGAGGCGGCGACGGGCGCTGGCTGCGGTGGACGGCGGCGGAGGCGAGCGCCGGCCGGGCGGAGGCGGCACGGGTCCGCACGGGCGGTGATGGGCGGCGGTCATGGATCGGCCCGCTGGCCCTTGGATGGGCTTCGCGGGCCGACGCGGTGGGGACGGCGGTGGAGGCGACGTGGCGGTGGCGGATTCGCCGAGGGACGGCGGTGGACGTGTCCGGCGCCGGGCGGACACGTCCGTCCTGCGGAGGTAGAAGGGGCTAGGGTTAGGGGTGGATTTTATCCGCGAATTTCGGGGAAGGGGACCTATTTATAGATAGAGGGAGCTAGGAGAATCCAAATGAGGTGCGGTTTTCGGCCACGCGATCGTGATCGAACGACCGGGAGCATAGAGGGGTTTGGATGGGTTTTGGTCCACTTTGGAGGGGTGTTGGGCTGCAACACAAAGAGGGCTTTTACAGTTACCCGGTTAACCGTTGGAGTACCAAACGACCTCCAAATGGCACGAAACTTGATAGGCGGTCTATCGGTGCTATACCAAGGCGGCTTGGCGAACCTCGGTCCATTCTGAGACCGTTTAACACCCGCACATGAAAAGAGGCAAAAGGGGGCGCCGGGGAACACCGGGTTGCAAAACGGACAACGGGGAAAATGTTCGGATGCATGAGATGAACACGTATGCAAAATGAAATGCACATGATGACATGATAAAATGCAACACGCAAGCAAATGACATGGCAACGCTGACGAATAACTGGCGGACACCTGGCGCATCAAATCCGGGGCGTTACAACACTCCTCCACTAACGAGAGATCTCGTCCCGAGATCTTAGGACCGAGACGGAAGAGAAAAGTATGAGGTGAAACAAGAACGCAAGAGAAAAGATGAACAACGCAAAGCCTCCGGAAGAATTGAAAGAATTGGGAATGTGTCGTGGAATTGTCACGGCAGATGTCCTCTTGCAAGGACTTAATCGTGGAGCCATCGCAACTAGGAAGCTTAAAGGGGTTAATCGGGATAAAGGACACGAGAGGTTTATACTAGTTCGGCCCCTTACGGTGAAGGTAAGGCCTACGTCTAGTTGGTTTGGTATTGCTTGAGGTTTCGATGACCAGGGAGCGAGATACGCTATGCCCGGTTCTCGATTGGTTGTTTCTTGCCCTAAGCCGCGGCTGGTCGCCCCTTATATACACGGGTTGACGCCCTGTGGCTTACAGAGTCCCGCCGCTCATAAACAGTGTCCGCCCGGTGACTAGTCAAGTCTACCTTATGATACAAGTCATGCCATTATGGCGGTTTACTACAACGGGCCTTATATGCCTGTGGGCCTTAGGCCCCTTGTTGAGACGCCATCTTCATGCTTGGACTTGCTTCGTCGTAACTCTTTACATAACCCGGCCCCTCCTGGGCGGCTTACACAAATAGTTATATCCCCAACATTAGGCCCCAGATTGATTTGAACATGGTCATCTCAATCTTAAAATAACTTAAAACATAAATCTTCAGCTTATAATAGTTGCATGGTATCACATGGTATCACATGGTATCACATGGTATCACATGGAATAGTAATACACTCATGACTATATACATGGTATCACATGATCTAACTAAAGGACGCGACTAGCGTCCGGACGGTAGGAAATTAGCAACATGTCCGCACGAATCAAAATCTGCATCTCCACCTCGCTCGACTAGAGCATGCACCTCACTAATCATGCATGCAGTGCAAACTCCTTCCCATGCGTATATAGACTCCTCCGGTTGTATAATAGTTGCATGAAAAAAAAACAGAAAAGCTGGTGTCATCAAAGATTCCATTTAAAAGTATATATTCAAAATGTTTTGTAGGTCAAACTATCGCTCCGATTTAAAATCTTTTTTCACATAAAAGATTCGTCACGATGAGACTTTCGAAACTACATTCCATGTTGGTATGTTTCGACGACTTTTTTTTCCGGGTCAAAAGTTACCACGAATGTGCTACATAAGTTATCACGACTATGACACACAGCTGTTTCCATAGGAAATATCAGGCATAAAAAGATGGCCTTCCAACTTTTCTTCTCATGTGCACATGCATATATGCAGTAGATGACAAAACCATGATGTCATCCTAGATTCTCCCTATTTTGAAACTTGAAAATGTTTTGTACCTCAAACTGCCCCTTTAATCAAAAAACTGTATTCACATAAAAGATTCTTCAGGACAAGTTTTTAAACTAGATCCCATATTAGTATGTTCCAACGACTTTTTTTAGATAAAAATTTGGACGAGACTTGCCTGCTCCCCGCGCGTGCGCCCATCCGTGCTCCCGCGTAAGTGGCTTGATTTGATTGGAACAAAATAAGGCCCGGCCCCGTCCCCTTAAAATCAGGGGGGGAGATGATTAGATTAGAAAGGAAAAAGGAAAAAAGACAGCCATAGGATGAAGTGAGAGCATGGATGGGAGCAGGCAAGCCGGATCCTAAAAATTTACCACGCATGAGCTACACAAATTATCATTCTAGTTGAGCGTAAACTTATAGTGTTGTTTACACAGAAATTACCGAGGCATAAAAAATGGTTTCTTCGACCTTCTCCCCACATGCACATGCACGCGCCCTAGAGAACGGAAAATGCTAATGTCAGGGAGGATTCCACCAAAATTATAAAATTTAAAAATATTTTGTAACTTAAATAGCCGCTCTGGTATAAAAACCATTTTCACATAAAAAATCATTGCGACAAGGCCTTCGAAACAGGATCTCATGTTGGTATGTTTCGACAATTTCTTTGAGTCAAAAGATTATCAGGCCTAGACTAACTAAGTTTACCAACTCTGTTGTGTGTATATTACCATGATATTCACACACGAATTACCGAAGTGTGTTTTTCAACAAGTCCCTACCACTCCCGGTCAAAAGTTATCACACCTGGACTAAATAAGTTATCAACTTAGTTGTGCGTATATTTTCAACAACTTTTTTCATGGGTCAAAATTTGTAAATAAGTTATCAGGTCCGGAGCCCGTGTTACCATGTTATTTACAGAGTAAGTTTTCCATAACTTTTTTCCACAAGTCAAAAGTTATCGTGGTGTTTGGACATAAGTTATCAGGTCCGGAAGCCTGTGATACCATGTTATTTATAGAGTATGTTTTCAATAAAAAAATTCCACGGGTCAAAGTTATCCTGGTGTTGGACCTAAGTTATCAGGTCCGGAAAGCGTATATTATCACGCTTTTACACAGAAGTTATCGGTGGTATGTTTTCATCAACTTTTTTCCATGGGTCAAAGTTATTCTGGTGTTTGTATGTAAGTTATCATGTCCGGGAGCCTATATTATCATGCTATTTACGCAAAAAGCTGTTAGTTGTATGTTTTTTATATCTTCTTCTCCAGGTAAAAATGATCATGGTGTTTGTACCAGAGTTATCATGTCCGAAGGCGTATATTACCATGCTATTACTTTGAAGTTATCGGTGGTATGTTTAAATTTAAACAATTTTTTTCCGCGGGTCAAAGTTATCATGGTGTTCGTACCTAAGTTATTAGGTCAGGGGACGATCTTACACTATTACTTAGAAGTTATCGATAGTATGTTTTCAACAACTTTTTCTCACCGGTCAAAATTATCGTGGTGATTGCATCTAATTATCAAATCCAGAGCCTATATTATCATGTTGTTTACACAAATAGTTGCCGAGGTATGTTTACAAGGACTTTTTAACCAAATAAAGGGCAAGTCGGTCTACAATATACAACTTGGTAACTATAAAAATAGCCATGTTAATAACTACAACCCGGCGACTACATAATTGTTATGTTGGAACTACATATAGTCTTCCCTCCTATGGTGACCCCTCTCTAATCCAATTACTACGAAGATTTGCTTGGATCCTACCATGATACGACGCGCCACCTTCCCTTTGCCAACATCTCCCACCTGTCCAAGTGCATCTAACGTAGAATCCTCTTTGATCCCACCACCAACGTCGTTCTGGGCATCATCGGAGTGCTTGCGGGGATGCCTACTTACATCACGAAGTGAACCACAAAATGATTCATGAGTGAAAGAAAAACCGGAAATGCATTCTCTATAGAAATACAACAAAATCCGAGTAGTACCTATTCCTAACAGAAAAAACAAAACAAATGGAGGGCTGCACCGTAGTAGTGGCCTACTCGCGGTAATAACCTATCTACAGAATTAGCCAACTTCCAAACAAAACATGTTGTTGGCTGAGATGGTCACCAGGTACTGTCAAAAGTCTGTACCGAGTCTGCAGGTGCGCGGTTCGATTCCTATCGCCTTCGCTAATCATCAGTTTTGACGGAGCTACGGCGGGCTTACGCCGGCCTGAACCATTTTCATTATCATAATTAAGACTGAGATACAAACACAACGGCTACATAAGTGTAGCACCCAACACACATAAGAAGGAGTAGGGGACAACAGAGAAGAACCAGGAAACAAGCTACGACAAGCAGCCGACACCAAGAACTTAGCACCCATCACCACTAGGCTAACCGAGAAGAGCAGGAGCTAGTTTTGATGGATCAATCGAAAGGAGATATGTTGCCGAGAAGACGAAGAGAAGAAATCACCTGCTGCCCTGCGATCACTCACACCTTGAAGAGCTAGGAAGTCGCAGTCGCCATCGAAGGGCATCCCATTGCCTAGCCACGTCGCGACAGAGAGAGCCACTGATCGTGCCGAAGGGCAATGCTCCGCCAAGACAGCCCCTGCACCTCCTCTAGGCCACACCATGGCCACCATCACAAATAGAGGGAGCCAGAGCACTATGCGAAGCAACAAAACCTCACACGCCATCGAAGGGCACCGAACACCGAGACATCACCGTCGCCACGAGCCCCCATGAGAGGTCAACCAACAGCACCAGGATGACCAAGGCACCAGTCGCCGCCACAGACCACTTCCACCGCCACCACCGAGCATTCCAACCACCCAACAACCTCTGTTACCCAGACATCGAGCAACCAACAACGGATTTCGTGGCTCCAAAAAATAACGCCCCCAAGGGGGAGAACGACATCGAGATGCCATCGTTGTCCGAACCAAAAGAGGATCTAAGGCTTTTGCCCGGAGCACACGAATATGCAGGTGGCAGCAGCTCCCCAATGACCCTTCAAGATGCCATCGTTGCCAACAAGGTCGGCACAAGGCTTAGCATCCCAACCTGGTCGTCTCCGCAGATGCCAACGCTTGATTCCAGCAACACAAGACCACTCCATCCCCATGCCAGTCACGGCGAGCGTCCCCGCCAGGTCCAGCAAGAAGCTCCGAAGACACGGCCGCTCACCTCGAGCATCCGCACAAAAAGGAGTTGGAGAAACCTTGGCTGCCACCAGCACCCAACCTCCCACCACCGGCCACACGTCTCCACCACCGCCACATCATGCCCCGCCGGCAGCATCCTCCGCCGACCCCCTGGCCGTGGCCACGGAAAACAGCCACCCGAGCAAGCTGCTGCCACAGGAGAGACCGGATCTGGACGCTATGAAGCCTCACAGACCAAGCAGAGCAGCTCACCTTCTCCACCTCGTTGTCCGTGCCACCACGCCGCACCACCCTCAAGATCTCCACTCCCCGCCATCATCCTCCGGACACGGCGACCGGGAGCACCGACAGAGCGAGTGAGCCGCTGCTCAAGGGGAGCCAGATCTGGGCATGGAGCTCCCCTAGATCGATGCGGCTGACCCGGACCACCGCCGCCCACGCCACTGAGCCGCTCGCACCGCCTCCAAGCGCCATCGCGCGGCCGGGCGCTGCCCCAGGCCACGCGCAAGCCCCCGCCGCCAGTGGAGCGTCCCCGCGCCGCACCATCCGAGCGAGAGGAGGAGAGCCGTCCCCGCCGCCGCCAGCGCCGCGCGGGATTTTCCCGGCAACGCCCTCCGGCGGCGGCGGGAGGAGGAGGAGGGGGAAGGGAGGGGGACTGCTGCGGGGCGGCTAGGGTTCCTCCCGGGTCGCCCACGGGAGCGACACGGGAGGCGAGGTCTTAGCTTTCTCGCTAACTAAAAGCTTGGCCGGTCTATATATTGTCAACCTAGTCCCCTAGTTTCTTTCCTCCGGTGACGAGTAGTAGTAAAGTCAGCTGAAAAAGTGTGTAGTGGAAGCATGTAGTCCTGGAGTAGTACCTAATATACCCACTAATCCTAGTAATTAGCTATGTACAAATACTCTAAGTACGTGAGCTGGTGGAGTAAAACAATGGTTTCCTACACCATCAGTGTCAATGGTCGATCCGGATATGGAGTGATCCTTGACAGATGTGTACACTGTTAGGAATAAGCCAGGCCGCAGTGTCTACCAGCGTGTGCGCATCTAGGTCGAATCCGTACAGCGGTGCGTGGCCGCGTCCGTGTACATGTTCATGGCCGTGGCGGGGGTGCCCGTATGTGCGTGTGTGTCCCGGTGGCGCGTGAGTCCGCGTTCACGTTCGTGTCCACCGTGTAGTCTAGAGTCTAGGTCATGTAGGTAGTTTGCAGTTGTGGACGTCGGAGCGTCGGGTGTGCTGGTCGAGTTTCGACAATTTGTGCTCGTTGCCGCATGTGGTTGTTGTTGGAGAAATGACAAGACAAGGCAGAGAACAGAGGTGAGATGCCAAGTTCTGTGGTGCAGCTGTCTGAAACAGATGAATGCGGAGGTGGAGCGCGAGGCCTGCTCGAGATAAGCCAAGTGAATTGGTGAGTTAATTTGCATAAGGTTGTTAACTACTTCCGTGGTTGGGGCAAGTGGCCTTTCGGGAGCTGCCTCTGGCGACATACGGGTATAGCTGATGGATAAGTGTGCATGCAAATCGTGCGGTTTAGTTCCATCCGGCTGTTCATCTTCTTCTACCTCCGTCCGGCGTTCGTCGCTGGAGGGCTGTTCAGCGTATGTCGCCGGAGGCAGCTCCAACATACGTAAGTTCCATCAGTCGACAATGCTGCGGTGAGCATGCAATATCGGGGTCAATCCCATGGACCCTAGCAGCGATGGCAGAACCTAGTATGACGGGTCCACACATGGCTACCCCACGCTTGGCCCAGTCTCACAACAGCCAGCGAAACGGATGGATGGCCACTCTCGGGTTTAACCAACTCCTACTTGAACGCTCTGGTGGCCTGAGTACTGCTTCTTTATAATGCAATCCGAGAAACTCGGCTTTGAATGCTGCAAAATCTGACATGTTCATTTGACCTACTTGTGCAAAATTATTGATTTTACAAAATTTAACATCTTGGTTCCAATCCTGCTGTAATTTGTCTCCATTTTCAACCTCAATTATTTACGGGAACATGTTCGAACGATTTAATTTAGGTTGAGATCTTGTTTCATGTAGGGACCACGTGATTTTTTTTCCAGAATTAATGGCATGATTATTTCCCATTCCATTAGCAGGAGAAAAGGCTTGTTACAAGGCTGGTCAAAACTAAAAATGATCAAAAAAGGAACATGTAGTCCTGGACTAGTCCATGACCACTAAAGACTCTTTGATTTGGTCACAAACCCTAGATACCAAGCTATACTTGTTCTCGAAGGCTAATTTAGCGAAGTGCTTGAAAAAAATCCGTGTATGCAGATTGCAGACAGAAGCTGTTGGAATATTAGGCAAGTTCATGATTAATTCCAGTAAATAATTCATGACTAGAAGAGATACTAGCATGCAATAATCTAGCAAACTAGAAGAACAGCAAGACATGCATAACAGCAGCAAACATGTAACAATAGCCGTAGACACAGACATGAACAGAGGATGTTGGACGTACTGATCGTTAGCTATTATGGGTGCGACAGTGTTGATGACGATGTTGGCGACGATCTGCTGCTGACGGCGATGAATACGACGATGAGTAGGACCGCCCGACTTTGACGGAAGACGACCCGTGATGACGAATTTGAGCAGTCGCGCACAGCGCTTCCCAAAAACCTAATTCGCCCTCTCCCGTGCAGGATCACAAAGACGAACGGTTCCGAGACCTGCTCTCCCACGCCGATGCACGCCCGGCGCTTGGGATGGAGTAGACTGCGATGGCGGCGCAAGTTGTGAGATGAGGAAAACCCTAGGTGTTTTTTTCGGTGCGTCTCTGGCAGCAGCCGATAGCTGTATATATATTAGGACCAGAGGCGGTATTGTGTCGCGACTACAATTCCAAACCGACTCGGTTTCTAATTCAGATACTTACCGGACAAGAAATCAAAACTTGTCTGCCAAGACAGGGGGGGGGGGGGGGGGGGGGGGGGGGGGGGGGGGGGGGGGGGGGGGGGGGGGGGGGGGGGGGGGGGGGGGGGGGGGGGGGGGGGGGGGGGGGGGGGGGGGGGGGGGGGGGGGGGGGGGGGGGGGGGGGGGGGGGGGGGGGGGGGGGGGGGGGGGGGGGGGGGGGGGGGGGGGGGGGGGGGGGGGGGGGGGGGGGGGGGGGGGGGGGGGGGGGGGGGGGGGGGGGGGGGGGGGGGGGGGGGGGGGGGGGGGGGGGGGGGGGGGGGGGGGGGGGGGGGGGGGGGGGGGGGGGGGGGGGGGGGGGGGGGGGGGGGGGGGGGGGGGGGGGGGGGGGGGGGGGGGGGGGGGGGGGGGGGGGGGGGGGGGGGGGGGGGGGGGGGGGGGGGGGGGGGGGGGGGGGGGGGGGGGGGGGGGGGGGGGGGGGGGGGGGGGGGGGGGGGGGGGGGGGGGGGGGGGGGGGGGGGGGGGGGGGGGGGGGGGGGGGGGGGGGGGGGGGGGGAAAAACTAGAAGAACAGCAAGACATGCATAACAGCAGCAAACATGTAACAATAGCCGTAGACACAGACATGAACAGAGGATGTTGGACGTACTGATCGTTAGCTATTATGGGTGCGACAGTGTTGATGACGATGTTGGCGACGATCTGCTGCTGACGGCGATGAATACGACGATGAGTAGGACCGCCCGACTTTGACGGAAGACGACCCGTGATGACGAATTTGAGCAGTCGCGCACAGCGCTTCCCAAAAACCTAATTCGTCCTCTCCCGGTGCAGGATCACAAAGACGAACGGTTCCGAGACCTGCTCTCCACGCGCCGATGCGCCGCGCTTGGGATGGAGTAGACTGCGATGGCGGCGCTAAGTTGTGAGATGAGGAAAAACCCTAGGTGTTTTTTCGGTGCGTCTCTGGCCGCAGCCGATAGCTGTATATATATTAGGACCAGAGGCGGTATTGTGTCGCGACTACAATTCCAAACCGACTCGGTTTCTAATTCGTATACTTACCGGACAAGAAATCAAAAACTTGTCTGCCAAGACATAAAAATAAAAGGCGAGGCGAAAAGCTGCTGGCAGTGTGTTTTCCTTTCTCTTCTCACACACCACTTAGAGTGGTGGAGAGAACCCACTATATAAAGAGGTCCAACTCTTCTTCAACTTCCAAGGTGGGACTAAACTTAGCACCACCACTTGCCATTTTACACATGAGCTTTGAGATTTCAGAAATTGCTATGGGCCTAGCCCATTAATTCTAACAATCCCCCACCAGATCTCAAACACCCATTTAGAGATTTGCCTTCTCTCACCACTTGTTTAATATACCAGTGTTTCAGCAGAGACTGTTAAGTTGAACTTCTACCCAGAACTTTAAGCTACATCCATTCACAACTTGACAATGGACTATGCCTTGAATTGCTAGTTTTGTGTGAACAGGTTTCACTCAAAGTCTTAACCAGTACCTGACCGCCATTAGGCTACCCCGCGGTTTGGAGCTTATACGTCATACTCCCTGGTCTCTTTGTGAGTTTACTAGAGATCACCCAAATCTCATAGACTGCGACGTTTACAGTCAGAACTCATATAGGTGTGTTCTTGCAAGACTGCTCTGTAGGACAGCATCTTTGCTAATTATAGCCAATAGAACCACATTAAGGCATGTTGCCGACCTGCCTTACAGATCTGAGCCTTACAGCTCTGAGAGTTTTGCATCTTCACTTGGAGACGATCATAAGTTATTACTCTCCTCAGTTAACCAATAGCTTGTTCTTCCCAGATCCTAATTCACGGGATCTCCGATCACAAAGGTTGGGTTACTACTACGGTGTAACATCTATGGGTCTCATACCCATCTCCCTCGATGCAATATCTATCACATTTCGTGATAGTCCCTTTGTAAAGGGATCTGCCAGGTTTTTGTCTGTTTGTATATACGTAACAGTTATTACTCCGGAGTTTCTCAACTTCCTGACAGACTTCAAACGTCTTTTCACGTGTCTTGATGACTTTGCATTATCTTTAGAATTGTTCACTTTAGCGATAACCGTTTGGTTATCACAATTCATAAGAATAGCCAGTACAGGTTTTTCAACAACCGGCAAGTCCATCAAGAGCTCACGCAGCCATTCTGCCTCAACGGTGGCTGTGTCCAAAGCAGTTAATTCTGCTTCCATAGTTGACCTCGTCAATATGGTTTGCTTGCAAGACCTCCATGACACTGCGCCACCACCATGAGTAAATACATACCCACTAGTTGCGTAAAGTACATCAACATCGGAGATCCAATTTGAATCACTATATCCTTCTAGCACAGCAGGATGCCCTGAATAAGTAATTCCGTAACTCATAGTACCTCTCAGATAGTGTAAGACCCTTTCTAGTGCATGCCAATGATCATCACCCGGGTTGGACATGAACCTACTCAGTTTGCTCACAGCAAAAGAGATATCTGTTCTTGTAGCGCTAGCTAAGTACATGAGTGAATCGACAACTTGAGAGTATCTTAATTGATCTCTCGTTTCTTTCTTGTTCTTTCTGAGTGTCACGCTGGGATCATAAGGTGTTGGAGAAGGCTTGCTATCCATAAAACCGAATCGGTTCAAGACCTTCTCAACATAGTGAGATTGCGTTAATGTAATCCCACTCTCATCCTTAATAAGTTTGATGTTTAGAATTACATCGGCTTCTCCCAGATCTTTCATGTCAAAACTTTTTGATAGAAAAGACTTGACCTCATTAATTGCATTAATGTTTGTACCAAAGATCAGTATGTCGTCCACATACAAACATAATATGACACTATTGCCCCCACCATGGCGATAGTAAACACACCTATCAGCCTCGTTAATGACAAATCCTGCAGAAGTCAAAGTTCTTTCAAACTTCTCATGCCATTGCTTAGGTGCCTGTTTTAGACCATACAAAGATTTTAACAACTTGCACACCTTTCTCTCTTCACCCTTTACCACAAACCCGTCAGGCTGATCCATATAGATCTCCTCTTCCAACTCTCCATTAAGAAAAGATGTCTTTACATCCATTTGATGAATGATAAGACCATAAGAGGCAGCCAAGGAAAGTAACACTCGAATGGTGGTCATTCTAGCAACGGGTGAATAGGTGTCAAAGTAATCTTCGCCTTCTTTCTAAGTGTAGCCCTTGGCCACTAGCCGCGCCTTGTACTTATCAATAGTACCATCAGGCTTTAGCTTCTTTTTGAACACCCACTTACAGCCCACAGGTTTACAACCATAAGGTCTATCAGTTAGTTCCCAAGTTCCATTAGAAAGAATTGAGTCCATCTCATTATGAACAGCTTCTTTCCAATCATCTACATCCGGAGATGCATATGCTTCTGCAATCGTCTTGGGTGTGTCGTTCACAAGGTATACAATGAAATCATCACCAAAGGATTTTGCAATCCTTTGTCTCTTGTTCCTTCTAGGAACTTCATTGTTATCCTTCTCAAGGACTTCCTCATGTGATTGTTCAAATATTCATCAGTTGTACTAGATTCAGGAATTATCTCGGAAGAAAATCTAGCAATGCTATGCATATCTTTCATAGGAAATATGTTCTCAAAAATGTTGCATCACGAGATTCCATTATAGTATCAACATGCATATCAGGTACTTCAGATTTTACCACTAAAACCTATAAGCAATGCTCCGTTGAGCATACCCTAGAAAGACACAATCCCATGTCTTTGGTCCAAGTTTATGTTTCTTAGGAATAGGAATATTGACCTTTGCCAAACATCCCCAAGTGCGCAAATAAGAAAGTGATGGTTTTCTCCCAACCCACTCCTCATAAGGGTTTTCTTTATTATTGTTGGGAACTCTATTCAGGACATGACATGAAGTCAATAGAGCCTCCCCACCATGCCTTAGATAAACCAGCAGTGTCTAACATGGCATTCACCAAGTCGGTCGATGTGCGGTTTTTCCTCTAGGCCACTCCATTTGATTGAGGTGAATAGGAGGCGTCCTCTCATGAATAATACCATGTTCCTCACAAAATTCATCAAAACTTTTGGAAAATACTTCCACCACGATCGGACCTAAGACGCTTGATCTTTCTCTCTAGTTGATTTTCAACTTCAGCTTTATAGATTTTAAAGTAGTCTAATGCTTCATCTTTAGTTTGCAACAAATAAACATAGCAAAATCTAGTCGCATCATCAATCAAAGTCATGAAATATCTGTTTCCACCTTTTGTCAACACACCATTCATCTCACAAAGATCAGAATGTATGAGTTCTAGAGGTGCCAAGTTTCTCTCCTCGGCAGCCTTATGAGGCTTTTGAGGTTGCTTAGATTGCACACAACTATGGCACTTAGAACCTTTGGCAACTGTGAAGTTCGGAATTAAACTCATGCTGGATAGCCGAGACATTAAACCAAAATTAATATGACATAAACGAGAGTGCCAAATACTTGCATCATCATTAACACTAGCACAAATTTGGTTTATTGACTTATTGCAAAAATCTGAAAGAGAAAAGCGGAACAAGCCTCCGCACTCATAGCCTTTTCCTATAAATTGTCCAAATCTTGACATGATTACTTTATTGGACTCTAAAACTACCTTAAATCCATCTCGACATAGAAGGGAGCCGCTAACTAGATTCTTGTTCATAGTAGGGACATGCTGCACGTTCCTTAGTTGCACGATCTTTCCCGAAGTAAACTTCAGATCCACCGTGCCAATGCCACGAACAGAAGCATGTGACCCATTCCCCATTAGGACGGAAGAATCCCTTGCGACCTGATAAGAAGTAAACAGGGAGATGTCGGCACACACATGAACGTTAGCACCCGAATCAATCCACCACGAAGATGATTGAAATACTGAAAGCACAATAGGTAAATTACCATACCCATCAGTATTGCTAGCGGTCACCATGTTGACAGTCTTGGAGCTTGTTTTCCCTCTGCGGTCTGCACGTTCAGGGCATTCCTTGGAAAAGTGTCCAGGCTTCCCACAGTGCCTAGCACTCTAGCTCAGCCTTGTTGAACTTCTTCTTCTTGAAGGTAGTAGTCTTGGTAGGCTTGTTGAAAACAGGTTTGTTCTTCCCTTTGTTCTTGTTCTGTGGGTACCTCTGCACCATGTTAGCAGTAGGCTGAACCTCACCTCCTTTTTCAGTGGTATCTTTAGCCGAGCTTTTCTTCAACATCAAGAGATGCAATCAGATTTTCAACTGATATCTCCTGTCTCTTATGCTTGAGTTGTGGCGAAATTCCTCCATGAAGGAGGCAACTTTGCAATCATGCACCCAGCCACTAATTTGTCGGTAGAACACATTTAAGGAGTTCAAGTTCCTTCACAATGCACTGTATCTCATGTGCTTGTTCAACCACGAACGGTTATTCACCATCTTGTAGTCATGAAAACTCTCCATGATGTACAGTTCATCGCTGCATCTGTTGCACGAATCAATTTTGCATTCAGTGCATCCCACAGAATTTTTCCGTCGCTTATGTGCATGTACACATCACACGACGGTCAGCAAGAACACTCGAATGCATCCCACAAACATAGTATTGGCTTCCTGGAATTTTCTCCGATCTTCGCGGTCATTCCTCTGGAGCACCAACACTAGCGTGGAAAACTTTCAGAGCGATAAGCAGGCGTGGTCTTCACCTGCCACCTCTTAAAGTGCACACCGTAAACTTATCCGCCTCGGTGCATCAGCGAATCCAGCCATAGTTAACTCAGGAAATTGCCTATAATTAGGTTTTTGGATTGTTGGAATATTAGGCAAGTTCATGATTAATTCGATAAATAATTCATGACTAGAAGAGATACTAGCATGCAATAATCTAGCAAACTAGAAGAACAGCAAGACATGCATAACAGCAGCAAACATGTAACAATAGCTGTAGACACAGACATGAACAGAGGATGTTGGACGTCTGATCGTTAGCTATTATGGGTGCGACAGTGTTGATAGCGATGTTGGCGACGATCTGCTGCTGACGGCGATGAATACGACGATGAGTAGCACCGCCGACTTTGACGGAAGACGACCCGTGATGACGAATTTGAGCAGTCGCGCTGGCGCTTCCCAAAACCTAATTCGTCCTCTCCGGTGCAGGATCACAAAGACGAACGGTTCCGAGACCTGCTCTCCCCGCGCCGATGCACGCCGGCGTTTGGGATGGAGTAAACTGCGATGGCGGCGCAAGTTGTGAGATGAGGCAAAACCCTAGGTGTTTTTCGGTGTTTCTCGGCGCAGCGGTAGCTGTATATATATTAGGACCAGAGGCGGTATTGTGTCGCGACCACAATTCCAAACCGACTCGGTTTCTAATTCATATACTTACGGACAAGAAATCAAAACTTGTCTGCCAAGACATAAAAATAAAACGGCAAAGGAAGCTACGCCCTGCAAGGAGACGGACGGATTCGGCGGACCATTCACGCGCAAGTCGCGCATGCAGCCGCCGCCACGCCACGCCCGGCCCGGCCAGGCAGGCAGGCGAAAGCGAGTGCTTGTGCGTGTGGTTTTCCCTTTCTCTTCTCACACACCACTTAGAGTGGTGGAGAGAACCCACTATATAAAGAGGTCCAACTCTTATTCAACTTCCAAGGTGGGACTAAACTTAGCACCACCACTTGCCATTTTACACATGGGCTTTGAGATTTCAGAAATTGCTATGGGCCTAGCCCATTAATTCTAACAATCCCCCACCAGATCTCAAATACCCATTTAGAGATTTGCCTCTCTCACCACTTGTTTAATATACCAGTGTTTCAGCAGAGACTGTTAAGTTGAACTTCGCCTAGAACTTTAAGCTACATCCATTCACAACTTGACAATGGACTATGCCTTGAATTGCTAGTTTTGTGTGAACAGGTTTCACTCAAAGTCTTAACCAGTACCTGACCGCCAAGAGGATACCCAGCGGTTTGGAGCTTATACGTCATACTCCCTGGTCTCTTCGTGAGTTTACTAGAGATCACCCAAATCTCATAGATCATGGCGTTTACAATCAGAACTCATATAGGTGTGTTCTTTCAAGACTGCTCAGAGGACAGCATCTTTGCTAATTATAGCCAATAGAACCACATTAAGGCATGTTGCCGACCTGCCTTACAGATCTGAGCCTTACAGCTCGAGAGTTTTGCATCTTCACTTGGAGACGATCATAAGTTATTACTCTCCTCGGTTAACCAATAGCTTGTTCTTCCCTGATCCTAATTCACGGGATCTCCGATCACAAAGGTTGGGTTACTAGTATGGTGTAACATCTATGGGTCTCATACCCATCTCCTCGATGCAATATCTATCACATTTCGTGATAGTCCCTTTGTAAAGGGATCTGCCAGGTTTTTGTCTGCTTGTATATACGTAATGATTATTACTCGGAGTTTCTCAACTTCGACAGACTTCAAACGTCTTTTCACGTGTCTTGATGACTTTGCATTATCTTTAGAATTGTTCACTTTAGCGATAACCGCTTGGTTATCACAATTCATAAGAATAGCCAGTACAGGTTTTTCAACAACCGCAAGTCCATCAAGAGCTCATGCAGCCATTCTGCCTCAACGGTGGCTGTGTCCAAAGCGATTAATTCTGCTTCCATAGTTGACCTCGTCAATATGGTTTGCTTGCAAGACCTCCATGACACTGCGCCACCACCATGAGTAAATACATACCCACTAGTTGCGTAAAGTACATCAACATCGGAGATCCAATTTGAATCACTATATCCTTCTAGCACAGCAGGATGCCTGAATAAGTAATTCCGAACTCATAGTACCTCTCGAGATAGCGTAAGACCCTTTCTAGTGCATGCCAATGATCATCACCGGGTTGGACATGAACCTACTCAGTTTGCTCACAGCAAAAGAGATATCTGGTCTTGTAGCGCTAGCTAAGTACATGAGTGAACCGACAATTTGAGAGTATCTTAATTGATCTCTCGTTTCTTTCTTGTTCTTTACGAGTGTCACGCTGGGATCATAAGGTGTTGGAGAAGGCTTGCTATCCATAAAACCGAATCGGTTCAAGACCTTCTCAACATAGTGAGATTGCGTTAATGTAATCCCACTCTCATCCTTAATAAGTTTGATGTTTAGAATTACATCGGCTTCTCCCGGATCTTTCATGTCAAAACTTTTGATAGAAAAGACTTGACCTCATTAATTGCATTAATGTTTGTACCAAAGATCAGATGTCGTCCACATACAAACATAATATGACACTATTGCCCCCACCATGGCGATAGTAAACACACCTATCAGCCTCGTTAATGACAAATCCTGCAGAAGTCAAAGTTCTTTCAAACTTCTCATGCCATTGCTTAGGTGCCTGTTTTAGACCATACAAAGATTTTAACAACTTGCACACCTTTCTCTCTTCACCGTTTACCACAAACCCGTCAGGCTGATCCATATAGATCTCCTCTTCCAACTCTCCATTAAGAAAAGCTGTCTTTACATCCATTTGATGAATGATAAGACCATAAGAGGCAGCCAAGGAAAGTAACAATCGAATGGTGGTCATTCTAGCAACGGGTGAATAGGTGTCAAAGTAATCTTCGCCTTCTTTCGAGTGTAGCCCTTGGCCACTAGCCGCCTTTGTACTTATCAATAGTACCATCAGGCTTTAGCTTCTTTTTCAACACCACTTACAGCCCACAGGTTTACAACCATATGGTCTATCAGTTAGTTCCCAAGTTCCATTAGAAAGAATTGAGTCCATCTCATTATGAACAGCTTCTTTCCAATCATCTACATCCGGAGATGCATATGCTTCGCAATCGTCTTGGGTGTGTCGTCCACAAGGTATACAATGAAATCATCACCAAAGGATTTTGCAATCCTTTGTCTCTTGTTCCTTCTAGGAACTTCATTGTTATCCTTCTCAAGGACTTCCTCATGTGATTGTTCAAATATTCATCAGTTGTACTAGATTCAGGAATTATCTCGGAAGAAAATCTAGCAATGCTATGCATATCTTTCATAGGAAATATGTTCTCAAAAATGTTGCATCACGAGATTCCATTATAGTATCAACATGCATATCGGTACTTCAGATTTTACCACTAAAACCTATAAGCAATGCTCGTTGAGCATACCCTAGAAAGACACAATCCACTTGTCTTTGGTCCAAGTTTATGTTTCTTAGGAATAGGAATATTGACCTTTGCCAAACATCCCCAAGTGCGCAAATAAGAAAGTGATGGTTTTCTCCCAACCCACTCCTCATAAGGGTTTTCTTTATTATTGTTGGGAACTCTATTCAGGACATGACATGAAGTCAATAGAGCCTCCCGCCACCATGCCTTAGATAAACTAGCAGTGTCTAACATGGCATTCACCAAGTCAGTCGATGTGCGGTTTTTCTCTTTATTATTGTTGGGAACTCTATTCAGGACATGACATGAAGTCAATAGAGCCTCCCGCCACCATGCCTTAGATAAACTAGCAGTGTCTAACATGGCATTCACCAAGTCAGTCGATGTGCGGTTTTTCCTCTCGGCCACTCCACTTGATTGAGGTGAATAGGGAGGCGTCCTCTCATGAATAATACCATGTTCCTCACAAAATTCATCAAAAACTTTTGGAAAATACTCTCCACCACGATCGGACCTAAGACGCTTGATCTTTCTCTCTAGTTGATTTTCAACTTCAGCTTTATAGATTTTAAAGTAGTCTAATGCTTCATCTTTAGTTTGCAACAAATAAACATAGCAAAATCTAGTCGCATCATCAATCAAAGTCATGAAATATCTGTTTCCACCTTTTGTCAACACACCATTCATCTCACAAAGATCAGAATGTATGAGTTCTAGAGGTGCCAAGTTTCTCTCCTCGGCAGCCTTATGAGGCTTTCGAGGTTGCTTAGATTGCACACAACTATGGCACTTAGAACCTTTGGCAACTGTGAAGTTCGGAATTAAACTCATGCTGGATAGCGAGACATTAAACCAAAATTAATATGACATAAACGAGAGTGCCAAATACTTGCATCATCATTAACACTAGCACAAATTTGGTTTATTGACTTATTGCAAAAATCTGAAGAGAAAAGCGGAACAAGCCTCCGCACTCATAGCCTTTTCCTATAAATTGTCCAAATCTTGACACGATTACTTTATTGGACTCTAAAACTACCTTAAATCCATCTCGACATAGAAGGGAGCGCTAACTAGATTCTTGTTCATAGTAGGGACATGCTGCACGTTCCTTAGTTGCACGATCTTTCCCAAGTAAACTTCAGATCCACCGTGCCAATGCCACGAGCGAAGCATGTGACCCATTCCCCATTAGGACGGAAGAATCCTTGCGACCTGATAAGAAGTAAACAGGAGATGTCAGCACACACATGAACGTTAGCACCGAATCAATCCACCACGAAGATGATTGAAATATGAAAGCACAATAGGTAAATTACCATACCCATCAAGATTGCTAGCGGTCACCATGTTGACAGTCTTGGAGCTTGTTTTCCCTCTGCGGTCTGCACATTCAGGGCATTCCTTGGAAAAGTGTCCAGGCTTCCCACAGGCCTAGCACTCTAGCTCAGCCTTGTTGAACTTCTTCTTCTTGAAGGTAGTAGTCTTGGTAGGCTTGTTGAAAACAGGTTTGTTCTTCCCTTTGTTCTTGTTCTGTGGGTACCTCTGCACCATGTTATCAGTAGGCTGAACCTCACCTCCTTTTTCAGTGGTATCTTTAGCCCGAGCTTTTTCTTCAACATCAAGAGATGCAATCAGATTTTCAACTGATATCTCCTGTCTCTTATGCTTCAGAGTTGTGGCGAAATTCCTCCATGAAGGAGGCAACTTTGCAATCATGCACCCAGCCACGAATTTGTGCGGTAGAACACATTTAAGGAGTTCGTTCCTTCACAATGCAATTGTATCTCATGAGCTTGTTCAACCACAGAACGGTTATTCACCATCTTGTAGTCATGAAAACTCTCCATGATGTACAGTTCCATTGCCTGCATCTGTAATCAATTTTGCATTCATTGCATCCCACAGAATTTTTCCGTCGCTTATGTGCATGTACACATCACACAGACGGTCAGCAAGAACACTCGAATGCATCCCACAAACATAGTATTGGCTTCCTGGAATTTTCTCCGATCTTCGTCGGTCATTCCCTCTGGAGCACCAACACTAGCGTGGAAAACTTTCAGAGCGATAAGCAGGCGTGGTCTTCACCTGCCACCTCTTAAAGTGCACACCGGTAAACTTATCCGCCTCGGTGCATCAGCGAATCCAGCCATAGTTAACTCAGGAAATTGCCTATAATTAGGTTTTTGGATTGTTGGAATATTAGGCAAGTTCATGATTAATTCCATAAATAATTCATGACTAGAAGAGATACTAGCATGCAATAATCTAGCAAACTAGAAGAACAGCAAGACATGCATAACAGCAGCAAACATGTAACAATAGCTGTAGACACAGACATGAACAGAGGATGTTGGACGTCGATCGTTAGCTATTATGGGTGCGACAGTGTTGATGACGATGTTGGCGACGATCTGCTGCTGACGGCGATGAATACGACGATGATTAGCACCGCCCGACTTTGACGGAAGACGACCCGTGATGACGAATTTGAGCAGTCGCGCACAGCGCTTCCCAAAAACCTAATTCGTCCTCTCCCGGTGCAGGATCACAAAGACGAACGGTTCCAGAGACCTGCTCTCCCACGCGCCGATGCACGCCGGCGTTTGGGATGGAGTAGACTGCGATGGCGGCGCAAGTTGTGAGATGAGGCAAAACCCTAGGTGTTTTTTCGGTGCGTCTCTGGCCGCAGCCGGTAGCTGTATATATATTAGGACCAGAGGCGGTATTGTGTCGCGACCACAATTCCAAACCGACTCGGTTTCTAATTCGTATACTTACCGGACAAGAAATCAAAAACTTGTCTGCCAAGACATAAAAATAAAACGGCAAAAGGAAGTTGCGCTCCTGCAAGGAGACGGACCGGATTTCGGCGGACCATTCACGCGCATGTCGCATGTACGCGCCGCCACGCCACGCCACGCCACGCCACGCCACGGCCCGGCCTGGCCCGGCCAGGCTAGGCGAGGCGACCGAGCGCGCGCGTGTGGTTTTCCCTTTCTCTTCTCACACACCACTTAGAGTGGTGGAGAGAACCCACTATATAAAGTGGTCAAACTCTTCTTCAACTTCCAAGGTGGGACTAAACTTAGCACCACCACTTGCCATTTTACACATGGGCTTTGAGATTTCAGAAATTGCTATGGGCCTAGCCCATTAATTCTAACAATCCCCACCAGATCTCAAATACCCATTTAGAGATTTTCCTTCTCTCACCACTTGTTTAATATACCGGTGTTTCAGCAGAGACTGTTAAGTTGAACTTCGCCTAGAACTTTAAGCTACATCCATTCACAAATTGACAATGGACTATGCCTTGAATTGCTAGCTTTGTGTGAACAGGTTTCACTCAAAGTCTTAACCAGTACCTGACCGCCAAGAGGCTACCCTGCAGTTTGGAGCTTATACGTCATACTCCCTGGTCTCTTCGTGAGTTTACTAGAGATCACCCAAATCTCATAGGCTGCGACATTTACAAATCGAGAACTCATATAGGTGTGTTCTTTCAAGACTGCTCTGTAGGACAGCATCTTTGCTAATTATAGCCAATAGAACCACATTAAGGCATGTTGCCGACCTGCCTTACAGATCTGAGCCTTACAGCTCGAGAGTTTTGCATCTTCACTTGGAGACGATCATAAGTTATTACTCTCCTCGGTTAACCAATATCTTGTTCTTCCCAGATCCTAATTCACGGATCTCCGATCACAAAGGTTGGGTTACTACTATGGTGTAACATCTATGGGTCTCATACCCATCTCCCTCGATGCAATATCTATCACATTTCGTGATAGTCCCTTTGTAAAGGGATCTGCCAGGTTTTATCATTTTGTATATACGTAATAGTTATTACTCCGAGTTTCTCAACTTCCCGACAGACTTCAAACGTCTTTTCACGTGTCTTGATGACTTTGCATTATCTTTAGAATTGTTCACTTTAGCGATAACCGCTTGGTTATCACAATTCATAAGAATAGCGGTACAGGTTTTTCAACAACCGCAAGTCCATCAAGAGCTCACGCAGCCATTCTCGCCTCAACGGTGGCTGTGTCCAAAGCAGTTAATTCTGTTTCCATAGTTGACCTCGTCAATATGGTTTGCTTGCAAGACCTCCATGACACTGCGCCACCACCATGAGTAAATACATACCCACTAGTTGCGTAAAGTACATCAACATCGGAGATCCAATTTGAATCACTATATCCTTCTAGCACAGCAGGATGCCCTGAATAAGTAATTCCGAACTCATAGTACCTCTCGGATAGCGTAAGACCCTTTCTAGTGCATGCCAATGATCATCACCCGGGTTGGACATGAACCTACTCAGTTTGCTCACAGCAAAAGAGATATCTGGTCTTGTAGCGCTAGCTAAGTACATGAGTGAACCGACAATTTGAGAGTATCTTAATTGATCTCTCGTTTCTTTCTTGTTCTTTCTGAGTGTCACGCTGGGATCATAAGGTGTTGGAGAAGGCTTGCTATCCATAAAACTGAATCGGTTCAAGACCTTCTCAACATAGTGAGATTGTGTTAATGTAATCCCACTCTCATCCTTAATAAGTTTGATGTTTAGAATTACATCGGCTTCTCCCAAATCTTTCATGTCAAAACTTTTGAAAGAAAAGACTTGACCTCATTAATTGCATTAATGTTTGTACCAAAGATCAGTATGTCGTCCACATACAAACATAATATGACATTATTGCCCCCACCATGGCGATAGTAAACACACCTATCAGCCTCGTTAATGACAAATCCTGCAGAAGTCAAAGTTCTTTCAAACTTCTCATGCCATTGCTTAGGTGCCTGTTTTAGACCATACAAAGATTTTAACAACTTGCACACCTTTCTCTCTTCACCCTTTACCACAAACCCGTCAGCTGATCCATATAGATCTCCTCTTCCAACTCCCCATTAAGAAAAGCTGTCTTTACATCCATTTGATGAATGATAAGACCATAAGAGGCAGCCAAGGAAAGTAACACTCGAATGGTGGTCATTCTAGCAACGGGTGAATAGGTGTCAAAGTAATCTTCGCCTTCTTTCGAAAGTGTAGCCCTTGGCCACTAGCCGCTACTTTGTACTTATCAATAGTACCATCAGGCTTTAGCTTCTTTTGAACACCCACTTACAGCCCACAGGTTTACAACCATATGGTCTATCAGTTAGTTCCCAAGTTCCATTAGAAAGAATTGAGTCCATCTCATTATGAACAGCTTCTTTCCAATCATCTACATCCGGAGATGCATATGCTCTCGCAATCGTCTTGGGTGTGTCGTCCACAAGGTATACAATGAAATCATCACCAAAGGATTTTGCAATCCTTTGTCTCTTGTTCCTTCTAGGAACTTCATTGTTATCCTTCTCAAGGACTTCCTCATGTGATTGTTCAAATATTCATCAGTTGTACTAGATTCAGGAATTATCTCGTAAGAAAATCTAGCAATGCTATGCATATCTTTCATAGGAAATATGTTCTCAAAAATGTTGCATCACGAGATTCCATTATAGTATCAACATGCATATCAGGTACTTCAGATTTTACCACCAAGACGGCAAAGGAAGCTGCGCTCCTGCAAGGAGACGGACCGGATTTGGCGGACCATTCACGCCAAGACGTCAGATGTATGCTGCGCCGCCACGCCACGCCCGCCCGGCCAGCCAGGCAAAGTGAGGCGAGCGAAAGCAGCATGTGGTTTTCCTTTCTTCTCACACACCACTTAGAGTGGTGGAGAGAACCCACTATATAAAGAGGTCCAACTCTTCTTCAACTTCCAAGGTGGGACTAAACTTAGCACCACCACTTGCCATTTTACACATGGGCTTTGAGATTTCAGAAATTGCTATGGGCCTAGCCCATTAATTCTAACAATCCCCCACCAGATCTCAAATACCCATTTAGAGATTTGCCTTCTCTCACCACTTGTTTAATATACCAGTGTTTCAAAGAGAGACTGTTAAGTTGAACTTCCGCCTAGAACTTTAAGCTACATCCATTCACAACTTGACAATGGACTATGCCTTGAATTGCTAGTTTTGTGTGAACAGGTTTCACTCAAAGTCTTAACCAGTACTGACCGCCAAGGCGCTACCCATGGTGTTTGGAGCTTATACGTCATACTCCCTGGTCTCTTCGTGAGTTTACTAGAGATCACCCAAATCTCATAGATCATGACGTTTACAATGTAACTCATATAGGTGTGTTCTTTCAAGACTGCTCAGAGGACAGCATCTTTGCTAATTATAGCCAATAGAACCACATTAAGGCATGTTGCCGACCTGCCTTACAGATCTAAGCCTTACAGCTCGAGAGTTTTGCATCTTCACTTGGAGACGATCGTAAGTTATTACTCTCCTCGCTAACCAATAGCTTGTTCTTCCCAGATCCTAATTCACGGGATCTCCGATCACAAAGGTTGGGTTACTACTATGGTGTAACATCTATGGGTCTCATACCCATCTCCTCGATGCAATATCTATCACATTTCGTGATAGTCCCTTTGTAAAGGATCTGCCAGTTTTTGTCTCGCTTGTATATACGTAACAGTTATTACTCGAGTTTCTCAACTTCCCGATGACTTCAAACGTCTTTTCACGTGTCTTGATGACTTTGCATTATCTTTAGAATTGTTCACTTTAGCGATAACCGTTTGGTTATCACAATTCATAAGAATAGCCAGACAGGTTTTTCAACAACCGCAAGTCCATCAAGAGCTCACGCAGCCATTCTCGCCTCAACGGTGGCTGTGTCCAAAGCAGTTAATTCTGCTTCCATAGTTGACCTCGTCAATATGGTTTGCTTGCAAGACCTCCATGACATCTGCGCCACCACCATGAGTAAATACATACCCACTAGTTGCGTAAAGTACATCAACATCGGAGATCCAATTTGAATCACTATATCCTTCTAGCACAGCAGATGCCCTGAATAAGTAATTCCATAACTCATAGTACCTCTCGGATAGCGAAGACCCTTTCTAGTGCATGCCAATGATCATCACCCGGTTGGACATGAACCTACTCAGTTTGCTCACAGCAAAAGAGATATCTGGTCTTGTAGCGCTAGCTAAGTACATGAGTGAACCGACAATTTGAGAGTATCTTAATTGATCTCTCGTTTCTTTCTTGTTCTTTCCGAGTGTCACTATTTGGGATCATAAGGTGTTGGAGAAGGCTTGCTATCCATAAAACCGAATCGGTTCAAGACCTTCTCAACATAGTGAGATTTGTTAATGTAATCCCACTCTCATCCTTAATAAGTTTGATGTTTAGAATTACATCGGCTTCTCCCTGATCTTTCATGTCAAAACTTTTGATAGAAAAGACTTGACCTCATTAATTGCATTAATGTTTGTACCAAAGATCAGTATGTCGTCCACATACAAACATAATATGACACTATTGCCCCCACCATGGCGATAGTAAACACACCTATCGGCCTCGTTAATGACAAATCCTGCAGAAGTCAAAGTTCTTTCAAACTTCTCATGCCATTGCTTAGGTGCCTGTTTTAGACCATACAAAGATTTTAACAACTTGCACACCTTTCTCATGTTGCATCACGGCATGCATAGGAAGTTGCGCTCCTGCAAGGAGACGGACGGATTTCGGCGGACCATTCACGCGCATGATGTCGCATGCGCCGCGCCACGCCACGCCACGCCACGCCACGGCCCGGCCTGGCCCGGCCAGGCTAGGCGAGGCGACCGAGCGCGCGCGTGTGGTTTTCCCTTTCTCTTCTCACACACCACTTAGAGTGGTGGAGAGAACCCACTATATAAAGTGGTCAAACTCTTCTTCAACTTCCAAGGTGGGACTAAACTTAGCACCACCACTTGCCATTTTACACATGGGCTTTGAGATTTCAGAAATTGCTATGGGCCTAGCCCATTAATTCTAACAATCCCCCACCAGATCTCAAATACCCATTTAGAGATTTTCCTTCTCTCACCACTTGTTTAATATACCAGTGTTTCAGCAGAGACTGTTAAGTTGAACTTCTGCCTAGAACTTTAAGCTACATCCATTCACAAATTGACAATGGACTATGCCTTGAATTGCTAGCTTTGTGTGAACAGGTTTCACTCAAAGTCTTAACCAGTACTGACCGCCAAGAGGCTACCCAGCGGTTTGGAGCTTATCGTCATACTCCCTGGTCTCTTCGTGAGTTTACTAGAGATCACCCAAATCTCATAGACTGCGACATTTACAATCGAGAACTCATATAGGTGTGTTCTTTCAAGACTGCTCAGAGGACAGCATCTTTGCTAATTATAGCCAATAGAACCACATTAAGGCATGTTGCCGACCTGCCTTACAGATCTGAGCCTTACAGCTCGAGAGTTTTGCATCTTCACTTGGAGACGATCATAAGTTATTACTCTCCTCGGTTAACCAATATCTTGTTCTTCCAGATCCTAATTCACGGGATCTCCGATCACAAAGGTTGGGTTACTACTATGGTGTAACATCTATGGGTCTCATACCCATCTCCCTCGATGCAATATCTATCACATTTCGTGATAGTCCCTTTGTAAAGGATCTGCCAGGTTTTTGTCTGTTTGTATATACGTAACAGTTATTACTCCGGAGTTTCTCAACTTCCTGACAGACTTCAAACGTCTTTTCACGTGTCTTGATGACTTTGCATTATCTTTAGAATTGTTCACTTTAGCGATAACCGTTTGGTTATCACAATTCATAAGAATAGCCGGTACAGGTTTTTCAACAACCGGCAAGTCCATCAAGAGCTCACGCAGCCATTCTGCCTCAACGGTGGCTGTGTCCAAAGCAGTTAATTCTGTTTCCATAGTTGACCTCGTCAATATGGTTTGCTTGCAAGACCTCCATGACACTGCGCCACCACCATGAGTAAATACATACCCACTAGTTGCGTAAAGTACATCAACATCGGAGATCCAATTTGAATCACTATATCCTTCTAGCACAGCAGGATGCCCTGAATAAGTAATTCCGTAACTCATAGTACCTCTCAGATAGCGTAAGACCCTTTCTAGTGCATGCCAATGATCATCACCCGGGTTGGACATGAACCTACTCAGTTTGCTCACAGCAAAAGAGATATCTGGTCTTGTAGCGCTAGCTAAGTACATGAGTGAACCGACAATTTGAGAGTATCTTAATTGATCTCTCGTTTCTTTCTTGTTCTTTCTGAGTGTCACGCTGGGATCATAAGGTGTTGGAGAAGGCTTGCTATCCATAAAACTGAATCGGTTCAAGACCTTCTCAACATAGTGAGATTGTGTTAATGTAATCCCACTCTCATCCTTAATAAGTTTGATGTTTAGAATTACATCGGCTTCTCCCAAATCTTTCATGTCAAAACTTTTTGAAAGAAAAGACTTGACCTCATTAATTGCATTAATGTTTGTACCAAAGATCAGTATGTCGTCCACATACAAACATAATATGACATTATTGCCCCCACCATGGCGATAGTAAACACACCTATCAGCCTCGTTAATGACAAATCCTGCAGAAGTCAAAGTTCTTTCAAACTTCTCATGCCATTGCTTAGGTGCCTGTTTTAGACCATACAAAGATTTTAACAACTTGCACACCTTTCTCTCTTCACCCTTTACCACAAACCCGTCAGGCTGATCCATATAGACGTCCTCTTCCAACTCCCCATTAAGAAAAGCTGTCTTTACATCCATTTGATGAATGATAAGACCATAAGAGGCAGCCAAGGAAAGTAACACTCGAATGGTGGTCATTCTAGCAACGGGTGAATAGGTGTCAAAGTAATCTTCGCCTTCTTTACGAGTGTAGCCCTTGGCCACTAGCCGCCTTTGTACTTATCAATAGTACCATCAGGCTTTAGCTTCTTTTGAACACCCACTTACAGCCCACAGGTTTACAACCATATGGTCTATCAGTTAGTTCCCAAGTTCCATTAGAAAGAATTGAGTCCATCTCATTATGAACAGCTTCTTTCCAATCATCTACATCCGGAGATGCATATGCTTCTCGCAATCGTCTTGGGTGTGTCGTCCACAAGGTATACAATGAAATCATCACCAAAGGATTTTGCAATCCTTTGTCTCTTGTTCCTTCTAGGAACTTCATTGTTATCCTTCTCAAGGACTTCCTCATGTGATTGTTCGAAATATTCATCAGTTGTACTAGATTCAGGAATTATCTCAGAAGAAAATCTAGCAATGCTATGCATATCTTTCATAGGAAATATGTTCTCAAAAAATGTTGCATCACGAGATTCCATTATAGTATCAACATGCATATCAGGTACTTCAGATTTTACCACTGAAGACGGCAAAAGGAAGCTGCGCTCCTGCAAGGAGACGGACCGGATTTCGGCGGACCATTCACGCGCACGTCGCATGTACGCGCCGCCACGCCACGCCCCGGCCCGGCCCGGCCAGGCCAAAGCGAGCGGCAGCGAGCTGGCGTGTGGTTTTCCCTTTCTCTTCTCACACACCACTTAGAGTGGTGGAGAGAACCCACTATATAAAGAGGTCCAACTCTTCTTCAACTTCCAAGGTGGGACTAAACTTAGCACCACCACTTGCCATTTTACACATGGGCTTTGAGATTTCAGAAATTGCTATGGGCCTAGCCCATTAATTCTAACAATCCCCCACCAGATCTCAAATACCCATTTAGAGATTTGCCTTCTCTCACCACTTGTTTAATATACCAGTGTTTCAGCAGAGATTAAGTTGAACTTCTGCCTAGAACTTTAAGCTACATCCATTCACAACTTGACAATGGACTATGCCTTGAATTGCTAGTTTTGTGTGAACAGGTTTCACTCAAAGTCTTAACCAGTACCTGACCGCCAAGTCGCTACCCAGCGGTTTGGAGCTTATACGTCATACTCCCTGGTCTCTTCGTGAGTTTACTAGAGATCACCCAAATCTCATAGATCTGCGGCGTTTATGTCGAGAACTCATATAGGTGTGTTCTTTCAAGACTGCTCTGAGGACAGCATCTTTGCTAATTATAGCCAATAGAACCACATTAAGGCATGTTGCCGACCTGCCTTACAGATCTAAGCCTTACAGCTCGAGAGTTTTGCATCTTCACTTGGAGACGATCGTAAGTTATTACTCTCCTCGTTAACCAATAGCTTGTTCTTCCCAGATCCTAATTCACGGGATCTCCGATCACAAAGGTTGGGTTACTACTATGGTGTAACATCTATGGGTCTCATACCCATCTCCTCGATGCAATATCTATCACATTTCGTGATAGTCCCTTTGTAAAGGATCTGCCAGGTTTTTGTCTGTTTGTATATACGTAACAGCTTATTACTCGGAGTTTCTCAACTTCGACAGACTTCAAACGTCTTTTCACGTGTCTTGATGACTTTGCATTATCTTTAGAATTGTTCACTTTAGCGATAACCGTTTGGTTATCACAATTCATAAGAATAGCCAGTACAGGTTTTTCAACAACCGGCAAGTCCATCAAGAGCTCACGCAGCCATTCTGCCTCAACGGTGGCTGTGTCCAAAGCAGTTAATTCTGCTTCCATAGTTGACCTCGTCAATATGGTTTGCTTGCAAGACCTCCATGACACTGCGCCACCACCATGAGTAAATACATACCCACTAGTTGCGTAAAGTACATCAACATCGGAGATCCAATTTGAATCACTATATCCTTCTAGCACAAAGCAGATGCCCTGAATAAGTAATTCCATAACTCATAGTACCTCTCGGATAGCGTAAGACCCTTTCTAGTGCATGCCAATGATCATCACCCGGATTGGACATGAACCTACTCAGTTTGCTCACAGCAAAAGAGATATCTGGTCTTGTAGCGCTAGCTAAGTACATGAGTGAACCGACAATTTGAGAGTATCTTAATTGATCTCTCGTTTCTTTCTTGTTCTTTCTGAGTGTCACGCTGGGATCATAAGGTGTTGGAGAAGGCTTGCTATCCATAAAACCGAATCGGTTCAAGACCTTCTCAACATAGTGAGATTGCGTTAATGTAATCCCACTCTCATCCTTAATAAGTTTGATGTTTAGAATTACATCGGCTTCTCCCAGATCTTTCATGTCAAAACTTTTTGATAGAAAAGACTTGACCTCATTAATTGCATTAATGTTTGTACCAAAGATCAGTATGTCGTCCACATACAAACATAATATGACACTATTGCCCCCACCATGGCGATAGTAAACACACCTATCGGCCTCGTTAATGACAAATCCTGCAGAAGTCAAAGTTCTTTCAAACTTCTCATGCCATTGCTTAGGTGCCTGTTTTAGACCATACAAAGATTTTAACAACTTGCACACCTTTCTCTCTTCACCCTTTACCACAAACCCGTCAGGCTGATCCATGTAGATCTCCTCTTCCAACTCTCCATTAAGAAAAGCTGTCTTTACATCCATTTGATGAATGATAAGACCATAAGAGGCAGCCAAGGAAAGTAACACTCGAATGGTGGTCATTCTAGCAACGGGTGAATAGGTGTCAAAGTAATCTTCGCCTTCTTTCTGAGTGTAGCCCTTGGCCACTAGCCGCGCCTTGTACTTATCAATAGTACCATCAGGCTTTAGCTTCTTTTTGAACACCCACTTACAGCGCACAGGTTTACAACCATATGGTCTATCAGTTAGTTCCCAAGTTCCATTAGAAAGAATTGAGTCCATCTCATTATGAACAGCTTCTTTCCAATCATCTACATCCGGAGATGCATATGCTTCTGCAATCGTCTTGGGTGTGTCGTCCACAAGGTATACAATGAAATCATCACCAAAGGATTTTGCAATCCTTTGTCTCTTGTTCCTTCTAGGAACTTCATTGTTATCCTTCTCAAGGACTTCCTCATGTGATTGTTCGAAATATTCATCAGTTGTACTAGATTCAGGAATTATCTCAGATGAAAATCTAGCAATGCTATGCATATCTTTCATAGGAAATATGTTCTCAAAAAATGTTGCATCACGAGATTCCATTATAGTATCAACATGCATATCAGGTACTTCAGATTTTACCACTGAAGACGGCAAAAGGAAGGTGCGCTCCTGCAAGGAGACGGACCGGATTTCGGCGGACCATTCACGCGCATGTCGCATGTTCGCGCCGCCACGCCACGCCACGCCCCGGCCCGGCCCGGCCAGCCAGGCGAAGGCGAGCAGAGCAGCGCTGTGTGGTTTTCCCTTTCTCTTCTCACACACCACTTAGAGTGGTGGAGTGAACCCACTATATAAAGAGGTCCAACTCTTCTTCAACTTCCAAGGTGGGACTAAACTTAGCACCACCACTTGCCATTTTACACATGGGCTTTGAAATTTCAGAAATTGCTATGGGCCTAGCACATTAATTCTAACAATCCCCCACCAGATCTCAAATACCCATTTAGAGATTTGCCTTCTCTCACCACTTGTTTAATATACCAGTGTTTCAGCAGAGACTGTTAAGTTGAACTTCTGCCTAGAACTTTAAGCTACATCCATTCACAACTTGACAATGGACTATGCCTTGAATTGCTAGTTTTGTGTGAACAGGTTTCACTCAAAGTCTTAACCAGTACTGACCGCCAAGGCGCTACCCAGCGGTTTGGAGCTTATCGTCATACTCCCTGGTCTCTTCGTGAGTTTACTAGAGATCACCCAAATCTCATAGATCATGACGTTTCATCAGAACTCATATAGGTGTGTTCTTTCAAGACTGCTCAGAGGACAGCATCTTTGCTAATTATAGCCAATAGAACCACATTAAGGCATGTTGCCGACCTGCCTTACTGATCTGAGCCTTACAGCTCGAGAGTTTTGCATCTTCACTTGGAGACGATCATAAGTTATTACTCTCCTCGGTTAACCAATAGCTTGTTCTTCCAGATCCTAATTCACGGGATCTCCAATCACAAAGGTTGGGTTACTACTATGGTGTAACATCTATGGGTCTCATACCCATCTCCTCGATGCAATATCTATCACATTTCGTGATAGTCCCTTTGTAAAGGATCTGCCAGGTTTTTGTCATTTGTATATACGTAATGAGTTATTACTCGGAGTTTCTCAACTTCCCGACAGACTTCAAACGTCTTTTCACGTGTCTTGATGACTTTGCATTATCTTTAGAATTGTTCACTTTAGCGATAACCGTTTGGTTATCACAATTCATAAGAATAGCCAGTACAGGTTTTTCAACAACCGGCAAGTCCATCAAGAGCTCACGCAGCCATCCTGCCTCAACGGTGGCTGTGTCCAAAGCAGTTAATTCTGCTTCCATAGTTGACCTCGTCAATATGGTTTGCTTGCAAGACCTCCATGACACTGCGCCACCACCATGAGTAAATACATACCCACTAGTTGCGTAAAGTACATCAACATCGGAGATTCAATTTGAATCACTATATCCTTCTAGCACAGCAGGATGCCCTGAATAAGTAATTCCGTAACTCATAGTACCTCTCAGATAGCGTAAGACCCTTTCTAGTGCATGCCAATGATCATCACCCGGTTGGACATGAACCTACTGAGTTTGCTCACAGCAAAGAGATATCTGGTCTTGTAGCGCTAGCTAAGTACATGAGTGAACCGACAATTTGAGAGTATCTTAATTGATCTCTCGTTTCTTTCTTGTTCTTTACGAGTGTCACGCTGGGATCATAAGGTGTTGGAGAAGGCTTGCTATCCATAAAACCGAATCGGTTCAAGACCTTCTCAACATAGTGAGATTGCGTTAATGTAATCCCACTCTCATCCTTAATAAGTTTGATGTTTAGAATTACATCGGCTTCTCCCAGATCTTTCATGTCAAAACTTTTTGATAGAAAAGACTTGACCTCATTAATTGCATTAATGTTTGTACCAAAGATCAGTATGTCATCCACATACAAACATAATATGACACTATTGCCCCCACCATGGCGATAGTAAACACACCTATCAGCCTCGTTAATGACAAATCCTGCAGAAGTCAAAGTTCTTTCAAACTTCTCATGCCATTGCTTAGGTGCCTGTTTCAGACCATACAAAGATTTTAACAACTTGCACACTTTCTCTCTTCACCCTTTACCACAAACCCGTCAGGCTGATCCATATAGATCTCCTCTTCCAACTCTCCATTAAGAAAAGCTGTCTTTACATCCATTTGATGAATGATAAGACCATAAGAGGCAGCCAAGGAAAGTAACACTCGAATGGTGGTCATTCTAGCAACGGGTGAATAGGTGTCAAAGTAATCTTCGCCTTCTTTCTGAGTGTAGCCCTTGGCCACTAGCCGCGCCTTGTACTTATCAATAGTACCATCAGGCTTTAGCTTCTTTTTGAACACCCACTTACAGCCCACAGGTTTACAACCATATGGTCTATCAGTTAGTTCCCAAGTTCCATTAGAAAGAATTGAGTCCATCTCATTATGAACAGCTTCTTTCCAATCATCTACATCCGGAGATGCATATGCTTCTGCAATCGTCTTGGGTGTGTCGTCCACAAGGTATACAATGAAATCATCACCAAAGGATTTTGCAATCCTTTGTCTCTTGTTCCTTCTAGGAACTTCATTGTTATCCTTCTCAAGGACTTCCTCATGTGATTGTTCGAAATATTCATCAGTTGTACTAGATTCAGGAATTATCTCAGAAGAAAATCTAGCAATGCTATGCATATCTTTCATAGGAAATATGTTCTCAAAAAATTTTGCATCACGAGATTCCATTATAGTATCAACATGCATATCAGGTACTTCAGATTTTACCACTGAAGACGGCAAAAGGAAGCTGCGCTCCTGCAAGGAGACGGACCGGATTTCGGCGGACCATTCACGCGCATGTCGCATGTACGCGTCGCCACGCCCCGGCCCGGCCTGGCCAGGCCAGGCGAGGCGAGCGAGCGCGCGCGTGTGGTTTTCCCTTTCTCTTCTCACACACCACTTAGAGTGGTGGAGAGAACCCACTATATAAAGAGGTCCAACTCTTCTTCAACTTCCAAGGTGGGACTAAACTTAGCACCACCACTTGCCATTTTACACATGGGCTTTGAGATTTCAGAAATTGCTATGGGCCTAGCCCATTAATTCTAACAATCCCCCACGAGATCTCAAATACCCATTTAGAGATTTGCCTTCTCTCACCACTTGTTTAATATACGAGTGTTTCAGCAGAGATTAAGTTGAACTTCGCCTAGAACTTTAAGCTACATCCATTCACAACTTGACAATGGACTATGCCTTGAATTGCTAGTTTTGTGTGAACAGGTTTCACTCAAAGTCTTAACCAGTACCGACCGCATGAGAGGCTACCCAGCGGTTTGGAGCTTATCGTCATACTCCCTGGTCTCTTCGTGAGTTTACTAGAGATCACCCAAATCTCATAGGCTGCGGCGTTTGATCAGAACTCATATAGGTGTGTTCTTTCAAGACCGCTCTGAGGACAGCATCTTTGCTAATTATAGCCAATAGAACCACATTAAGGCATGTTGTCGACCTGCCTTACAGATCTGAGCCTTAGAGCTCGAGAGTTTTGCATCTTCACTTGGAGACGATCATAAGTTATTACTCTCCTCGGTTAACCAATAGCTTGTTCTTCCCGGATCCTAATTCACGGGATCTCCGATCACAAAGGTCGGGTTACTACTATGGTGTAACATCTATGGGTCTCATACCCATCTCCCTCGATGCAATATCTATCACATTTCGTGATAGTCCCTTTGTAAAGGATCTGCCAGGTTTTTCTCTGTTTGTATATACGTAACAGTTATTACTCGGAGTTTCTCAACTTCCCGACGGACTTCAAACGTCTTTTCACGTGTCTTGATGACTTTGCATTATCTTTAGAATTGTTCACTTTAGCGATAACCGTTTGGTTATCACAATTCATAAGAATAGCGGTACAGGTTTTTCAACAACCGGCAAGTCCATCAAGAGCTCACGCAGCCATTCGCCTCAACGGTGGCTGTGTCCAAAGATTAATTCTGCTTCCATAGTTGACCTCGTCAATATGGTTTGCTTGCAAGACCTCCATGACACTGCGCCACCACCATGAGTAAATACATACCCACTAGTTGCGTAAAGTACATCAACATCGGAGATCCAATTTGAATCACTATATCCTTCTAGCACAGCACGATGCCCTGAATAAGTAATTCCGTAACTCATAGTACCTCTCAGATAGCGTAAGACCCTTTCTAGTGCATGCCAATGATCATCACCCGGATTGGACATGAACCTACTCAGTTTGCTCACAGCAAAAGAGATATCTGGTCTTGTAGCGCTAGCTAAGTACATGAGTGAACCGACAATTTGAGAGTATCTTAATTGATCTCTCGTTTCTTTCTTGTTCTTTCTGAGTGTCACGCTGGGATCATAAGGTGTTGGAGAAGGCTTGCTATCCATAAAACCGAATCGGTTCAAGACCTTCTCAACATAGTGAGATTGCGTTTATGTAATCCCACTCTCATCCTTAATAAGTTTGATGTTTAGAATTACATCGGCTTCTCCCAGATCTTTCATGTCAAAACTTTTTGATAGAAAAGACTTGACCTCATTAATTGCATTAATGTTTGTACCAAAGATCAGTATGTCGTCCACATACAAACATAATATGACACTATTGCCCCCACCATGGCGATAGTAAACACACCTATCGGCCTCGTTAATGACAAATCCTGCAGAAGTCAAAGTTCTTTCAAACTTCTCATGCAATTGCTTAGGTGCCTGTTTTAGACCATACAAAGATTTTAACAACTTGCACACCTTTCTCTCTTCACCCTTTACCACAAACCCGTCAGGCTGATCCATATAGATCTCCTCTTCCAACTCTCCATTAAGAAAAGCTGTCTTTACATCCATTTGATGAATGATAAGACCATAAGAGGCAGCCAAGGAAAGTAACACTCGAATGGTGGTCATTCTAGCAACGGGTGAATAGGTGTCAAAGTAATCTTCGCCTTCTTTCTGAGTGTAGCCCTTGGCCACTAGCCGCGCCTTGTACTTATCAATAGTACCATCAGGCTTTAGCTTCTTTTTGAACACCCACTTCCAGCCCACAGGTTTACGACCATATGGTCTATCAGTTAGTTCCCAAGTTCCATTAGAAAGAATTGAGTCCATCTCATTATGAACAGCTTCTTTCCAATCATCTACATCCGGAGATGCATATGGTTCTGCAATCGTCTTGGGTGTGTCGTCCACAAGGTGTACAATGAAATCATCACCAAAGGATTTTGCAATCCTTTGTCTCTTGTTCCTTCTAGGAACTTCATTGTTATCCTTCTCAAGGACTTCCTCATGTGATTGTTCGAAATATTCATCAGTTGTACTAGATTCAGGAATTATCTCAGATGAAAATCTAGCAATGCTATGCATATCTTTCATAGGAAATATGTTCTCAAAAAATGTTGCATCACGAGATTCCATTATAGTATCAACATGCATATCAGGTACTTCAGATTTTATCACTGAAGACGGAGAAAGGAAGCTGCGCTCCTGCAAGGAGACGGACCGGATTTCGACGGACCATTCACGCGCATGTCGCATGTACGCGCCGCCACGCCACGCCCCGGCCCGGCCCGGCCAGGCCAGGCGAGGCGAGCGAGCACGCGCGTGTGGTTTTCCCTTTCTCTTCTCACACACCACTTAGAGTGGTGGAGAGAACCCACTATATAAAGAGGTCCAACTCTTCTTCAACTTCCATGGTGGGACTAAACTTAGCACCACCACTTGCCATTTTACACATGGGCTTTGAGATTTCAGAAATTGCTATGGGCCTAGCCCATTAATTCTAACAATCCCCCACCAGATCTCAAATACCCATATAGAGATTTGCCTTCTCTCACCACTTGTTTAATATACCAGTGTTTCAGCAGAGACTGTTAAGTTGAACTTCTGCCTAGAACTTTAAGCTACATCCATTCACAACTTGACAATGGACTATGCCTTGAATTGCTAGTTTTGTGTGAACAGGTTTCACTCAAAGTCTTAACCAGTACTGACCTTGATGAGGCTACCCCATGGTTTGGAGCTTATCGTCATACTCCCTGGTCTCTTCGTGAGTTTACTAGAGATCACCCAAATCTCATAGATCATGACGTTTACAGTCGAGAACTCATATAGGTGTGTTCTTTCAAGACCGCTCTGTAGGACAGCATCTTTGCTAATTATAGCCAATAGAACCACATTAAGGCATGTTGCCGACCTGCCTTACAGATCTGAGCCTTACAGCTCGAGAGTTTTGCATCTTCACTTGGAGACGATCATAAGTTATTATTCTCCTCGGTTAACCAATAGCTTGTTCTTCCCAGATCCTAATTCACGGGATCTCCGATCACAAAGGTTGGGTTACTACTATGGTGTAACATCTATGGGTCTCATACCCATCTCCCTCGATGCAATATCTATCACATTTCGTGATAGTCCCTTTGTAAAGGATCTGCCAGGTTTTATGCTGTTTGTATATACGTAACAGTTATTACTCCGGAGTTTCTCAACTTCCTGATAGACTTCAAACGTCTTTTCACGTGTCTTGATGACTTTGCATTATCTTTAGAATTGTTCACTTTAGCGATAACCGTTTGGTTATCACAATTCATAAGAATAGCCGGTACAGGTTTTTCAACAACCGGCAAGTCCATCAAGAGCTCACGCAGCCATTCTGCCTCAACGGTGGCTGTGTCCAAAGCAGTTAATTCTGCTTCCATAGTTGACCTCGTCAATATGGTTTGCTTGCAAGACCTCCATGACAATGCGCCACCACCATGAGTAAATACATACCCACTAGTTGCGTAAAGTACATCAACATCGGAGATCCAATTTGAATCACTATATCCTTCTAGCACAGCAGGATGCCCTGAATAAGTAATTCCGTAACTCATAGTACCTCTCGGATAGCGTAAGACCCTTTCTAGTGCATGCCAATGATCATCACCCGGGTTGGACATGAACCTACTCAGTTTGCTCACAGCAAAAGAGATATCTGGTCTTGTAGCGCTAGCTAAGTACATGAGTGAACCGACAATTTGAGAGTATCTTAATTGATCTCGTTTCTTTCTTGTTCTTTACGAGTGTCACGCTGGGATCATAAGGTGTTGGAGAAGGCTTGCTATCCATAAAACCGAATCGGTTCAAGACCTTCTCAACATAGTGAGATTGCGTTAATGTAATCCCACTCTCATCCTTAATAAGTTTGATGTTTAGAATTACATCGGCTTCTCCCAGATCTTTCATGTCAAAACTTTTGATAGAAAAGACTTGACCTCATTAATTGCATTAATGTTTGTACCAAAGATCAGTATGTCGTCCACATACGAACATAATATGACACTATTGCCCCCACCATGGCGATAGTAAACACACCTATCGGCCTCGTTAATGACAAATCCTGCAGAAGTCAAAGTTCTTTCAAACTTCTCATGCCATTGCTTAGGTGCCTGTTTTAGACCATACAAAGATTTTAACAACTTGCACACCTTTCTCTCTTCACCCTTTACCACAAACCCGTCAGGCTGATCCATATAGATCTCCTCTTCCAACTCTCCATTAAGAAAAGCTGTCTTTACATCCGTTTGATGAATGATAAGACCATAAGAGGCAGCCAAGGAAAGTAACACTCGAATGGTGGTCATTCTAGCAACGGGTGAATAGGTGTCAAAGTAATCTTCGCCTTCTTTCTGAGTGTAGCCCTTGGCCACTAGCGCGCCTTGTACTTATCAATAGTACCATCAGGCTTTAGCTTCTTTTTGAACACCCACTTACAGCCCACAGGTTTACAACCATATGGTCTATCAGCTAGTTCCCAAGTTCCATTAGAAAGAATTGAGTCCATCTCATTATGAACAGCTTCTTTCCAATCATCTACATCCGGAGATGCATATGCTTCTGCAATCGTCTTGGGTGTGTCGTCCACAAGGTATACAATGAAATCATCACCAAAGGATTTTGCAATCCTTTGTCTCTTGTTCCTTCTAGGAACTTCATTGTTATCCTTCTCAAGGACTTCCTCATGTGATTGTTCAAATATTCATCGTGGTACTAGATTCAGGAATTATCTCAGAAGAAAATCTAGCAATGTTATGCATATCTTTCATAGGAAATATGTTCTCAAAAAATGTTGCATCACGAGATTCCATTATAGTATCAACATGCATATCAGGTACTTCAGATTTTACCACTGAAGACGGCAAAAGGAAGCTGCGCTCCTGCAAGGAGACGGACCGGATTTCGGCGGACCATTCACGCGCATGTCGCATGTACGCGCCGCCACGCCACGCCACGCCACGCCACGCCACGCCCCGGCCAGGCCAGGCCAGGCGAGGCGAGCGAGCGCGCGCGTGTGGTTTTCCCTTTCTCTTCTCACACACCACTTAGAGTGGTGGAGAGAACCCACTATATAAAGAGGTCCAACTCTTCTTCAACTTCCAAGGTGGGACTAAACTTAGCACCACCACTTGCCATTTTACACATGGGCTTTGAGATTTCAGAAATTGCTATGGGCCTAGCCCATTAATTCTAACAATCCCCCACCAGATCTCAAATACCCATTTAGAGATTTGCCTTCTCTCACCACTTGTTTAATATACCAGTGTTTCAGCAGAGAATGTTAAGTTGAACTTCTGCCTAGAACTTTAAGCTACATCCATTCACAACTTGACAATGGACTATGCCTTGAATTGCTAGTTTTGTGTGAACAGGTTTCACTCAAAGTCTTAACCAGTACCTGACCGCCAGTAGGCTACCCCGCGGTTTGGATCTTATACGTCATACTCCCTGGTCTCTTCGTGAGTTTACTAAAGATCACCCAAATCTCATAGACTGCGACGTTTACAGTCAGAACTCATATAGGTGTGTTCTTTCAAGACTGCTCTGTAGGACAGCATCTTTGCTAATTATAGCCAATAGAACCACATTAAGGCATGTTGCCGACCTGCCTTACAGATCTGAGCCTTACAGCTCTGAGAGTTTTGCATCTTCACTTGGAGACGATCATAAGTTATTACTCTCCTCAGTTAACCAATAGCTTGTTCTTCCCAGATCCTAATTCACGGGATCTCCGATCACAAAGGTTGGGTTACTACTATGGTGTAACATCTATGGGTCTCATACCTATCTCCCTCGATGCAATATCTATCACATTTCGTGATAGTCCCTTTGTAAAGGGATCTGCCAGGTTTTTTGTCTGTTTGTATATACGTAACAGTTATTACTCCGGAGTTTCTCAACTTCCTGACGGACTTCAAACGTCTTTTCACGTGTCTTGATGACTTTGCATTATCTTTAGAATTGTTCACTTTAGCGATAACCGTTTGGTTATCACAATTCACTTTAGCAAAACCCTAGGCGTTTTTTCGGTGCGTCTCTGGCCATAGCCGGTAACTGTATATATATTAGGACCAGACGCGGTATTGTGTCGCGACCACAATTCCAAACCGACTCGGTTTCTAATTCGTATACTTACCGGACAAGAAATCAAAAACTTGTCTGCCAAGACATAAAAATAAAACGGCAAAAGGAGGCTGCGCTCCTGCAAGGAGACGGACAGGATTTCGGCGGACCATTCACGCGCATGTCGCATGTCGCATGCACGCCACGCCACGCGAGGCGAGCGAGCGCGCGCGTGTGGTTTTCCCTTTCTCTTCTCACACACCACTTAGAGTGGTGGAGAGAACCCACTATATAAAGAGGTCCAACTCTTCTTCAACTTCCAAGGTGGGACTAAACTTAGCACCACCACTTGCCATTTTACACATGGGCTTTGAGATTTCAGAAATTGCTATGGGCCTAGCCCATTAACTCTAACAGAAGCATGGCTGAAAGGGCACACATCGAATCTGCATGGACATTTTCAAACCTGGCAAATGCATTTACATTAATTGCTCAACAAAATGAATGACTTTGCCTGAGAATGGCTGCAAAAATTCGTGGATGTGAATTTAATTGGCAAAACTTGTGGTGTCCATGAATAAAATATCTATATCATACTGAACAGTGCCCATGACTAAAATCTCCCCCCTCCCCAAAAAAAAGCATGACCTCGAAGAGGTTAAAGTCCACATTTTCTACCTACATCTGGGCATTTTCTTGGGTAAAGCCAGGGGTCTTCTCGTTTCTTCCTCGTCTAGAATTCCTGTGTGTGGGTCTGCAGCTCTCTAGTACCTAGGCCTCTGCTGGATTGCATCCATGTGTGCTTGATGTTTGTTCTAGTAAAAAGTGTTCTTGAAGCAATATAGACTACACCATATACACGGCTAACGAATGATCTAGCTAGATGTGCATTTGGCCCCTATATATATTTATTGTCCATCTTAGGGTGTCTTCTATCTTATATATAGAAGTATAATGACCAACTTAGAGTACAAGACAAGGCAGGACCAAGTCCTAGTCTATCCTATACTTACTAATAAGCATAATACTCAACATCCCCCTGTAGTTACAATGGTAGTGACGCAGATGGTGAGACTGCAGAAGAATTGAAAGGCAAGCCTACGGACACCCTGCCACTGTCGTAACGGTCGATGCATCGCGGAAGCCGTGGCTGGAGTGCAAACCGACGAGGTTGCTCAAGTAAGGTGGTAGCCCTTTGTGCCGATGTCGATGTAGCTGAGAGCGTAGAGTGGTGTAGCCGTTGTCGAGGTAGCCATGCGAAGAACACAGTGGTCGATGTCGAGTCGGGGTAGCCGGCGTCGACACTACTATGAAATACCTTATAGGTAGAAGCTTAGCAGTAGCGACGGGTATATGGGCCGCGCTGCTGCTAATTAGTAGTAGCATGGGGTATAAACCCACGCTACTACTAAGTTGATAGTAGTAGCGTAGGGTATAAATCACACGCTATTACTAAGTTGATAGTAGTAGCGCGGGTTATAAGGCCTACGCTACTACTAAGTAGACCACCCGGACATCCTATAGTTGTAGCGCAGGTGAAATATGCCGCGCTACTACTATTTTGTCGCTGGCTGCGCTGTAACTACGACCATGTACTTATAAAATACCAATGCGTCCCGTCACCTCGGTCTCTCCCTCCCCCACATATTCTCCTTATCGGGCCGCTGCGTCCTCATCCTCCTCCACCACTAGATCCGGCCACCGCCAAGGTTTCCCCTCACCCAGCTTAGAGCGGCGATGTACGCTACTTCTCCAGCCGCCGGCGAGGCGTGGACGCCGGCCGCTGGCCGACACGGGGGTCGTGCCGTTCCTTGTGCAGCAGCTCACGGTGACCTACACATCCGCCACCAGCGAGGACGCGGCCGACACGCTACTCAGCATCTCCCTTCCCACAGCTCATGCCATCCCCCGTCCCGGTTGTCTCCCATCCGTCCAGCAACAGTGAGCCCCCTCTTCTTCCCGTCTCACTCTTCATGCTCCGTGACAGAAAAATTAACGAGGGAGCCTTGTGTTTTTTTGGTAAATCTCGTCCTACCTAGCTTGGATCCATGGACGGGCGAGTTGATCAAGCAACTTGGATGCCGGTGGCTGCGGTTCATCTCCAACCCGTTGCACAGTGTACTAGTTAATGCAAGTGATAAATTGATGTTTGGAGCGTATACATCCCAAAAGCAAATATTTGTGTTGTCTGTCCAGTTAATTAAGATGTTGATTGAATTGTATACATCTCAAAATCATAAAATAAAATGGAACTAAAGGAATTTCTTTAAAAAAAATCCTAATTAGTTAGTAGTAGCGCGGGGCATCATCCTACCCTACTGCTATTAGCAGTAGCGCGTGTGCAACCCACTCTACTACTATCACAACTAGCTGTAGCATGGGGTAAAAAACGCGCTACTGCTAAAATTTAGATGTAGCTTCGTAGCAGTAGCGCGGGTACCTACATTACTGCTATGCAAAAAACCTACGCTACTGTTAGTCTTTTTCCTAGTAGTGCCAAGAGGTCGTTGTGGAGCCACGGATGCAAGGAGGCGCCATTTTAGTCATGGGTGCAGTGGTGTCGAAGTAGTGTTGCGTCGGGAAGAAGACGTTGTTGCTGGAGGGCTGTTCAGCGTATGTCGCCGGAGGCAGCTCCAACATAGACACCGCCGCTCTGGCTGCTCAGGTGCGTCGTAGCAGTCCGCCTCCGGCTGCTCCGCCTCTTCAGCAACAAAATAAGACAGCCGCAGCCGCTCCGGCTGCTCCGGCGTCTAGCAGTACATCCAGAGGCGGGAGGCTAGCAGAACGAAGGAAAGAGAAACAAATTCCCCATCTCGGCGAACAAGCGAAGCAATCGTGCCCCCGCTCAATGTGTCTAGCGATATCATCGCTAATCTTCCGGGGGTGCTGCCCGGTACCAATCCCGCATATTACGTGACCGACGAGGATGCAATAATTTTTGGAACAATGGAGGTGGACACATTAAGATTCAAGCACGGGAAGCCTCTCGTCAGACATGGTATTTCCCTAACAACAATGATGCGAAGATTCCATGATTGGTACATGGACATATGCAGGAAGTCTGGGAAAAATACTTTGTCGCTATCGGTTAAAGAGGAGCACGACCTCGTTGGAATTGATGTGTTGTTAGTTACATATGAGTAGTTCTTCCAGTTTTTCAACCAAAAGGCCTTCAATAAAACAATCATCACTTGCTACTTTCTGTAAGTACTACTTCTCTGTAATTAGTTAAGTCTCTATATATAGCTCAACTCTTTCATTGCATGTATAATTATCCACTATATTATGCAGATTGAAGATGAGTTATGCATGCATGCGCATATTCCACTTTATTTTGCTAGAGATTAAGCTTAAGCAGGGACTAGTAACCGTCATAGACTTCAAATGAAAAAATCCGGAGGAGTATGCGACAATGACTAAAATGCTCGAAAAGTAAGTTCAATCGATCATTATCGCACCATATCGGCAACTTTTTTCATTTCCTGTTATCAAGTAATTGTTTTCTTTGTCTGGCAGGGTTTGGAAAAAGTTCATCGCACAAGCTCCGGAACTGCCGGCGCAACTGCGATTTGACCATCCGAAAGTAAGTACTAGCTACTAGCTAGCTAGTTACGCGCATCTCCCATTGATTCTAACTAGTTTCATCAATACCATTTAGCAAACTTGCTTATCAGCTTGATTGACCTCTATTTCTTGTAAAGTGGTTGTGGCAGGAACGCGGGAACGGTTTGTGTGGATCTTACATTTGCGAGTTTATCCACCACATCACCTGTGACCGGGGCTACTCTAAACAACAATATGAAGTGCATAAGCAATAATATTCACAATTTTATTTTTGTTATCACCATTTGTGTTCAGTTTCATTCATATATATGTATTGACCCCTTTCTTGAAATTAGATGTGGCAGATGCGGGATGAACTCCTACCACAAGATCGCATACGAGAAATTCAAGAGGAATTGGCGGGATTCTTTTCTTGACCACGTCATCGACAAACACTGAGAATACCATGTTGAAGTTGAGTTCAGATGTTAGGGGACATAAGAGATCTTACATAACTTGTTGTTCAACCAATCTATCGGAGAAGGAGAGGTCGATCATTTCTCTCTGTGTATATGTTCATGACGATCTTCTGTACTAAATGGTTTCCTTCATTTGCTTACTAGCTAGCTAGCATGTCGAGTCTATACATATCGTCGAACAAGCACAGAGATAAGAGAGGACACTCATCTCTATTAGCGAGCTAACACAATATATGAAACCCCTAAATTAACCCTACAAACCCCCCCCCCCCCCCTCCCCTTTCAAAAAAAATCCAACCCCTGAACTGTTGACGCGTAGAAGCCTTTTGGTCCCGGTTGATGGCACCAACCGGGACAAAATGCCTCCCTGCCTGGGCAAGCCGCTCCGGCCACGTGGAGCCCCATCTGTCCCGCTCCGGCCATAAAAGCGCTATACCTTTAGTCCCGGTTCGAAAACCAGGCTTTCGACGTGGAGCTCCTCGAGCACGGGGCAATAGGTACGGAGACCCTCCATGAAGCTGAGCATGATGTTGACTCCGACGAGGCGCAGCGTCGTCACAAGGCGGGTGTAGCCCGCAGCGCATGAGTCCTTGGTGGACAAGTCCGGCTCAGTGTAACAGCCCAATTTGGACGCATGCGGTTCCCAATAAATTTTGGTGCCGTCGTGCGCGGCATGGATTTCCACGGCGGCAGGGAGTACCGGAGGCCCCGGCGGATCCACCTACTGGAGGTGGCGCTGTCGCAGCGGCGGGTGACCAGGTGCAGGCGGAAGGGGTCGAGCTGCATCGCCAGCCGAATCGATGTCAGCACGCGGTCGGCAAAGTCATCCAAGCACTCCCACTGCTGGTCCAGGAACACCCATTCGTCGATGTCGACGCAGGACACGCTGTGCCAGAGATGCGTCCACCGCCGTGACCCGAGCAAGGAGAGTATAAGTTGCAGGAGGCTGTCCGGTCGACGTCGGCGTACGCGGCGGCACTTCATATGGCTGAAACTAATTGGTCAGCGTGGCGTACAGGAACCGGACGCTTGGACTATGGAGTCCAGATACTAAACCTTTTTTTTTTCTTTTTCTTTTTTGCATGGCATTGCTCATATTTATAACATTTTTTTTTTTTGCATGCATATTTATAACATATTCGTCCAAAGGCAAGCACATCGGTTTCTTTTGTATACAGACCTGGTAGCAGAGGAGACCGATGGGGTAGATACATACAAGCGCCAACAATTCTTTATTTATAACCGATGCGATTCTAGCCGATCCGCATCAAATCAAACAATCGGGGGTCCATCTCGACCTAGAACCTGCGGTCGCCAACATGCGCAAAACGCGGTGGCCGGACCTCCAGGCGGATCTGCTCCGCGAGATCTCCTTCCGCCTGCGTGCTACCGCCGACTACGTCTGGTTCCATGCTGTCTGCAAGCTATGGCGCGACTCACGCGAGCCAACGATGATGGCGGCGACGATCACGACTGATCACTTTCACTTATTGCCCTGACCCCTCTCGCCCTACAAGAAAGACGATGACTCCCTCGAGCATAGATGTCTCTTCTCCGAGGCAGGTTACTGCACACCGCCACCTATGTCCGGCATGGGGATGAACTGGCTGGCCAGCAGTGACGACACCACCATCCGCTACTTCACCGTTTCCCCCTCCATCCGCACAACGACCCTCTATGACCCTCTGTTCGGAGGCGCCCTCTCCCACCTGCCTCTTTTCCCACAAGGGTTCCAGTTGGGGGAGAACCCCAGTGGCATCGTCTACAGCGACGGTACCATCCTTTTGTATAGCAAGCACAACATGATTGATGAAGACGTGTCTGACTTCAGGGCGGCGCTCTTGTGTCCTGGTGATGACCAGTGGACGGTCGTCCAGAGGAACCTAGAGGAAACATTCCACGGCGAGTTCTGCATCGCGTATTTTTCTGGCAATATCCTTGTGGCCGTGAATGATATCCTCTGGTACGCGCTGATGAAGTCCACCACAGTAACGAGCAAAGAAGACGTGATGGTCCACAGGCCATGGTCGTTGCCGGAGGACTCACATAACTATGACTACAATTATGTGTTGCAGTCCCGCGGCGAGCTTCTTTGGGTGACGGTACACATCACGATGAATTACCGTGGGAAGCAGCCTTGCTGCGGCCTAGTCTGTGGTGTCTTGATGTTTATTCACACACTAGAGCAGGTCGATGAGGAGCGAGAGAGCTTGAGGTGGGTGAGGAAGGATGGCAACAGCCTAGCCGATCGCGTCCTATTCCTGGGGTGGCCCAACAGTTTTGCTGTGGAGGCATCGCTGCTTGGTGTCGACGGCGGGTTAGCGTACTTTGTTTTCTCGGACGACAAGGACAGCTACCCGTCGCCTGAACGGCATGGTTTGTTTAGATACAACCTAAAAAACATGACCGCCCAAGGATGGGACAATGAGATGTGCACATGGCTTAACCCCCAGCTTACAATTACTCCAATCCCCCATGGTCCACAGCTACTACGAGGAGCAATAGCATGATCCACATCCAGAGACATTATGGTCCTTGTTTTAGGGTGTTGGTGCGCAACCTACCCCTCAGCGCCAAGAGTTCTCAGCTCCTACACTTGTTTAGCAAGCATGGGAGGGTGTCTAGTGCCGAGGTGATCTACTACAAGAAAACCAAGACCTCACAGGGCATCGGCCTTGTAACAATGGCGACGATGCATGCTTGTCGGGCCGATGCCATTGCCACACTCGATGGGCTTTTGTTAGATGGATGTTGTCTCGAGGTTATCTTGGTAAACAACAGGCAACGCCGACGACGAAGTAGGCGTACACAGTCTTCCGTTGGAGCAATGTAGATATGTTCTAGTTTCTTGATTATTAATTTATTATGTTATCTAATATCTTGGCTTAATTAGTTGGATATATAGTGAGACAGTTTAGCTCACATGAGTGTATATCCCGAGTTTGATGTATTACTGGATGCAAAGTTATGTCGATCTCTTGTGTAGTAGAATAACAGCATTGTTCCTGAAAAAAAGAAAAGAAAAGATGTGAAAATCCATTTCTGAGCCCAAACTCATTTGCACCCGTGCTGAATAAAAAAAATCAAAACAAATAGTAAAAAAACTGAAAACCATTGGTGCGCAACCTACCTCTCAGCGCCAAGAGCTCTCAGCTCCAACACTTGTTTAGCAAGCATGGGAGAGTGACTAGTGCCGAGCGGATCTACTACAAGAAAACCAAGACCTCACAAGGCATCGGCCTCGTAACAATGGCAACGATGCATGCTTGTCAGGCCAATGGGCTTACCGCAATGGAAGGGCTTCTTTTAGATGGATGTTGTCTCAATGTTATCTTAGTTAATAGCAGGCAACAACAACGACGTCGTATGCGTACAAAGTCTTCCATTGGAGCAATGTAGACCTGGTCTAGTTTCTTGATTATTAATTTATTATTATCTAATATTGTGCCTTAATTGGTTTTATACTAGTAATCATGCACGTGCAACACATGTCTCGACTAAAATATGTTCTATAATCTTAACCCATGATATTATTCTAAAATATGTTGATAATAACTCTATCATAACATAAACGTACATGAAAAACATAAATCTCATACAAACAAATTATGATTCATAATACCCAAGTCATACAATGACTAAAAATATTTTAGAATAATATCCCTCCGTCGATAATGTGTAGATGGTGGTAATGTGTTGATGAAGTGGAAGGGGAGAGCGATACACCCATCACTCCAGCTATGCTTGGCCATATCCCTCCATCGTGTCGACGTCCGATGACGAAGATGTGGGCAGCCTTCGCCTCGTCGGTGCCCGGCCATGTGTTTTCCGCCTTGTCGGTGTCGGACTGGATGACTTGACATTGACTCGTCGGCATATCAAGAGGTAGTTTGCTTCACCGGAAAAGGACGTAATTGGTCGAGTATAGCTTTGCCTCACCGGCGGTAGGATGATGATGTGTACGTGTATCACTTTGGATGTTGGAGTAGAATCGCCCACTCAACAAGCGTGTCGATGTAGCCAACAACCTTGTCAAGCCGAGAGTTGGCGCAGAACGCCCAACGCTGGATCATGTTAGCAGGAATGTAGACGGCGCTCCGCCTTGGGTGAGCCCCGTGTTAGGCGGCGTGGACGGCCACCCGCCTTGGGTGACCTCCGCGATGGTGGAGCACAGACCAAGCCCAGCCCAGCCAAGCTCCGTGTCAGTGGCATTGTAGACTGAGCCGCATCCCGAACGGGAGCCGCTACACATGAACTGACTCGGGTGCCTGTAACGCACATCCGCATCATAGAAGATGAGGCCGCAAGACCTAAGCGTGTCCCGGCCCTAGCTGGCCGATGTCTTCGCCGCCACCAATTACCAGAAGTCGTCATGAATTATCAAGCACTGAGCCGCCGCCACCACATAGAACAAACCATGTCACCGAGTCCCGGCAAGCCCATGGCACCGGTGGTGTGGGTTGAAGGGGTGGCGCACTAGATTGCGCCGAGTTGGACGACGAATGTCACCGAGTACCGGCATGATGGTGCTGCCGGCGGACTCGACGGTGGAGGGCGCATCGGGAACCGCGCACGAACAGTACCCCCGGCACATCGTCGTTTTGCGTGATGGTGTGCCAGGGGTTGCGCATGGGTGGCAACCCCGACACATCGTCGCTGTCCTCATGGGAGTCGTCACCGGTAAGTAGTTCACCGGGGTCCGCGGAAGGATGGCAGCCCGGCAACATCGTCGCGGTGGTGACTCCGGCATGAAGGGGTCGCCTGGGACTGCCCATGAAGGCAACCCCGGGCGTCGTTGTGGGTGGATGGAGACTGCCATGCCATTCCTATCATCGTACTCATCAACCGACAATTATGTGATGATCGGCAGTCCTGTAGACCGTGTCCATGAGGCTGAGCAGCAATGGCAGGTCCTACGACGACCGGTTGCCTGGTCGCCGTCTGACCTCCCATGATGGTCTCCTTTTTAATGCACATGCCATAAAATAAATGCTTCGTATCACGCACAATTGGGTCTGGTCATTAAGTTGGTGAAACACTTGCCATGCTACCAAGCTAATATTCATGAGTACAAGAAAATTGCATGAGCGGTCCCAGATAGACTGGTGAAATTTTTAACAAGACATCAGTTAACTCGATCGTCCTAGTAAATTTGACGATTGCAGCCGGATTTTACACCTCTGAATAGCACAGTAAAAATCATGTGCACGTCCCCAATCCAACAGACCCCATTGCACCAAACATCTCATATATAGGCATTGTACCACTTTTCGTCAACCATTTCGATCATGACTAGTTTAGGACTGCATGTTCCATCCAAATCTATAGCTAGATGACTTTATACTACTACTTGCTACTTTGTATTGGACTATCTATATGCCAGCCAAATGTCTAGCTAGATTATCTGAATGCCATCTATGTAGTCATGAGTATATTACTACACCCTGCAAGCAAGTCCTTATGTGCTATTGGTTTCCTTTTCTTTTCACATCAAGAGTTATTTATCTCATACACAAGCACATCATGCATTGCTCCTAAATATGATCAACATCAATGAAAGTTCTAATTTTTTAGCCAAATCAACAAGTGACATAGTATTGTCACCATCATTCACTGAACGGAAACAAAAACCTCCCAACACCTCTAGCATACACGATCTTCTGACTTCTGTATTAATATAAATTAATTTGTACGACAGTGTACACCATAAAATTGAGTGGCAGTCGAGAACTTTGGTGAAAGACTGGTGGAACGGCAACCTTCAGATTCGCTTGGCTCCCCTAAGGCGCTAGCCTCCTTGATGATGCTTATCTCATGGGAGATATGGACAGAGCGTAATGCTAGGGTCTTTCGAAACACGGCCATCCCTTCCATTGTCCTAATCTGTAAGATCAAAGAGGAGGTGTCTCTTTGGGCAGTGGCGGGTGCGAAGCACATGAGTGCTGTAATGCCGCGAGAGTAGACCTTTTATTTTACCGCCTTGCGGCCCTTGTTCGATAACTCCTTTCTTAATCAATGAAATGGCAAATCTTTTGCCTTGTTTCAAAAAAAAAAGATGACGGATGGTAGTTCCTTCTACAATAAGGGTAGGTTGTGCTATAAATGTTGACATCATGGCCAAAACTATGAGACAAGCCCAATCGGAACAGAATGCCCAATCATTTCACCTTGCATATGCTGATCAACGGTCATTGCCAAAGCCTGAAATGGTGTCCGCCGGATGAGGGGCCGCACGCATGATCTTGACTTTGCTATTCATATGTGTCACATTCCAACTTTGATTGACACCTTTACGAGGATGATCGAGTGAACCGATGTGTTATTAAATTCTTCACTAGGGTATCTGGGGCTCATGTGATCTTCTTGTACTAATGATTATTACCATTGTAGAATGGCAAGCATCTCTGAACTTAGTGAGCAAACCTAGTAGTGCCTGACACAAAATTTTGCTTCCTTTAGTTTACTACATGTCCTAATTGATTAAGTCGATGACCAGGACAGGAGGACAATCGGCAACCAGTAATTGTAGGACTCACTGTCGGTAGGGAGACATATGGACACCATCATTACACGTCCGTCGATTGTCACACCTTTGTCGGTAGATGAGTTCAATCATAGGAATTGCACATCACTCTCCCATCATGGCTGGATCAATTACTTCACGCTGCTCATATAGCAAAATACCTGGCTTATTTGCTTCACTCCAACATCTCATATACATATATAGTAAGTTTGTACATGGCTAATGATTGATATGCTCAAGGAATAATGACTTTCAGAGAAAGAATAATTAATTGAAGTATTAGCTGCCAGTCCCGGAGAACATGCTTCCATCTTAAACTATATCTAGCTAACTTGCTACTACGATTTTTTACTGAAGGAAGATGTACGCTTTGTGATAGATTATATATAGCATCTGAATGCCTGCGTACATCATCCCATAACCATGCATGTAGTCCTGAGTATATACTACTACACCCTGCACACAATTCATTGTGATATTGTTTCTCTTTCTCTTCACATGAAAAATGCATGCACAACATGTGTGACTTTTATAGGAAACATGCTTTCTGTGTTTAGGCCTGATCAACGTCAGGGTAAGTTCCACTTTTTGCTAAAGTGACAAGTGTTGCAGGGTTGTCCATGGCCGAGGGAGACTACCCGAAAATCATGCCAACCTCAATCCTATCGGAGTATACGACCTGCCAATAGTAGGATCACATTGCCATGAGTGGTCTTATATTTTTTTTTTCTATCTAAGGATGTGATTGGAACATTGCATACCCCATGGTATTACATGTTGGCAAAAATCGGGAGTGAGCTCCATTATATGTTTGCGTCGACCGAAACAGTGCAAGTACTGGCGAGACGGGGGAGATGTGAGTTGTACTCAGCAATCTCATAGCGAAGCAACATGTCAATTGTCATTTTGTCAACTACACCAACTTACTTTTGTTTGAACGTTGTACGCCTGTGCCATCACCTCCCTCTCCATCTGTATACATGGAGGGATGAAGTCCTTTGACTTTTTTTTGCGATCTAATGAAGTCCTTTTCCTACTTACCTAAATCACGTATAGGGCCCAATTTATGACCGTGAAGCTTGCCAAATGCTGGACTGTAGGAGAAACAAACTCGATTGGGTAGATTAGTAAGCATGCATCATCCAACCAGCTAGTAATTTTTAACATAAACCGAGTTTCATTCTGCTGGGTTGTTTCATCTTCAGTTTTTTCACAGTACAACAGATAATTTTGTACCAATAAATTTTGTGATCCAGGGGCTTAGATGCAGAAGTACTACACCAAAATCTCTAGTAAATTCAGACTTGAGGGGCATTTTGGGCACCACATCAATTATTCTGGTGATCATCAGGGAACCTGCACCAACGTGGAAGTTCATCTTCCGCCGGCCACCACCAAGCGATCCACTTCGGCAACGCTTATGAACAACGAAAACTTCCAGGCCATCAAAGGACTCCTGGAGGCAGCGGACCATCTTTGCCGCTATATCGCTTTCCATGTGAGATATCCATTAGTCAGTACATAGCTACATGCCAATAGGGCAAGTCCACGAGGAGGCTCACGGTGCCCGTCACAGCGCAGCAGACCCTGGTTGAGATCGCAGCGCTCCTCGAGGTGCCGGGCCATCTTGCCCCGTACCCGGTGCGCCTTGTAACAGAGGGAGCTGGCTGGAGGCAAGTGGCCGGCTGGTAGAGGCGGGCGGGCGTCCTGGGACTGTGGATAAATTTCTCCCGTGCGCTTTGTCGGGATGGTGACCGACTTGGGGCTGGCATGCGATGGAGAGAATTATAAGGGCCTGTTCGGTTCCTCTCCGCTCCCTGGACTGCGCTCCCGGAGCGGAGGAAACTGCAGCTTATTTCCACGGAGCAGCTCAAACCGAGCTCCTGGAGCTCCGCGGAGTGGAGCGGACGGGAGAGATTCCGAACAGGGCGTAAGTTATACTTCTGGGACTCCATTTTTTGAATTAACTACATTTATTATGATCAATAACACCTAAATGGACTACCGGAAGTTATTATTCTGTCCTCAGGCAAAATTATAGCTGCACCATATATTAACTGTTACACTCAACCTAATATTGCACATTTAATTCTAGAAAGTCTCTTGGTCTTTGCGTGGCGAGCAGTGTGACACGAGACTTTGCGTACAGTTCAATCAAAAACAAGGTTCAGGAGAGAAATTACAATGCCAAAAAAGGTCAAACCATGCAAAAAAGATGCATGTGATCATCATTGGAGAAGAGGAGGCAACAACGACTTCTAGAGAGGGGCTCTTATTTCTCGATTCCATAATGTATATAAGATGGTTTTCCTCCCAACCATAGGCGGTTAGGGGAAACTCTCACTGCAGACGTTACCGGTGGGCCCCTGGATTCGCCCCTCCTCTGCCTGCCACTCCGGCAGTTGGTGGCGTGGAGGGGAATTCCGGTTCCTTCGGTCCGGTTAGCAGTTTATTAGGTTTTTTTAGTCCTCGCAGCTGTGGCGCTTGGGTGGATGGTGGCGCTTCTTCTGCGAATTTATCTTCCGAGCTCCAATCCTCCTCAGTTCGTCCGTATGGACATAGTCAACGGACTCCAGCAAACATTCCTGCCATCTTCTGAAGGTGGTGACGTTAGGGTTTCTCCTCATGTGACGAGATTTGATGCCAGATGCTTCAAACCTATACAAGGGTCCAACGGTGATGACTGCGACTTCAGGGCACGTTCATGAAGACTTCCCGGCTTTCATCGACAAGGTAAAGTCGGCTCTGATAGGGAGCAGCGACTGTGGCGCGTTAGCATCTTGTTCTGGCGGCAACAGTAGTTGTTTGGCTATCCCAGAATTTCAATGTAAATTTTATTATGTTTGATAGGCTCTGTACTATGACATTTTATAATAGATTTAATCATTTTCGCAAAAGAAGTACTTCTAGAGGGTCCGAACCATACAATATAGAAAATTCTGAATAAACTTTTTAGTGATATACCGATACGTGCTTAGTCTTTAACCCGCAGTTTGTTTATATTCAATTTCAGTCGTCGGAGATGCACACGTGAAAGATAACTAGTGCTAGTTAACTGAAAAAGACGTGCGAGCTTCACGCCACACATAGAGGCCTGGCCCGGCGTTGAAAGGTCGCAGGCCCATGGATGCTGGCAACACACTTCTGCTTCGCCACACCATTGTCAATGGATGGATTAGATTATTGGAATAGCACAACACTCTCCCTTCATATCCGGATCAGCTCTTTATCAATGCCCGCATCCAAAAACACCTGGCTTGATTGTTTCCCTCCAACTTCTTGGAGCAATTAATTGTACTGTACAAACATAGTAAGAATTGAACAAGGAATGATTTTCGATAATGACTGAACTGCCTTACTACTAGTTCGGGACCACATGCCTACATCTAGCTATAGCTAGCTGACTTACTACTACTATATTATTGAGTAGAGGAAGGAAGACATACACATTCAGATGCAGTATATATATTCCAGCCAAATGCCTAGCTAATTGTCAGATATTCATGTGCTTTGTCATGTGTATTATCACTGCCCACCTAGATGGATGCATTTCGTTCATGATTTATACTGTTGTTTTCTCTTTCTCTTCACATGACGAATGCATGCATGCATGCATGACATGTGATATGCTATAAACCGATGAGCTGTTGCGTATCCTTTTCAGCCATATTGTGGTCATGATCAGGTGCACACCGCAAATGGAGCAGGTACGCATCTCCCATGTTGGTCAGGCATCACTTCTTGCACACAATTCCCGAAAACTGCATCTTTTTAATGTTCTTCCTATTCCCACTGCTACGCGTAGTTTGTTGTCTGTTCCACAACATGCTCGCCGCAGTATATTCCGGGCAAAATCAAGGCCCTAGATCATCACATAGCCATGTATATGGTCATGAGTATATTATTGCACCCTCGCCGCAGCATGCAATTCGGTCGTGTTGTACATCATTTCTCTTTCTCATCCCACAAAGAATGCACATATTGTTTCGAGGGGATTCACTTTAGTTGCGGTGCTGTTGTACAATGAATAAATGATTAACTTTGGCCCTAAATTATCCCTGGAAAAAAGATTTTAAACTCGGTAGGAAGGAAGGAAGGAGGTTCCTCTGTTCTGTTTCTTTATTTTGTTCGTTTTTCATGTTGGCTGCTGCGGCATGCATGCATGCGTGCTCCAGCTGGACGGGTTCCATTCCCTGAAGGTGAGGGTCTTCAGATATTCAACTCCAAAAGAGGATTAGACTTTTCCGTGAGCGAGCCGCTCGCCTTCACCGTCCGATCTTAATTTTGATGGTGGTGCTTCGTGATTTGTTGTAGAATGTAAAGGAGAGGCAGTACTGTTTGGGGGATCACTGGCTCTGTTTTGCAAGGACGGCGCTCTGTTCTCGTGTGACATGAAGTTTTCTGATTGTTTGTAGCCAAATCCTCCCTGACGTATGTCTGGGTGTTGGTGTTCTGTACTGGTTTCAATCCACTTATGTGTGGCGGTAAGGGTTGGAGCAGTTTAGCTGAGTCCTGTACTCTGAAGTCTGAACTTCATAGCCGACGGTTCGGCTGAGCCTGAAGTTTAAGACAATGATGCTTGAAAAATTGTCAGGAAAACCCACTGTTGTAGTAATGATTTGTCAGGTCTCGGCAGTTCCTCTTGCCTATGTTTATGCGTAGTGGTTTGTGATTTGTCTCTGTGGTGGTGTCAGTCCATAAGTTGAAAGAAAGAATTTGTACCACTGTCTTTGCACTATTGTTGTACTCAAGTTTCTGAATATTCGTTCCTCCAGAGTCTTAAGAGATGTTCGACAGAAGAAGTGAAAACAGAAAGACAAGCAAAGTAACTACCATAGTGCAAGTGGAACCCACAACCTTCTGACCCGAAGAAGACGCTGGAATTCACTGTGCTCTCTATGCGGTCACACAGGAATAACTTATTCAGAGATAAAAAATAATATTTTAAATCTAATGTTTTTAGCATTGCCAAAATATTGGGAGCACCATTTCAAAGAATAACGGATTTGGTAAAGCACATCTAGATGTGATTTAGTTATTGCACACCTAACTCCTATGGCATTTAACGCGTTCCAAACCATGTCACGAAACACACCCCTACGCTCGCGACTCTTGAGCACCAAGACAATGAGGGCTGTCACTGCCTCTGGCTCCCGTTGCGGCTATCGGCGATCTGTCTTGTCTCCTATGGCCTTGAGGCCATGAAGGCACAGTGGAGTTTGGCCCTTTCTTGCGGGAGGGCTCGAGCTTTGTATTTAGGTGTTCTTTTGTGTTTAATATGGGTTTGTGTCCTACTTAGGAAGGCGAGACATCGACGGCTCCCTAAAAAAGGAGCAAGGTCCTCCACACCTAGCTGCCCTCTCGGTGGTGCATCTAGCACCATCGAATGGGCACTTGAAGGTGCATCACCGGCAGATCCGGTTTGATTCGGTTCTTCGTGGTCTTTGGTGGATATCCTTGGATCCCGTCTTTGTTTCTCTTTGCTCATGTATCTATAGGTTGGAACCTTCTAGGTGCGCTGGTTCTCTAGGTGCTGAGCACGACAACTTGCCTACTGTCTAATGCAACTAGTTTTGCGCAGCTCCGGTGAAGGAGGGCGATCACAATGGCGCACCTTTGGCTCTCTCTAGTGATAGTACTAATTCCTAATTGGTCTACGGATTTGGATGTAATTCGTGCTATTTCTAATGTTCGTTACTTAGATGTGTATATAGTTCTATCTTTATACTTAGATTCATGTAGATATTTCTATTTTTTATTTTAATGGTAATTTCACTTAGATATGTGACGTTGGTATACCGCAGCCGGCTACCAGCATACTATGACATGCACAACCAAAACCAGCAACCAGCTACCTCTGTTGTTACGACCCGTGTCGGGTGTTGGTTTGACAGTGAGACCGGGATGCTATGACCGGCCACTCGTGTGCTACAACAGGCACCACCGGTGCTATGACCTATGTGGGGCGATGGTACGATGCCGATAATTAGATGCTGCAACTGGCCTCCGGCGTCCTACACCGGGCCATGGGGATGCTTCAACCAGCCATGGCGATGCTACGACCCACATCAGTTGATGCCACCGTGGCGACGCTCAGATGCTACAACCGGCCACTGGGGTACTACACCGGGCACCAACGGAAGCTGCTACCAGCCAGCGGGATGCTACGACCCGCATCAGGTGATACCACAATGGCATTGAAATGCTGCAACCGGCTGTCAGCGTGCTGCGACGGGCACCACAGAGACCTGCAACCAGCCACCAGGGAGAGCCAGACCACAAATCTACTATGCAATATAACTTTCGATTTGCTTATCTCCAATCATAAAGATCGCTATCAAGATACTTTTTATACCATACACTTTACAGATCTATTCAAAGATTTTTAAGGATACAAACACATACATATACACACAAAATCCTTGAATCTGATTTAGGGTAAATATGTTCTCAGATGAAATGTATTGAAATAATGTAATTTTTATTAAAAATACTATTTAAATTAAATTTGTTATATTGGTATGATTGTGATTACCCAACAATAATTGTAAATCAAAATTAAATTTTAGTACAAATAATTATATTTATGTTAACAAGTTTCAGTCCCAAAATTTGTTGGACCAACAGCCCAACAATAATTATAAGAAATATTGATATATGTTGAATTAAAATATTATTCAAAAGTAAAATTAAGCAACAACCACATCCTCCACGAACACCTTGACGGTCTCCTCCCCGCCGCCGGCCTCCTCCTCCTTCCGCCGCCGCGGTCTCACCGTCGCTCCGCACGCTCGCAATCTCCCACATCGACTCCATGGATGATTTTCCCAAAATGGTGCGTCGTTCCGCATAGGCTAGCAGAGAGCCGCAGTACATATCATACCAGTCAACCGATATACGAGCAAGAAAGCATAGACGCGCGCACGTGCGTATGCGGAGCACCTTAAGAGCATTGTCAGTTATGTGCGTAATAAGAGGAGAAAAATCTAGAAGAACCAGGCTGTACACAGTACGCGCGGGGCAAAGCCGCTCGCTGGCAAGCGGGTCCCAGACTTTCTTTTTCATGATTCTGCCATCTCATATACAAACTCGCCTTATTTGTTTTATCGTTCCAAGTTAGCCACCTGATATTCTGCTCGACCTTGATTTGTTGCTCAGGCCTTGTGGCTACGTTGGCTTTGGCATGAGTGGAAAGTTCCGAGAAAGCTTTGGGTATAACCCCTGCAATAAGGTGGACCTCGACCTCTTCTATGTGTAAACAAATAATTTTGCACATTGCACATTACGAGTTTCGTTTTGGAACATCCGAAACACAGTCACATGAAAAAGAAAAAAAGGCCGCACCAAATAACAAGACAAGAGAAAAACAAACTGCAGGTATAAAAAAAGAAGAAGTCCACAGCCGAACCTGCATGTCGACCCAGCGCATGGGACAAGAAAACCAACACACAGAAGCCGCAAAGTAGCGTGTGTGGGGTTCCCCCAAAAATAAATGTATTACGCGTGCGGGGACGAGAACTAAACACGAATCTTGGGCCATGTGATCCAACGGTTTGTGCACTTAGATGTGCAATCCTTATTTCACATCTAAATGTGTTTTAACAATTCTGTAAGTTTTAAGCGGAATAATGGCAGCTCGGATCCACTCGTCAGCTTGACCATTAGCTTTACCGTTCACAAGTTATGAAAAGTGGGCCCACATATTTTGAAAAGGCATTCATGTCCCTAAAAAAATGAAAGCAATCGTGTCCATGTAAAATATTTTAAAAAGCAATCGTGTCCCTACCAAAAAGTTTAAAAATCAATCGGATCGCCGCTAGTGAGCTCTTTGTTGGAGCCGACGAAGGGACCCGTGCCCATCAGCCATCCTTGCTTTGGCGGCGGAGTTCGAGGGAGTGCCAGCTGCTTTAAGCCGCGGAGATGCTCCTCTTGCTATTGCATGCACTCGAGCTAATGCTCCTTCTGAAGGCCGAGGCTCCCGTTGATCCGCGTCGTCGGCCGACCTTTAGTGGGTGGTGGCTCGAACTTTTATGCACGGCGGCATGAGCCCTTGGGCATGGTTGGTGGCTGCTCCATCGGCTAGGTGTGGCGGAATTTGGTATCGGAGCTTTGATTTATACCAAAATACATGCCACCAAAGGAAGATCCTGGAAGCACCGTGGTGCCGGCGGCAATAAAAAGCAGCATGTCACTGTCGTGTCCAATGCTCACACGAGACAATTAGGCTTCGTGGGCATTGAGGATGCGGGTGATCTTGCAACTACACTACGTGTGGGACATTGTCATGAAGGACGACCTAGACGAGCACATGGATAGACATGCCATCACGGTCATCTATCACGGAATCCCGGAGGATGTACTTCTAATGTTGGCTGAGAAGGACTCGGCCAAGAAGACATGGGAGGTGCTCAAGGTGATACATATGGGCGTGGAGCGCGTCAGGAGGCAAAACATCAGACCTTCAAGAGTGATTTCGAATTGATTCACATGAAGGAAAGAAAATCAGTGGATGATTTCGCCATGAAGTTGATTAATTTGTCAATGCCATCCGAGCGTTGGGCGAGAAGGTGGAAGACTCCATTATCGTCTGTAAGTTTTTCCGGGTTGTACCTTCTAGATTTTTGCAAATTGCATCCTCAATCGAGCAGTTTGGAGATCTCAAAACTATGACCATGGAGGAGCTTGTTGGTCGTCTTAGAGCTCACGAAGAGAGAATTCGTGGCAGTGTTGACAAGGAAAGTGAGCAGCAGTTGCTGGTTACTTGATCCGACTGGGTGGCTCGAGGTAAAAACTATGGAGGTGGTGAAGCATCGTCATCGTGTAACAACAACATTAGTAGTCATGAGGGCTACGGTGGCCGTGGTCACGGTCGCGGCCGGTAAGGCAACCGCGGTCCTGGTTGCAGCAGAGGAGGCCATGGTCGCGGGACAAATGGGTTCCGCGACAAGAGCAATATATAGTGCTTCAACTGTGGTATTCTGGGACACTACTCTTGTGTCGCAAACCATGCCGTGGTCGTGGTGAGGAATTGCACATCGCACAAGCTCAAGATAATGAGCCCTCTTTGCTCTTTTCGGCGTGCGCGGAGGAGGTGTCTGACATGGTCATGTTAAATGAAGAGAAGGTGATTCCCACACTAGGGGCTATGGAGAAGAGTGCCGAGTGGTATCTCGACACAGGAGCTAGTAACCACATGACAGGACGCATGGAGGTGTTCGACGAGTTGGACACTTAAGTGTGAGGCACTGTCCGGTTTGGCGACGACTCCACAGTGGCGATATGTGGGCGCGGAACTATATTGTTTGAATGCCTAACTGGAGAGCATCGTGTCCTCACCGACGTATACTACATCCCAAGTCTGAGCAGCAACATATTGAGTGTTGGTAGGCTTGATGAGAATGGACGCAGAGCCGTTCTTGAGGATGGATTTCTATACATCTACGACCGCAACAGGAAGGTACTGGCTAAAGTGAAGCGGACAAGGAATAGGCTGTATGTACTCAACCTGAACCTGACACGGCCTGTGTGTCTTTTGGCATGCATCAAGGAAGATGCATGGCTATGGCATGGACGTTTTGGGCATCTCAATTTTCAAGCTCTACATAACTTAGCGCACCATGGAATGGTGGAAGGTATGCCTCTCATCCAACATGTTAACCAGATTTGTGATGGATGCATGATTGGCAAGCAACGACGTGCACCATTTCCGATTGTGGCATCCTACCGTGCGGACAAGCCACTACAACTAGTAAATGGAGATTTATGCAGTCCAATAACGCCAGCAACACCAGGAGGTAAAAAATATTTCTCATCGGTTGTTGATAATCACAGTAGATATATGTGGGTTGCTTTTCTCAAAAACAAAGATGAAGCTTTTGCTGCATTCAAGAAGATAAAAATTGGTGCCGAAATGGAGGCGAAAGCTAGGCTGAAGGCGTTCCGCACTGAACGAGGAGGAAAATTTAACTCTCATGAGTTTTACATGTATTGTGCCAACTTGGGCATCAAGAGGTTCCTCACCGCGCCATATTCCCCACAACAGAATGGTGTGGTGGAAATACGAAACCAGACGGGGGTTTCCATGGCAAGAAGCTTGTTGAAAAGCATGGGAATGCCCGGAAGGTTTTGGGGAGAAGCCGTGTCAACAGAGGTTTATCTCCTGAACCGTTCACCAACAAAGAGCGTCATCGGCAAAACATCATATGAAGCTTTCTACAGGAAGAAACCGAGTGTGCGACATCTTCGCACCTTTGGCTGTATTGGACATGTCAAGGTGGTGCAACCACATGTGAAGAAGCTCGCTGATCGCAGCATGCCAATGGTGTTCATCGGTTATGAGGCTGGTACAAAGGCATATCGTATGTATGATCCAATGTTAAAAAGACTGCATGTCTCAAGAGATGTTGTGTTTGAAGAAAACAGACCATGGACATGGGAGCCTGTGTCACGTGAAGATTCAAATAAGCTCGGTGATGAATTTATAGTATATTATCCACCTCACAATGATGCAGGAAATAACATGGTGCCGCAAGGTGCAACGAGCGACACTAACAGTGCGAGCTCCCCGAGCAATGCAAGTATCGGTGGTACAGAAGTTGTACCAAACACACCACCAACAATAGCTGGTGGTACAAGTGATGTGGTTAGCACACCTACTGGTGTCACGAAGAGCGGGGTGGCATACGACACGTCTACACCACCAAAGCATGTCTGTCCCCTTTTGGACGTCTACGACGAGTCAACAAAGGTTAGGGACAATTATTCTGGTCTCTGTTTACTAGCTATGGAAGAGCCAACAAATGTTCTGGAGGCGAACAAGCATGCATGTTGGAGGCGTGCAATGGAAGAAGAGCTTTGTCCCATTGAGAGGAATGGAACATGGGAGCTTGTTAATTTACCACCTGGATACCATAGGTTTGAAATGGGTATTCAAAGTAAAGAAAAATTCACAGGGTGCTATTATCAAGTACAAAGCACGCCTAGTTGCTAAAGGCTATGTGCAAAGGAAAGGAGTTGATTATGATTAAGCTTTTGCACCAGTTGCACGACTCAAAACAGTACGACTTCTGATAGCTTTGGCAGGTCAAGAAGGATGGGAGGTGCATCACATGGATGTAAAGTCTGCTTTCCTTAATGGCGACTTGGAGGAAGATATATATGGGATGCAACCACCCGGTCATGAACAAGAAGGAAATGAGGACAAGGTACTAAAACTCAAGAAGGCATTATATGGGCTTCATCAAGCCCCAAGAGCATGGTACGCAAAACTTGATAAAAGCCTAGTGTCACTCGGGTTTGAATGAAGCCCGCTGGAGCATGCTATCTACCAGAGAATAATTGGTGATACAAGTCTCCTAGTTGGTGTATATGTGGATGATTTGATTATCATAGGAACATGCACTAGTGAAATTGAAAAATTCAAGATGCAGATGAAGAAATTGTTCAGCATGAGTGACCTGGGATTATTAAGCTATTATTTAGGGATTGAGGTACAACATAAAGAACAAGAAATTCTCTTGTGCCAATCATCTTATGCGGAAAAAATATTAGAGAGGTGTGGACTTTCTACTTGCAACCCATCACAGACGCCGACGGAAGCAAGACTGAAATTGAGTAAATCAAGCAAGGGTCCTCTGGTTGATAAGACGGACTACCAAAGCATAGTTGGAAGCCTTCGATATTTGGTGAATACAAGACCAGACATAGCATATGTTGTTGGAATAGTGAGTCGCTACACTGGTGGCCGCCCACTTCCTGTCTTTGATGCCATGCATCATTGTTGTTGCTTCCTAGCACTCGTCTTGTTTTAGAAATCCCTCTCTGTAAGAGCATGAATTTTTGATCTAAACCTCTTTAATAAAATCTTGACATGGTGCCACTCAACCCGTTGACAATTTCATTTCTTTTTCTAAACCTTGTGATAGATATGTGGACAAGAAGCATCATTGGAAAAAAAATCAAATGTTCTCTCAGCTACGGAGGTATGCTCTATCAAGGAAGATGGGAAAGCCGTGTTGTGCAAGTATTGGCTGGGCTGGGGCATCCGGCTTTAGATGTTAAGGTTTGGTGCGATGTCCTCTTTGTATTAGGCTCAGATATTCGACACATCTTCATCAATGGGAGAGGAGTAGCAACAGATGTTGCCTAGATGGTGGCTTCAAGCTGACTAATGTATTACTTTGTATGACCTCCATGAATAATTAATAAAATGGCCGCATGCATCGTCCAGATGCACAGGGTCTATCCTCCTTTTTCAAAAAATAATAATTGAAAACCGTGCCATAGAGAAAATGCAATAAGATATCCATAGATTTTAACGGACGCAGAACAGTAACAATTACAACCAGCAACATAGACGGTAGTAGATGCATGAAGAAAGATCTGCCTTAACTGTTGAGAAGTAAACTATGACGCAACATGCACAAAGAGTAGTACTCCAAACCAAGGTATTGTACAAGTAAGGTGCAGCTTGCACAAAGAGAAGAATCTGCATCTTCTAATTGTCAGCTACAACAAAGGGTGCAAACAGGAAAGACACTTGAAGTTGATGCAGGAACTTGTATTAAAATGCCAAATATTCAGTGCAAAACCAGGAATATAGACCATGCTATGTAAAACATATATACTTCCAAGGGAGCAAGCTTGCACACCTAATTGTTCTGTCTTTATCTCTCACATAATGTTAGCAAGACGGAGCATCAACTAAATTGAAACCAAGCTTGGAACATAGGGAATTGCATCAAAGTAGAAGGTACTTGGGCTTGGATATTGAACAGGTGTGATCTTGCCGATGTTGTAATAGCTAATGGCATTCAATCCAATTGTATGCTTGACCACAACGTTTTCTCCGGGTTGATAGGTGCAATGGCACAGATACCTATCGGAGAGTCGACACACGAGTACCCCATCACCCAACACAGCGACGGGCCGAAGAGGTCTGGTCCAATCACTAAGGATGCTGTGGCGCTTCTCCCATTGTGGTGTATCCAAGTCGATGCATATCCACATGTCAAGGGATTGGTAGGTTAGCCCTACACTTGTTGTCACGCACAGCTCCTGGCGCAGCACCGACATGGAGGATGGCTCATGGTGGAGCGATGACCAGCAAGGAGGCGGATGAACAACGCTGAACGTTTCGTCGTCCAACCTTAACCGGAGAAGACCCAAGGGAGCGCCACCATAGTAATGATCAATAATCCATATCAAGGACCCTTTGAAGAAGGTAGCTGTCAGTCGCGTTTTGACATGGCATGGGGGCTGTGCCGCCGTCTCATGCCAGGACGGAAATTTTCTTCCGATGGTGAACACCTCCACATGGGGTGCCGGTGTGGAGTCAGGCTTGGGTCTATGGAAAACGCGGACGACCTTGTAGGCCTTCGAGCGAGGGTCGCGCCCGATGCCGAACATGGCGGCTTCGCCAAAGGAGCGGTGTAGCGGCAGGATACGGCGCGTGGCAGGGTTGAGCACCCACCCTGCCAACACGGTGCCCACGAGCACCAGACCATCGCAGTGCACCAGGCAGGGATACGAATGCATGGGGTAAGAGTGGAAGGGCATGGGGTGCACAAGGGCTGTCGCTGTGTCATACGGGTGATCCTCCTCCCACAGGTAGAGGCCGGCCATGGCGACAGCGTACGCGTTGCTGCTACCACGGAAATTGTTGCCGGCAACTTTGGTACAGATCCGTGGGGCAATCAGTAATCTCAGATCGGTCCTGTGCCGGTGGAGATGCGCGTCATGGAAGGAGGAGTCCTCGGAGATGGTCCGGTGCCAGGCCTTACAAACGCTTTTCAGCCGTAAAAGTGTGCTGACGGGCAGCTCGAGCAGAATCTCCGTCACGACGTCGTGCGGGATGTGCAGCGCCGGCCTCTTGGCTGCTGGTTCCGCCGTGTCGTCGTCCTCCATGGCCGCCCAGCCGGCTAGATAGATCTATAGCTGCGACGATTCTCTTAAGAAAAGAAATACACGCGACGTACATCGTCAAAGAAGGAAACGATCGAGTTACCGACGTGCACACGCATGGACTTGATATTCTTTTTCTTATGCGCACAAGATCGGAAAGGAGAATCTTTTTTCCTTTGCTCACTCCGTCCCAAAATAATTGTCTCACCTTCGTGCCTACTTCTTTTTCGAGAAATTTTTTAGTCTACTATCTTCAATCATGACAGTACAATGAACATTCAAAATAATAAAAATTGCATCCATATCCGTAGACTAGTTAGGGACGACTACAAGTACAAAGGCGAGGCACTTATTTTGGGATGAAGGGAGTGATAAAGTCGCCCGATTTTTGAATGTTGATCAGCCGATTGTTCAACCTCCCACGCCCTCTTGTTCATCTTCTAAATTCGAACTGCCATGCCGGCACCGGCCTTGCCGCCTGCTTCGGCCGCCCACGGGCCGCAGCCAGCGGCACTTCCGCGCCGCTTCGTCGCACCGCCTCCCTCCCCCAACCGCAGCCACCATCATGCTGCCCTCCCACCCCTCCCCCCACCCCCCGCTCCCGCAATCACCCTAGCACCGGCGCGCACTGAGATTTTCCTTGGTAAACTTGCATCCCAGCAGCTGTCGTCCCCGCCCCCACACTAAGATAGATGATGGGGTAGCCCTCTGGCGAGCTTCTTCCTTCTCCTTCCTTCCTTCAGGACTCCCTCCAGCGAACTTCTTCTCCCTTCACAAAATCGACTGAAGCAAAAGCTAAAGTCAGTCGACTGATATTTAGCTATTGTGGGAAAATAATCATGTACGAGCGAAGCATGAACCACATATGCTAACAAGGACATGGCCATGCTACCCGCTGCCGACGGGTGCTGCGAGCGCCGGTGGGTTGTGCTACAATGGAGCTCTCGATCTTTGATGCCAGATCTGAGCATCGCATGCGACTGCCAGTGCAAAGCGCTGTGCCGTGATGGAGCTTCCACATGTTGTCGCCGACGTACGCTCCGTGATGACAACATGTTGTTACGATCACCATGATGGGGCTGCCTAGGCATTGCAACTCCGGTGATATTGCGGCCGCCGGTTCGATGATCGGGGATCATCGGCTCTCAGACCATCGCCGTGTTGGGAGCTGCAAGGTCAGCACCCTTCGCCGTAGATATCGCGGATGGTCGACATTGTAGTGTTGTTGCTAGCGAGCAAGGAGCAGCTCCTCATCAGAGTCAAGTGTACGGTATGTTGCAGCATGATTGGTCGTTGCGAGCTTGCCCACACAATTATTTCAAGTGAGAGCTACGGTCGGCGACCACGCCGACGGCCGCGACAATGCTTCGACAACCATGACGATGAGGCATGCCGTGACATTTTCGACGAGGCATGGCTTGACATCGTCAAAGACTGTGGCGACGTCTAAATTATGGAAGCAACACCAAACCGAAAACGCATTCATACATGACTACACGGGGACTATACCAAGGTGGCGTCAGTGGCGACGCCTAGGCCACATGGTGGCGAGCGCGGGGAGCCAGTAGAAGAGGTCATGTAAGAGCTTGCATGGCAAATAGGTCGGTGGTGGGGACGACAGGCACATGAAGCGTCCACACAACAAGGTTAGCCACATGTCGCGTCCCAACACAAAAGGGCAAGGCGGTGCTGGGGAACAGAATGCTTGGAGCGGAAGACGTCCGGTAGTTAGCATAAACAATTGCAGAGGGTACACATGAAGCATAGTCTCCGGTGAACTTCATTCCACGCACGATAACCATCCTCTTCCACGGGATCCTCTCGTCCACAATAGTCGTGTGGCCCGGTGTTCGGAGGTGGCGCAGACTCGCTATGGTTTAGCTTTTAACTCATGGTGAAGGTGGATCCTACTTTAACTGTGGCTGAAGCTTAGCAAAGTAATTGATGTTTTTTCCGTGGCAATGCACGGCATGTTTGCTAGTGTAAAAGAAAAAGGCAAACGGACTCGGTGGGCGTCCATAGATATTAGGGCATCTTCAGTACCCGCCCTCACGTATGGCCGCGGGTCTATGCGTACTCACCATCGATAAGATCCAAGATCCAATTCTCTGTAATGAAAAACAGGTGGAATAAGGAAATTTTGACACACGAACAGGGATTTTGCTTCTGCTTACTTTTGCAGCGCTGAAAACAACAAGAAACATGCAGATTAATCTGCATGCATGCAAAGGCGTCACAAATTTCCTTTAAACTATCGGAATGGAAGTTTGTGGGTTGCACGTTTTTAGGAGAAGATAGCATGGCTGATTATTATTTTGAAGAAGAGAGATAAAGTTAAGGCGGCCGCTGCGCGTGGGATCAGCCCAGCATGTCCTATAAGCCGTACGATCCTCTCGAGTATGCCTTTTAATTTACTTCTTCTTATAGCTGATCACGGTAACCGCTTTCACTTGTCCATCCCCACGTGACTGGTTTGAATAATGGCATGCACAGCAGCTACTCCAAAAAACCTAGCTGGTTATTGCAACAACAAAACAACACAAGCTACTTCAACAAGACCAGCCGTGTAGTGGCTGCGGACGACGGAAAACGCACTTCAAGCCAAGACGACGATGTTGCGAGGATGGTTCGGCTGTTGTAGACATAGTGCGATGGCACGTGCAGTGCTGCGACGCTGGACGGAGGCCACCCGCTACTTTGACGGCGGCGGCGATGTTACGACACATGCTACCATCAAAGCGTGAGTTGCCTCCACAATGTTGCGACAACATGCTCCGCCCATTGTGGTAATCGTGTGACTGCATGCTTCGACGGCCACGATGATGTTGCGACAGCACCCCGCCTGCTTCAGTGGTGTTGCAACGACACACTTTGATGTCCATGGTTGCAGCAAATATAGGACGACAACCTGTCTGTTTCAGTGATGTTGCGGCATCATGCGTCAACGGCCATGGCTGGTGCTTCGGTAACCGCGGTGATACTACGACGATAATCCTAGCTGCTTTGATGATGTTACAACGGCGTGCTTCAGTAGCCGTGACAAACCACAACGATGGCGTGCTTTTAACAGTCACATCGATGTTGTGACGGCGTGCTTGGATGCCGTAACGATGCTCTGGCAATGGCCCGACTGCTTCGATGATGTTGCAACAGTGTGGTTCAATAGACACTACAATGCTGTGACGAACCACAATGACAACGTTCTTCAAGTGGGCATGAAGCTATTGCGACGGCGTGCTTTGGCGCTGCGATGATGCTCAGGCGAAGGCCCGACTGCTTCAACGATGTTATGACGGCGTGCTTCCATGCTATGGCAGTGTTGCGACAATGGCACGACTGTTTTGACTATGATATGACGGCAGCCCGGCTGCTCCGATGATGATGCAATGGTATCTATGCTTCGACGATCGTGACTGCAGCGGAGGTGTCAAGGATACTACCTTAAGCATTGTTATATCCAGAGGCGAAACCAGGATTTCTCAAAGCCTAGGGCCAAGATTTGTTGGGTCTACTCCTCGGTGATGGCCAAGATATGTGTGTAAATAAGGATATACATTAAAAAAAATATTTGCTATCAGTCGACTTTTTTAGACGAAAACTGGCCGTATGCAATGAATAAACAAAAGCCCATCACATACTTGGGCTTGGTCTAAAACATATCAAAAATGACATGAAGCCTCGTAGGATATAAGACAATAACGATAATAATGAACAAAAATTAAAGTAAAGAAAAATTATAAAGTTTCCTAAGAAAGAATGAATTAGTGGCATAGGCATTACCTTTTAAAGTGAAAAAAGAAAAATATGGAAAAAGTTCAGGCAATTTACACATAAATTCTATATTTTATAATATGAAGTAGTAAGTGGATTTTTTGGAAAACAAAGAAGCTTTCTAAGAAGATAAGAATTAGTCTCATTGGAATTATCCTTAAAGAAGAAAGAAATGAAACTAAAACCAAATAAATTAAATGCAATGGAGTTTTTCTAAGAAATAATGAATTAGTGGTATTGATTTTACTCTTTAAGAATAAATAAAATAATTTTTTGACAAAACATGCAAACAATTGACATAAAAATCACGCTTTTTGTAATATGCAATAATAAGCATATAATAGTGGAATTTTCACAAAAAGTTTCCTAAGAAGGAATGAATTAGGTATTCGTATTACCCTTAAAAGAAACAAAATGAAATATAAACTAATAAAACAAGAACTTAAGAAAATTCAAAACAATGGAGTTTTCTATGAAATAATGAAATTAGGAGCCTTGGTATTAGCCTTTAACAAGCAAAAAAATAGTCAAAAATTGCACATAATTTACACCAATTTTTTATATATAACATGCAAGTATAAGCATATAATGATGGAATTTTGCAAAAACAAATTTCTAAAAAGGAATGAATTAGTGGCACTGGTATTACCATTAAAGTAGAAAGGAAATGAAATATAAACTAAAATAAAATATAAATAAATGACAAATTGTGCAGCACAATTTACATAGAAATTGCATTTCTTGAATAATATACAAGAATAAGCATATAGTCGTGGAATTTCAAAAAGAAAAAAGTTTTCTAAAATGGAATGAATTAGTGGCATTGGTATTACCCTTACAAAGGAAACAAAATTATAAATCAAAATAATATAGTACTTTAAGGAATAATAAATTAGTGGCATTGGTATTACCCTTTAAGGACAAAGAAAATGAAACAAAAGCTAAAACAAAATATCAAAATAAAAAATGTATTAGTGGCATTGGTAACACCTTCAGGAAGAAAAAAGAATAAAAGAAAAACTAAACTAAAATCAAAATAATGAAGTTTTCCATGGCATTGGTATCACCCTTCAAGAAGAATAGAAGAAAAAGAATGAATTAGTGGCGTTAGCATTTTCTTTAAGAGTAAAGAAAATGAAAATCAATAAATATAATAATGACAACATTTGTGCACAATTTAGACAGCAATTTTGTTTTTTATAATATGCGAGAATAAACATATAATAGTAGAATTTTGCAAAACAGAAGTTCTACAAAGAATGAATTAGTGCTATATGTATTGCCCTTAAAGAAAAAAGGAAATGAAACAAATACTAAAACAAAGTTGAAATAATTAAATTTTCCATGGAAGAATGAATTAGTAACATTGGTATTACCCTTTAGGAAGGAATAAAATGAAAATAAATATTAAAACATATTCACAAAATTTGCATATAACTTATACAGAAAATTGCAGTATTTTATACTATGCAAGAATAAGGATATAGTGGAAATTTGGAAGAAAAAGACTACTAAGAAAGAATGAATTAGTGACAACTTTTACCATGAAAGAAGAAAGAAAATGAAATAAAACTAAAATAAAATAAAATATAAATTACCTAAGATAGAATGAATTAGTAACATTGGTATTACCCTTTAAGATAGAAACCATAACACACAACTTTGCAAATTTTCAATATGTAAAAAATAATCACATAAGTGTTCTTTTTGCACAATTTATACATGTATTCATTTTGCATTTGCCCAACTTCCGAAAAATACCCATAAAACCAACTAAAAAAGAAAAAAAGACAAGCAAAAAATACAATTTTTTCAGTTCATGCAAAATATGCATAGAAACATAAAATATTGAGGCACTGTTGGTCTATAAACAGGTACTCCTTTCATCTAGGTGCGTAAGTCATATTAGGAAGAGCAGTGCAACCTAGGTGGTTGGAGATTGGACGAGGAGGAGCCCCTCGACCAGGAAACTTCCAATCACAGTGCTGTTTTAAACGGAAGGAAAATCAACATTGATTCGCTAGTTATTAGATGCCGTTTGAGCTGTCCATGTAGGCCCGCGTATATAATTGCATGCAAAACCGTTTTAATCTCTTGCCTAATCAACACCCAGCCACGATGCATGTAGTGGTCCTTTTCTTGCGGGCGCCTCCTCTTCTTGATTTTTTGTGGGCATTAGTACGAAACTAAGAGGGAAACGAGGAAGAAATATAATATATTGGCAAGGATGGCAATGGATAGGGTATGAGGGGGTAGAACAATACCATACCCATACCTGTGTAGTCAATGTGTACAAAATTCTACCCATACCCGTACCCATGGGTACGAAACTCTACCCATACCCATACCCGACGGTACCTGTACGCATTGGGCACCCAACGGGTAGATCAAATGGTACACAAATTTTTGATAATTTTACAATCATCGATAGAATATTAAAAAAAACATTTTTCTCAACTTAATAGCAGATAGGTGAGACATGACAATTATCTCAGTTCAGATTGACACTGGGGGACAACTTCAACATATATTCACAAGCTCACGACACACTTCACCAAATAACATGTAGTATAAATGTGTTGGGTATGGGTATATCCATGAGTACAGGGGTATATCCATGCCCAACCCATGACTTAACGGGTAGGGTATGAGTACTATTTATGGGTATAAAATTATGCCCATATCCTATCCATGGGGGTACAGTATCTACGGGTATCCGTACCTATGAGTAAAATTGTCATCCTTTATTGCGCCTAAGATTTTTGGGAATACCTGATTTTTTGTGAAGTAACTTATACACCTAAACGGATGGAGTAACACAAAATGGGCTTTAGCATAATAAGAAATAGACAACGATCACAACAGAACAAAATATCAAGGAGCACAAATCTAGAATCAGAAATCAGCGGCCGAAATAACCGACTGACCCATTCAGAAACCTAGATTGAGGGGAAAAAGGTAGTACAAAAACGGGTCAAGCAGATCAAGTCCGGTACTCCAACATCAGACTGGTAGCTAGCACCACCTTTTGTCAAGAGAGCAACCAGCAAGCAAGCATGCCCACTGCCGCCTGTGACCACCACAGCGCCGCGGCAGCCGCGTCACACCGCCGACTCCGCGTCTGCTTCATCGCCTCCCTCGCCGTACTCCTCCTCCTCGCTGTGGCCGTCGCTGTGCTGGCCATCACGGCGCTCCGCCCGCACCCGGCCGACACCAGCATCTCAACGATCCGGCTCACCTCCGTGTCTCTCTCCCCTGGGCTCTTCCTCAACGTGACGCTCGACGTCGTCCTCTCCATCCGCAACCCCAGCCCCGTCGCGTCCTTCGCGCATGACGCCAGCCGCGCTGAGGTCTACTACCATGGCGCGCTCGCCGCAGACGCCGACGTACCGCCCGGACGCATCGGCGCGGGAAGCACCAACGTGGTGACCGTCAGGCTCACGGTGCTCGCTGACCGTCTCGCCGGGTACGCGCCTCAAATGTACGGCGACATGTTCGGCGGCGCTGGGGACGTGTCGCTCACCATGCGGACGACCGTGCCAGGGACGGTCACGGTATTCGGCCTGCTCAGGCACCACGCCGTGGTGCTTACGGTGTGCGACGTCGTTGTCAGCGTGCGGCGCCCCGGCGCACAGAGCTCGTCGTGCCATTACCGGACCAAGTTCTAGCTAGCTATATTTGGATTAGTTGGTGATCATTTACTAGAATCGTTATCAAATCTAAGGTTGGTGAGCGCTCTTTCAAGATTCTTGCCAAGCTTTTATTGTTTTCCGTCGGTGATTCTGCAGACAACAGAAATTTGTCATCTGTTATTTGGATTCTGTAGTTTTTGGGTGTTGTCTGAACAAACAAACTTTTTCTTTCATTGCTAAGAGAACTAAGGAACCAATTTCATGTTGCTCAAAATTAGACAGAAAATTAAATTGAGATCAATGTGGTCAATTAAGCTGATGTTCATGAACACCTAAAGCATGAGCAACAAATAACTACAGTACGAACGGGTCACAGAATGTGAATGAAGTAGTCAGTTAGCAACATGAGGTTGTAGATATTAATCGGAAATTTGAAACTGAAACTGACAAGCAGAGCCAACTACTTTGTGTGACCTTCAACTACGTTCCCGTTCTATGGCGTCGAAATTCAAATTTTCGATGCTTCAGAATCGATATAAAATCTATATAATTCCAACTAAAAGATTGCTAGGTGATGGCAGATGAGGAAGCAAAATGAGACTATTTTGGTGATGTGCTGAGTCGCAGATGAAAATGTAGAGGGTTTAACGCTACAAAGCCCCGGTTAGTTTTGGCGATGTGCTGAGTTGCAGATGGAAATGTAGAGAGGGTTTAACGCTTCAAAGCACCAATTAGTTTCAGTGATGTTTCTTGTCGAACAGAAACATGCAGACTATCAGTATCAGACCTGCAGTGAATGGTTAAAGCACAGATCCAGCAATGCCCGGAAGTGGAGACGCTGGAACAGATGCAAACTATCATCACAAGTTCATGTTGCAAAAGGGTTAAAAAAGAATTTGGGCGACTGAAGAATATTTGCAAGGGCTTTGTCTCGGCATTCACCATATGCATTGTTGGCTCAATAATTTAAAATAAGAATGACCTGTATTTTCGGTGCCAAAACCCGTAAGATATTGTGGAGGCTTTGCACTGTTGAGTACATATTAACTATGCCTTCCACAAAATTCAGTGAAGCCGTAAAATATCACTGCTTGAATTTCACATCTCAAAATTACTCAAAACAATGGGAGATGACTCATAGCAAACAGTGGTTTGGTTTGCTAGTTTGCCATAGCTAAACGGTGTCAACTTTGAATCAGTGTTTTCCCAATGTAACTCATCCCTTGGCAGCAGAGGCGGAACCAGGATTTCTCAAAGCCTAGGGCTAAAACTAAGTGACTGGAAATAAAAAAAAATTATGGGAGGACTACAAATAACGTTAAATACCACGTACAAATGCATGTTAGAAGTACAACACCATTACAAATGAAATATAAGTTCACTTTTACTGTGAGAAGAAATCCGACAAAAGAAATAGTTAACAAAAAATGAAATATAAGCTCATTTTTAGTGTGAGAAGAAACCCTCGTACCATATTAGTGAAGACTTACTTTATTTGAGGACATCATTCTTCACCAGCAATATTAGAAGGACCGGGAACTATAAGCATAAAATAGAGTAATTAAAATCAAGATAATGGACATGTACTAGGTCAATTGTTCATATGAATTACAAAAAAAAATTATCGCAAAGTGCATGAGGTAGTAAACCATTGCATTTCCTCGCATTTTTTTCCGAGTCCTACTCGTTCGGTTGGTCATTCATTGATGTGTTTGATGCAGGCTGTTCGAATTTGCTTGAAAACCAGATTTAATTGTCCGGGTATTCTTCATCTTGGATTGGTATTTTTTCCATGTTAACAAGTAACAAAGAAATAAAATTTAGCATTACCAATTCCTTGATTTCGGTTGATAAAAAATGAACTAGTGAAAAAAAGAGTAGAGGGTACAAGAGATCACAAACCTAATCGGTCTGATATCCAATCCACTGTAGATGGAGCAGAACAGAGCGCTAGAGGGGGCAGCTCCGATGATACTCCCTCCCTCCGAAAATACTTTTCATCAAAATGGATAAAAAGAGATATATCTAGAACTAAAATACATCTAGATACATCCCCTTTTATCCATTTTGATGACAAGTATTTTTGGACGGAGGGAGTACGAGAGATGATCGATCCGAGGCTCAGAGCGCCAGCCGACTGGGCGTACGCTCATCTGTCTAGTCGAGCAATCGCCTCTAGAGGAATTGGCGGCGCAGCGTGATCGCTTGAGCGAGATCTATTTCCTTATCAGACTAGCGAGAAGAAGAAACGGTGTGGTTGGGCTAGCGATCATGACATGGTGGGCTAATTGCGAACTGGTAGCGATGGAAAGCTACCTATATTGCGCTATTATATGGGCTGATGCCTGGGCTGCGTTTACATGGCTGGGGCTGGGCCGTTTATGCGTAAAAAAATGGAAAAAATTTAATTGGACGCATAACAACTAGTTGGGCCACGCCTGGGGCTATAGCCCCAGTTGCCCCAGGCCCAATTCCGCCCCTGGTTATATCCAAGCAACCACGACACTATGAGCTTGCTAGTATTAAATCAAACAAACACGCACATTAAACACCAAGATTATGGTGTTCTGGAATCTTTGTTTGCTACTTCCTACGTGCTTCCTTGAGAATATTTGTAGCATCACGTACATGCGTAACTACATGAAAAAGTAGAAGTAGAATGAAACTGTTAAATAGTCACGGGGACTCACGGGGACCATTCAGATTCGGATGCGCGCCTAGTCAGTACCACGGCTACGCGGTCAGATAGCAGGTGGGCTAACTTCGCATGCCAAGAGAAAGAGTCTCCGTGCCAGAGCGATTGAATGGCGCCGGACGCGGCTACTGAAACCAACAATCATCCGACTGTTTTTAAACAATTTTCTAAAGTTAATTTATGTTTCTTCTTTGGGGCATGCTACGCATTGGCCAAGATCCGTCGGCTCGCGAGCCATCCGATTCGATGAGCAAGCTGTCCGTATCGTTTCCCTTCTTTTTTTATGCAACAAGACCCTTGTTAAAAAATCTCATCTTCTTTAATTTCCTGCAACAAGATCATTGCTGCAAAACCTCCTCTTCTCTATACTATTGCAACAAGACCCATGTTGCAAAACCTCCTTTCTCTATTTTTTGCAACAAGATCCTTGTTTCAAGAAATGCAACACCATCTCCCCTGCGTGCAATTTTGTGTACAAAGATGTGATGTAACTTTTGCAACAAAGGTATTATTGCGGGTTTTTTTTTTTTGCAACAATGCTGATGTTGCAGAATTTTTTTTTTCCTACAACGTAGGTGATGTTATGGACGGAAGTTTTACAACATGGATGTTGTTGTAGAAATCTTTCTTGCAATAGGGAAGATGTTGCAAAAACAAAAAACAAAAAAGTGAGCCATTAGGCGCCACTTGCGGACCTTCGTCCTGAAGCAGTTAGTCATCATGGTTCTTTAGGCCGCACATCTGCTATAGCTGACTCCTCATCGGTGCTTGCCACCGCGGTGCCAGAAAAGTTGTCATCCCGACTAGCAACAAGCAGCAGCAAGCAGCCAACTTGCCTAGCTCGTCGTTCCACGGCTGCCGCAGCACCTGAACAACCTCGCCCCAGTGTATCAATCAGCTGCAGCCTTCAAACCTGCAGGGCGGGCAGTCCGTCCAACAGCACATGGCCATGGCTGGGTCGAGAAAGAAAAAGAGATAGATAGCAGTGGAGGATCCGGGGATGGAGAATCAAGGTCAGCGTGCATCCAGAAATAAGAGAGGAGTCAGCCACCGAGCCTCCTCAGCGATTAGAGCTTCTCGACCGTGCGATCGTTTCGTTGATTGTGTTCTGGCCGTTGGATCTCGCCCTCAGTCGCTGTGGGCCATCGGATATTTACCTAATCGCCTCCAACCGTCCGATGTTCACCCTATGAGTCGTGTCCCGCCCGGCCGTGCCACATCGCGTAATTACGCTGCCCCGCCGAGGGCATTCTCGTCATTTCACTTGGCTGGGAAAAGATCCTATAGCGCAGGCAGGGGCGAGAACGTAGAGACCATCGTTCCCCTTCCCCTCCAGCCCGCTCGCGTCCTTCTCCCCCTCTCGTGCCACTCCCTGCCCCGCCGCCGCCGCCGTCGCCGCTCGCCCGGGCACCTATCCACGACCCCGCGCCGCCCCTCTCCTCTTCCTCCCGCCTCACCTCTATCTTTCTCTCTCTCTCCTCTTCAAACCCTAACCCTGGCCACCAGCCTCCGCTCGCCGCCACAGCTGCTCCTGCTCAAGGACGAGGTGATGAAGATCACCCCCGTGCAGAAGCATACGCACGCCGGCCAGTCCACCCACTTCAAGGCCTTCTTCGTCGGCGACGACAGCAACGGCCACGTCGGCCTCGGCGTCAAGTGCGCCAAGGAGGTGGCCACGGCCATCCGCGGAGCCATCATCCTCGCCAAGCCCCCAGGGGGTATGGAATCATGGCCGCCGCGTCCCCAAGAAGGCGCTGCACTTCGTCGGCATCGATGATGTCTTCACTTCCTCTCGTGGATTCACCAAGGTATAAACTAACCCTCCCTATATCCATATTATGCAATGTTCTTGTCATTGGAACTTTACTGTCAGTACAAAATTGGTTGTATTATGTGTGCATAGTGTAGAATGTTCAGTTTAATTATGTTGAATCTTCTGATCTGTTTCCAAAGTGATCGCCTTGTGCAGCGTGAACTATTATAATTGCACTTGATGCAGTCTCATATATGGAAACTGATTAGTCTTGAAGTGATAATGTGTCTCTATCTACTTTATACTTCTACAATACAATACAAGTGATATGACAGTATGGAGTTCATTTAGAGTCTTGCAGATCATATTCTAGATTATTGATCACTACATGGAATCCTACAATGTCAAGAATCTCATATATGCAGTCATCAGTCTTGCGCACACGACGATGAGGTCTGAGCTTGGCATGATTACTCTCCAAAAGACTTACAAAAACCATAAATGCGTGGCCTCTCTATGTTAGGATGTAAATTTTGTGCATAATGGTATTTTTAGCGGTATGCATTCTGTCACAAAAAAAGTGTAGTTCTGGACCTTTTAGATTTAAATCAGAAGATGTCGTGCTGACTGACAAATTTCAAGCAGAAAATGCACATATTGTACTTCTCTTGACTATTGTTTCTTCCTTCATTTTACCTTTCTGGGTATGTCCATTTTTCATTGGATAGTTTTCTGCAGCGCATATGCGATAAATTCACAAATTTATAATTTTGATGTACTGCTGATGGTAGAGGGACAAAAATTGAAGATTCAAATGAGCGACTCAAATTCAGGATTTGAGTTACCAACATAGTGTCTACGACTGGTTGATGGTTTAAGAGTTCGAAGAAAGTCAAGCAGAATGGAATACTACACATGCCCACGCTGCTATATGCCAAGGTATCACTTCAGCAGTGTTATTAGTTGCCATTCTGTCCTGATACAGACATGAGCCTAGAGTAGAGGAAGCACAACCCCAGCAAGAACATTCCTGTCTCAACATATTAGAGCCCCAATTTTGCGGGTTTTGTTAGAAGTTAAAACAGTTAATACTGTCATAGCATACTAGATGCAACTTAGTGTGATGCCCTATGTCCCTCTTAGTTTCAGCACCACAAAAGCAGTATTGAGATGATTGGAAGTTTCCTTCTCTTCACATCTATATTTCATGACTGGGCATCCATAATACCTTTGGCGTACTCTCATACAATGAAAAGTGAATAAACACTCATCGTGAGAATAACACATCTAGCATGGAAAACATCGGCCACCCCTCACCGCCTTGCAAGCGGTACGAGCACACAAAAGAGAATTTATTTTGAAAATTAGAGATGGCACATGAAAATATGCTTAGAACGGCACGGAAATACCGCATATGGGTAGGTATAGTGGACTCATATGGCAAAACTGGTTAAAAGGGTTTTGGACGAACAAGTAGTGATCATACTCAGTGCAAAATGATGTCTAGTAAAAAGATTGAGAAGCGTCCAACCAAAAAATGAAAAATCTCGAACGCGAGCATCAAGCATAAGTAATACCGAATAATGCACCATAAGTAGGATGTAATTTAGTTGCATAACTATTGATTTTCGTGCTTGCATAGGGAATCATAAACCTTAACACCAATATTTTTACTAAAGCATGATTACTCATCATGATGACTTACATATCATATCATCATATCTCAAAACCGTTACTAAGAACCAAGTTTATTTTGTCCACTAATCTTCATGAAAGTTTTTATTACATCCTTCTTCGATATCTATCAATTTCATATATTGCTTTTAGTAAGCTCACAAAAATTTAAGTGAAGAACATGAGCATAACATTTCTTCCTCTCAAAATAATCTAAGTGAAGCAAGAGAGAATTTCTTCAAAAAATTTACTAACTCCCAAATAAATCTAAGTGAAGCATGAGAGCATTTCTTGAAAAATAACAAAGCACACCGTGCTCAAAAGGATATAAGTGAAGCACTAGGCTATTCCATGGCTCTAAAAAATTTGAGAGGCCAAACTATTTGGTACAAGGCTGCGGCTAGCTCATTGATCATGGAAGCCCAGGCAGTTGAGCGAGCTATACGGCATGTTCACATTGAGACTGATGCTCAACCGATTACTAAACAATGGGAAGGATGAAACTTTGAGAGATCAAAAGCGGGGAGCAATCTGCATTAAGGGAAAGTACTTGGTGAGACTTTTCCAGCTTTTCATTTCAGCTTTGTTTGGAGTGATGCTAATGCTGCTGCGCATCTTTGTGCATAGAGAGCGAGCAGTGAAGGCGCAGATGCCTCTGGCTTCATTGCATTCCCCCTTTCCTCGCCGATTCTCTTATGCAAGACTGTCATCAAATCTTTTGATTAATAAAGCTCAACGATTCAAAAAAGAAAAAGAAAAACAAGTGCCTATGTAGTGCTACATATTCCAGCGGTCCCACGCAGCTGGTCTCACGCGGTGATGGTGGATGTGTGCGTCCTTGGATAGGCGGGCGCGAATTGGGGTGGTGCTTCAGCCAGGCTTGGATATGTTCTAGCGGGTGCGTGCATCCTTCGACTAAGCGTTGGGCCTTTCGGCGCGCACTGGCTGGGGAGGTGGCACACGACGGCCATGGACTGATTCCAGCTAGTGCGTGCACCCTCCGGCGCTTGGACCGGGCCTTGCTGGATGTTGGCTTGGCCTCTATTGGCGTCGCATGGTACCCCAGGTAGTGTTGGTGATTCAGTTCTTGGTCAGCCTAGTGATGGTGGCTGCAAACTATGGTGATGTAGCGACCTCCAGCGGCTCCACGGCGGCGATGGCCATCGAAATATCAGAGTTTATCTCTCCATATTCGATAGTCAATTGACTAGGCTATGAGATGCAAACTACGGACGCCGGCTTGACGCAGAGCGATGGATGTGCGGCGACAGCGATCGCATCGCATGTAGCTGCTGGGATTGTAGAAAGTGGTGGCGACAACGCATGAGCTACTTCGATTGTGGTGCTTCTCGAGTACCTGGTTTTGAGCTCCGGGGTGAAAGACCAGGACTGACACGATTTGGTTATGGCTGGCGATGTTTATACATCGTTACCTTATTGAAGACATTGCTCGGATATGCTAAGATTGTTTCTTTAGGGTGAAAACCTATATTCTGGCCTTGATTGGTTCAATCCGGTGACGGCGGCGATTGAGCGTCGCTCCCTTCCTCAAGGCGTTGCTGTTGAAGAACATCATCATCCATATGGTGTCTTGAAATGATTGGTGCGGATATGGTCTTTCCTGTAGTTTGCCAACCACGGATTCGATCACTTTGATGTTTTTTTTTCTCACCGATGGATAGCTTTGGTCTGATATGACTTTGCTATTTCCTATCGTGTTTTCGTGTGCGTTGATGTTGGTTGTGTGCATCCTAGCTATGCAAAGGCCGGGTGTATGCTCATCGTGTTTGTATTCTCTTGATGCTTCATTTTGAGGCAATAGAATTCACCCTTTGTCGAAAATTTAGCGCTACATATTGCCCTGGCGAATTTATTCTTGTCGGCTTTTTCAGCCTCACTTTTATTGCGGGTTTTCTGCAAAAATAGTTTCCATTTTCTAAAAGTCAATATATGTAAAGTTTGCCCCGAGGAGGCGTCCCAAGGTGGCGGGGTCAACCATGGCCTGAAGTGTGGAAGAAGCATGGTTTTAACTAGCGCTATTGCGTTCCGGCACTAAGGGACTTACATGAAGATACATTTTAAACAGTGCGCCATAGCTTCCATATTCGTAAAAAAAAAAACTTCCCTGTATAGCACGCTAAAGAGTTTAGAATAGGTCCGAGCACTGCAGGCTCATTCCGGGCATGTGCGCAGCAGCCACTCCTGAACGGAGTTGTAGGCACGCAAAACAAAGGTTAACGATAGTACGTTTGACACCTGGTAGGCTTGTAGCCCGGAAGAAGCAGCAGAAACGAGCGAAAATTACTTGGCGTGGACGAGCTCGTGCGCTCTCTGTATCGTTTCACGTTCGTTCGCCTAAGGATGCGGGATCTCCGTGGTGTTGCAGCTGGCAGCCGAAGGTATAGTTAATGCGGGTACGTGACGGCAAGAGACGCCGTGGTATCCTACGTTGGTGACTGACTGACGGGGTTTCCTGCAGCTGCGGCCCGTTTGTTTGTTGTTTCATTTGGACAGGGGCCCACCAGATGGAGTTAACGTGGGGGTTGTGTAACGCCCCGGACACACCCGCCGGTGGTCGTTACTCCTGGCGGAATCTAGACTGGCCCCACAGATCAATACTAGTCTTTTCTGCGCACTTTGTCCTCACTCGTGCGCACCCGGGAGCAACTTCCCGGTCGGTCACCCATCCTGACACTACTCCAAGCTGAGCACGCTTAACTTTGGAGTTCTGTCCGAATGGGCTTCCGAAAAAGAAGGAATTCCTTATTGATATGAGTAGTCTATCATCCCTAATAAGCCAGGCTATCACATACACCCCCACTCAGAGGAACAGACGTCCTCGTCGGGCCACAGGAACGTTCCCTCTTGGCACAAACGTCGTGCTTCCAGTCCGTACATGTGCCATGTCGGGTGCCACGACGGGTCACAAACGTCATGAACAACATGACCACGCATCTGTCCGCAACCATCCGTGTAACCGCGAGGGTCGGCTCTGATACCAACTTGTAACGCCCCGGACACACCCGCCGGTGGTCGTTACTCCTGGCGGGATCTAGACTGGCCCCACAGATCAATACTAGTCTTTTTCGCGACTTTGTCCTCACTCGTGCGCACCGGGAGCAACTTCCCGGTCGGTCACCCATCCTGACACTACTCCAAGCTGAGCACGCTTAACTTTGGAGTTCTGTCCGAATGGGCTTCCGAAAAAGAAGGAATTCCTTATTGATATGAGTAGTCTATCATCCCTAATAAGCCAGGCTATCACAGGTTGCCTGGGAAAAAGGCCCAGTTGCAGTGAGATAATTCCAGCGTGATCACACAAGGTACGAAGACTTTCCACTCGCGCTCTTTTTTGTTGCCTCATTTGTATCGACGGCGCGGGCTGGAGGCAGAGGCAGAAAGGGGAAAGGCATGCACGTGTCGAGGCGTTGCCAGCATACCGTGCTTAATGTACTCCCCGTTTGACAACATCATTTTTTAATTTGTTTTTATATTAACGCGAGGGCCCGTGTGGGAGTGTTGTGGTGAAGTGCAAGTAGGGTGCTCAACTTTTTGCCGGTAAATTAGTGTAATTGTTTATTATTTATCCAACAAAAAAATTGTTTTTAGCAGATTCAGTATGTCTACATGTGAAAAAAAATCGATGGTTTGTATTATTTTCGTAGCAATCACAAATTCATGGTAGTATGGATACTGCAAATATCGTACTTACGGCGTTTACGTGCACAAGAGTGTAAATATTGAGCAAAAAAATATACGAAATATTAAAAAATAATCTGTCATGTGTTGTACATGTTCCTTTTAGTGGAAGAAGCATCTATCAAAATTTCCAAGTGACATAGTGCGGCGGCTTTTTGCTGGTGAAAAAACAAACTCAGAGAGACATTTTTTTTGTAACGTTTGCTTTTTTCATAGGAAAAAATGTGTAGTCTTTGCCCCTACACTTTTGTATGCAGCATTTGGGTGTTGATAAGAACACAAATGTCGTCGTTTGAATTATTTTGGCATTTATAAAAAGACACCATGAAAAAGTAATCCTCATTGCATAAATGTAGGCTTATTATTTCGCAAAAATAAAATAAAATAATGTAGGCTTATTATATGTGGTTTGCTGCGTTAATGGGTCGTGCTATGGATATTACAACAGAATACACTGTCTGAAATCACTAATTGAGGAGTACTCCTCGCAAAGATCACTCCACCTTCTCAGGTATGCGTGCCACTTTTCACAACCTGGTAGTTTTCTCTTTTTTCATGGATTCATTTATTTAAAATGTTTTATCTCTTAAACCGTGCGTCTAAATCTCAAATCATTTTCATTGTTGGATTTATCGCGTCGAGAATTTCAAAACTAGATCCCATGTTGATAGGTTTTGACGAACTTCTTTTCACGAAAAAAAAACAGACGAAAAACCGAACCGGGAGCATGGTTTTTTTCCTTTCTGAAGAGGCACGACGGTGCCTCTCGCGACATCACAACCGTGCCTCTCACGGAAGCAAAATCGCCTCTCGCGAAAGAAAAAAAATAGAAAACCCGTTTTTTTTCTGTTTCCGAGAAGGCACGGCCGTGTCTCTCGTGGAAGCACAACCATGCCTCTCGCGAAAGCAAAAAAAACAGAAAACACGTTTTTTTTCAGAGGCACGGTCGCGAAAAGCAAAACCGTGACTCTCGCGGAACCAAAGCCGTGCCTCTAGCGGAAGAAAGAAAACAGAAAACGCGTTATTTTTGTTTCCGAGAGTCATGGTCGTGCCTCTCACGAAAGCAAAAAACGTGCGTCTCGCGGAAGAAAAACGTGCTTCTAAATATCGAACCGTTTTCACCGTTGGATTTATCGCGTCGAGATCTTCAAAAGTAGATCCCATGTTCATAAGTTTTGACGAACATTTTTTCATAAAAAAACAGACAAAAAACCGAACTGGGAGCATGTTTTTTTCCTTTCCGAAAGAGGCACGACGGTGCCTCTCGCGAAATCACAACCGTGCATCTCGCGGAAGCAAAATCATGCCTCTCGTGAAAAAAAAATAGAAAACCTGTTTATTTTCTTTTTCCGAGAAGGCACGGCCGTGTCTCTCGTGGAAGCACAACCATGCCTCTCGCGGGAACAAGACCGTGCCTCTCGCTAAAGAAAAAACACAAAAAACACGTTTTTTTCGTTTTCGAGCTCACGAAAGCAAAACCGTGTCTCTAACGAAAGAAAATTTTGTTTTCGAGGGTCATGGTCGTGCCTCTCGCAAAGCAAAAACGTGTCTCTCGTGAAAGCAAAACCGTTTGCGGATCCTAATTTTATTTATACTACGTACAAACCTACTAGCATGATACTGGGAGCACAAATATTTTATCCTAACGCGGACGCTACTTTTATTTTTCCATACAAACTACTAGCCGACTACTCTTAACACAAACAACTAGGATAATCCGGGCTTTTTTACTCCTCGAGGCGGCTGTAACTTCAGCTTGTCAGTAGTAACCACGGACCAAAGTTTTTTATTTCATGAAGCCTTGCCCGCTTTCATGGGTTGGGGTCATCGTCGACGTCGGTGGTGGATCCATGGACGAGTTTGGTCGATGGCTCACAGCGGCTGCCTGCCTCAGCGCAGTTGTCATTCGTCGTTCTGTACCGTGACAAGAGATCTGTATCAACGGAACACCGTAACCATGGAACGCTACTTATCTGTCATTTTACACGGCTTTGGCTTTTACGGCGCTGTTTTCACGGCTGTATGTATACGATCACATTAAATGCAATACGCCACGTGTCGTCAGATCGCTCGTCCAACTAGCAGGAGCGCGCGAGCCCGTCCTCACCATCGCGGCTCTCCAGAAACGAGACTGTATACTACAATCGATTTAGGACGGCGGACGCTACGCGTCATCCGGCTGATCCGCACGTGGAGTCAGCCGGGTCTCTAGCCACTCGATGCGTTCGTTCAGCATGTCCTATAAGCCGTACGATCCACTCAAGTACGCCTTTTAATTTATTTCTTCTTCTTACTTTATAGCTGTTCACGGTAACCGCTTTCACTTGTCGTCCATCCCCACGTGACTGGTTTGACTAATGGCATGCACAGCAGCTACTCCACAAAACCTAGCTGGTTATTGCAACAACATAACAACACAAGCTACTTCAACAAGACCAGCAGCCTAGTGGCTGCGAACGAAGGCAAGACGATGATGTCGCGAGGGTGGTTCGGCTTCGGCGATGCTACGACACATGTCGCCATGAAAGCCTGATTGCTTCAACAATGTTGCGACGACATGCTTCGCCGACCGCGGCGATGGTGTGAATGCATGCTTCGGCGGCCATGGTGATGCTGCGATAGCACCCCGCCTGCTTCAGTGATGCACGCTTTGATGGCCCGGGGTACTTTCATGGTTGCGGCGACGGCAACCTATCTATTTCAATGATGTTGCGGAAGCATGCTTGGATGGCCACGGCGGGTGCTTCGGTAACCGTGGTGATACTACCACGACAATCCTAGTTGCTCTGATGATGTCACAACGGCGTGCTTCAGTAGCCGCTGTGAACCACAACAATGGCGTGCTTCGAACAGACACGGGGATGCTGTGACGGCGTGCTTCGATGCCGCAACGATGCTCCGGCAATGGCCAGACCTCTTTGATGATGTTGCAATAGTGTGGTTCAATAGCCGCAACAAAGCAGCAACAAACCACAACGACGACGTTGTTCAAACGGGCGTGACGATGTTGCGACATCGTGCTTTGGCGCTTCAATGATGCTCCGGTGAAGGCCCAACTGCTTCAACAATGCTATGACGGCGTGCTTCCATGCTATGGCAGTGTTGCGACAATGGCACGACTGTTTTGACTGTGATATGACGGCAGCCCGGCTGCTCTGATGATGATGCAATGGTATCTATGCTTGGACGACCGTGACGGCGGCGGAGGTGTCAAGGATATTACCTTAAGCATTGTTATATCCAAGCAACCGAGGCCCGGCCCTGAGGGGGAGGCGGTTTCCCCGGGCCGGCACCCGGGATGTAGTCTGTACTACGCTTGGGCCAAAGTATTAGCGTAGCTGCACCTAAATAAAAGTAATCCCTCCTTCCTAAAATAAGTGTCTCAACTTTGTACTAGCTCTAGTACAAATTTGTACTAAGTTCAAGACACTTATTTTTGGAGGGAGGGAGTACTAGCGTAGCTGCGCAGGTTGAATCGCATGTCAAAGGGCCGAGCTGAAAATTAGATCGCGAGTTTGCGACTAATTAGGGTAGATTCACTCCTCGATTCCTCCTTCCGCTTTGATGGCCGCCGCCTGGGGCGTAGCTACGTACAGCTAGCCGGTGTCCATGGCACCGGGTCCAATCTACACTTGCTTATGATAATCCATTAATTTAATGTGTAGGTTATTGATTTTTTGATGTGTTCTTCTATATGGACACCGGGTAATTTTCAGTCTGGGTCCGCCCCTGGCCGCCGCCACAACAAGATCGCTGCTCCGCTCTTCCTCTCCTGTTCCTCGTGCTGGCAGCAGGATTGTGAACTTGCCATGGTTTTGCGGTTGTCATCTGTGGAGATAGGTTGCCGCTCAAGCAAAAACTTCTGCCTGGAGTCGCTGCTTCTATTCATGGTTGCCGATCAAGGCAAAACTAGGGCTGACGGAAGATAAGACTACAATTTCTCTTCAAATATCTAACGGGATTATTATATTTGGTGTCTATTGTTTACTGTTTACTATGAACCAACACACGTGAACGCTGTACTAGCAGTTGTAACCTGTAATCGTTGACTCAATTTTGCATAAGAACATCTGACTTATATTATATATATACACGTACTCTTGGGTTACGACTTCCAAATGTTCATAATATTTTTTCTGCATCATTTGCCTCACTTTTTTGTGTGAGCACATCAATCATAGGTATTTCCTTCGGCTATGTTCCAAGATTTGATGTCACCATTTTTGAAACGCACGTTTAGATCATTGTTACAATATGACCATTGCTAATCAAATGATCATACATTATTGAGGGACAGAGAATACTGTAAATTGTGAGTACGATTTGTGAAAATAAATCATTAAGATTATATTAGGTTGATCTAGTGAGTTGTGGCTTTATAGTTTTGCCAAAGTATATCAATATACACATATGTCGATTATTATTTTTGTATGTATATATTTAGGGGCTCAGGATTTAGTTTCGCCCAGGGCCCCCGAAATCCAAGGACCGGCCCTGAAGCAACCATGACACTATGAGCTTGCTAGTATTAAATCCAACAAACACGCACATTCAACGCCAAGATTATGGTGTTCTGGAATCTTTGTTAGCTACTTCCTACGTGCTTCCTTGAAAATATTTTTAGCATCACGTACATGTGTAACTACATGAAAAAGTAGAAGTAGAATGAAATTGTTAAATAGTCACGGGGACTCACGGGGACCATTTAGCTTCGGATGCGCGTCTAGTCAGTACCATGGCTACGCGGTCAGACAGCAGGTGGGCTAACCATGAGGCAAAGAGAAAGAGCCTCCGTGCCATAGCGATTGAACGGAGACTGACGCGGCTGCTGAAACCAACAAATCATCCGATTGTTTTTAAACAATTTCCTAAAGTTAATTTGCGTTTCTTCTTTGGGGCGTGCTACATGTTGGCCAAGATCTGTCGGCTCGCGAGCCATCTGATTCATTGAGCGAGCTGTCCGTATCGATTCCTTTCTTTATTTATGCAACAAGACCCTTGTTGCAAAAACTCATCTTCTTTAATTTCCTGCAACAAGATCATTGCTGCAAAACCTCCTCTTCTCTATATTATTGCAACAAGACCCATGTTGCAAAACCTCCTTTCTCTATTTTTTTGCAACAAGATATTTGTTTCAAAAAGTGCAACCTTATCTCCCCTGCGTGTAATTTTGTGTACAAAGCTGTGATGTAACTTTTGCAACAAAGGTATTATTGCAGTTTTTTTTTTGCAACAATGCTGATGTTGCAGAATTTTTTTCTTCCTACAACGTAGATGATGTTATGGACGGAAGTTTTACAACATGGATGTTGTTGTAGAAATCTTTCTTGCAATAGGGAAGATGTTGCAAAAACAAAAACAGAAAAGTGAGCCATTAGGCGCCACTTGCGAATCTTCATCCTGAAGCAGTGAGTCGTCATGGTTCTTTAGCCGCGCATCCGCTATAGCTGACTCCTCATCGGTGCTTGCCGCCGCGGTGCCAAAAAAGTTGTCGTCCCGACTAGCAACAAGTAGCAGCAAGCAGCCAACTTGCCTAGCTCGTCGTTCCACGGCCGCCGCAACACCCGAACGGCCTCGCCCCACGGCATCACTCCACTGCAGCCCTCAAACCTGCAGGGCGGGCAGTCCGTCCAACAGCACATGGCCATGGCAGGGTTGAGAAAGAAAAGGAGATAGGAGAATCAAGGTCAGCGTGCATAAAGATAGTGCGAGGCGGTTTCTAGACGTGGCCTGACCCCACACGACGCGTGACACGCGTGCAAGGCGGCGGACACGCCGTTTTCAGCCGGCTGATTCACAGTGTTTCCCTTCTTCTTCTACATGCACGTGGATGGGTATATTTTTACATTTTTAACCTGTGGGGAAAGAAAGTTCATCTCTTGTACGTTCTCCAGTTGCATAAAAATAAGAGTTGCATGATTTTATTTGATCTGAGTCGTAATAGCCTAGGCCCTTTAAATCAATGGTCTGTATTTTTCTCTTCAATATATGGGCCTTTTTGACTGTATTTTTACTGAGATTTATCGATTGATCTAGAACCTAATATTTATCGGCCCGACCAGATAAACGGTTCATAATTTCTGATTAGCATGAGAATTTCTTGGGAGTCTATAATTAATAGTAAGTATATATATATAGCTATTGATATAGAAGTATATTTTTTGCAATAAACCTTCTGATCTATTCGTTTCAATCATGGCAGTACAACGAACACCAGAAATAATAAAAAATACATCCAGAACCATAGACCACCTAGCAACGATTACAAGCACTATAGCGATCCGAAGGCGCGCCGCCGTCATCGTCCCTCCCTCGCCGGAGTCAGGCACAACTTGTTGTAGTAGACAGTTGGGAAGTCGTCGTGCTAAGGCCCTATAGGACCAACGCACCAGAACAACAACCACTGCCGATGAAGAATAACGTAGATCGAAAAGATCCAACCCGAAGACACACAAATATAGACGAATAACAACCAGATCCGAGCAAATTCACCAAGGATAGATCCACCGGCGACACACCTCCACAGGCCCACCAACGATGCTAGATGCACCAACGGAATGGGGGCTAGGTGGGGAGACCTTTATTCCATCTTCAGGGACCCGCTGCCATCTCGCCTTCCTGAGCAGGACACAAACCATAACAAATCTCAGAGGAACAACTAACAATGGAGCCCACCCGCTGGCCCTTGTCAGGATTCACCGCGCTCTCATTGTCATAGGGCCAACGAAGACGAGGCGGGCATGCGGCGGAGCCGGCCGAGGTACAAACCTTAGCTTTTTGAGGAGGTGCCGGCTGCATGGCTCCTCGTTGATTACTACATGCATTATATAAGTATATATATATGTATATTGATATAGATAGATAGATAGATAGATAGATAGATAGATAGATATATACATAGATAGATGGATATAGATATAGATATATATTGATGATATGGCCAGACCTTTTTTTATTATATTTGAGTGAATGGGGAGTAAATGTCTCTAGCGACAATGCTATAACATAACCTCATATATGCTTCTTGATCCCCAAACACAAAACGAGAATCATATATGGAGGGGAAAACTGTTCTTCTTTGCCTTATGGTACTTGTGCTGCTAGGAAATTCAAGCCATGCTAGTAAGAAATCAATCTCCATGTCCCTATATACGTGTTTCCGTTATCCCTCCAAGCGTAGTAGAACTCCACAAGTTTCTTAGTTTGGATATCTCTTGCTGACGTATTTTCTTGAAAACAGGGAATTGCCATACCTATCGTGCTTTCTGGGAACCTTTTATTTGCTTTCCTGTTACTTGCCAGGCAACATGCGAGCAGAAGTGGCGGAATCTCCTTGATCATTCGTATTGTCATGCTGATAACATTTTGGTAAACTCTTGTATGTGTGTTGTCTGTAATAAGTGACTATATCGAATTGCACTTCTCCATCATGTCAAACAATGGAAAATAAATGATGTACAGTAATAAAATACTATGTTGACATGCATGTGATATTCTATTTGTTTTTATTCTTCTGGTCATAATCCTATACTATGTATGTTCCCAACTGTAACTGTATTTTGATATGAAAAACTATCATGGGATGCAGATCTCCATTAGTTTGGATTCGTTGATAAAGATGTCTTTTGTATTGCTTATAGGTACACACACTTTTTCTCTGTAGCATTCCAAAGAAACAAACATTCAACAACTTCAATCAAGGGGGCTAGCTAAATAATCATTCAAAACCCACTGATAAAAGGCATCAGATCCAGGTAACTAATCAAAGAGACAAGTAGACTGTCAAAAATTTGCACTTGCTAATTGTAATTTGCAATGATATGTTACCAACTACCTCCATTCCTAAATATAACTGCCCCAACGTCTTATAACAATGGAGTTACTATATCCAAGTAGTAAGACTTCCCGTAGAAGTATACTGGGCTATGCTAATAAAGAAAAGACAAGTGCATGGCGGGATTTGAACGGAATAATTTGGTAGTGGTGGTGTACTTCTCACCGTCATGCATTCGTAGGAGGCAATAGCATGTGACGATGTCGAGCACTAAGCACGTAGCCAATGATGTTGCCGAGGGAAGCATGTTGTTGATGTTACGGCCGCGGTGGGTGATTCCCGCGTTAAAGCAACGGACCTAAATAGAAATCGCTACATATGCTCGGCCATGGAGAAACTCCCGTGCAATACGTTTGTAAAAAGCAAGGCATGTACTCCCTCCGTTCCTAAATAGTTGTCTTTTTAAAGATTTCAAATGGCCTTCAACATACGGATGTATTTAGACATATTTTAGAGTGTAGATTCATTCATTTTGCTCCGTATGTAGTCACTTGTTGAAATCTCTAAAAAGAAAAATATTTAGAAACGGATGGAGTAGATAACATTTCATTGAGCAAACGAGCATCTTAAGCTGCACAAGATAGTAGAGGCAGCACGCCAAGTTAGGGCGGCTAGAGGAGCGGTCTAACCACTGAGCAGCAACATAGCAGGAGGGCTCGACACATGTACAGGTGATGTGCCACCACTGCTGCCTGGTGGCCGAAGCGCTGGGTGTAGGCACCCAGCACAAGCATAGGTATAGGAGGGTTGGCTAGTAGTGGTCAAATGCAGATCGTAAATGCAACACATCTGAAACAACCCTAGCATGGGCCTTTTTTTTTGCTAGCGTGTGTTCTTTATTTTACTCAAAACCCCCCAAAAAAACTCTAAAGTGAATGGGCCTACTTTAATGGGTGCCCTGCCCGCAAAAAGTTACGAAGCTCTCCATACATCCAAGCCCTGCATGTGCCACTACAAACCTCACCGCCAAGGATCCTCCGTCGGTGTCGTGGTGTCTGGTGAAGGAGGCGAACCGTTGCCCGAATCCCTCTATGAGCCTTCGGACGAGCACGAGTCCAGGTACCATAAGATCCTGGCCTTGCGCTTCACCCAATTGCAGCTACCAGACCGAATACCGAGTCGACATGTTCTTGAGAGGACCAGATATCAAGGGAAGAGTTAGAGATTAGGTATTCTTGAGCAGACCAGATGTCAATGGACGAGTTAGAGATTATGAAGTGCTGGATGATATCATCCATGAAGAACTCTCGAGATCATATAAAGTGCTCAAGTCTCGCACACCTAAAATTGATACCGAGACTCAATTGGATGAAGAGGAGGTGAACATGCTCCGTGGAAATCATGCATGTTATTACATCAAAAGCTTGCCTGGTCAGTCACATAGCAATGCTACCTTCGATTTGTTTATTTCTATCTACCAATCATATAAAAAAACCAGCATGCTATTATATCTAACTATGTCGAACAATTGTACATGGATATCATTTAGTGAGATATTTGTCAGAATATTTAAATCAGTGATCATTTAGCTTATCATTTGTGATTCTATGCAGTTACTGAAAGGAGAACGATATACCCCCCCCCCCGGAGCTTATCTCGGACCTCGGTTTACTTGCGTCACTGACTAACTATCAGCGGCTGGTCCTTCGCAATGAAGTAAGCATGTGTATCCATTACTTTCAGCTTAGTAATGCATCCACATTTCATCTGTGTGTTCATGCAGCTGGTAACCAGTTCCTTCTCTTTAACTTTGAATGAGTGACAGCAATTATTAGTTTCGTCTGTCTTTTGAAAGCTTCAAACACTTGAGGGAATATGAATGCATTTCCTATTCTTTTTAACACGGCTTTATAAGAGTAACCTCCAAGTTCTAGAGGCCTGAGGTTCTTCTGCGGAGATTAAGCACAGTTTTAATATCTCATAATGTGTTCCGTAGAAGAAAAAAACATTCAAGTAAAATGAAATAGAAATATTTTCATATAGTGAATTACTGATGCATTTTTTTGCAAGGAGCAAGTTTCTTTAAAACAAAAATAAAACAAATGGTCCACAGACAGGCTGCTCCGAAAATACGTGTACTATCCCTTTTTTATCTATGTGTAAACAGATTTTTGTCGGATTTCCTGAGTACCCATATTATTTGACATGTTCCAGTCACTGAAAAGGATGGCACGCTGTAGCGCCGCTAATAGCATACTATAGCATGATGAGAACTGTCTGGATAAATAAATCACCGTATGATGTCTCAATAATACTCCTTCTGTAAAGAAATATAATACTTTTTAGATAACTATAATACTTTTTAGATTACTAAGGTAGTAAAATTTATTATATTTGTGATCTAAAAAGTATTATATTTGTTTACAGATGGACTAACACGCAGCACGATATAGTACACTACTAGCATGTTTTAAGATCAGCGCTATATTGTTATAACAGCCTATTTTATCCTTGGTTCCAGTACCATGTGTATTTCTTTTTGGGATTTCTTGGAGTGCGCAAGTACTTGAATCAATAATAGCTGCAAAAGCATAATACTAAGAACATTATTCCATTCCTTAACGTCCATTGATTAAAGATATCGCCTCGCTATAGCATGTGGATTTTGAGAGCCACCGCTATTTGGCATAGCCTGCTATTTAAAACTATGACCGCATGTTATTCTCAGTACGGCAGTTATATGTTGTGCCCCTTCTTTTATGGTGCAGGGTGGCCATGAGTATGTAAGTTTGAGTGAATACCGATAGTTCTACAACACCACGGAAGCTGACAGAAATTATCTGTAGTACAGGAACTCGATTGTGTGGAATCTTAAGGTTTGCGTTGTGCAACGATAAGCTGTACCAAGTTTGAAACTCTGCTCAGTTTTATTTTATTTTATTCGAAACTAACAACCATTTTGTCTCTTGACAGTGGTTTGAAGATGATGTCCTCAAAGGCAATTTTGAGGTACACTTATATGTGACAACACAAAACCATATGGCGACAACTAAATTCTATATGTGTGCAGTAGCATTAAAATAACTTCTCTGTTCTACTATTTAGGGGCATGGATCCCATAATAGAGCTTTGTGCCAAGCAATTTGGAATCTTGCTAGGTTCTCGGGCATCGATTTGGGGCCAGGATGTCATGGTATCGAGGTATTATTATTTTTTTCCTTTTACCCTTGCTTATTTAGATGCCCAGCTCTGGTTAATGTTTTATTTAACAACTGCAGTCTTCCGGTTAATGTTCTGGTTCTGCTTATTTAGAAAGGCTGGCAGGTGACTAAGAATAGATAACACTATTACTTGGTCAGATGGCCCAGGATTTGTAGATCAAAAAACAAAGGGGGTTTGGGGGTAAAAGATCTCCATTAGCACAACCTAAACAAAGGGGGTCTGCTCACTAAATGGTGTTGGAAACTTGAAAGTAAAGACGGCCTTTGGCAAGATATTATCAAAGCCAAATATTTTGGTAGGTCAATAGGTGAAGGAAATATGCCCTAGAGACAATAATAAAGTTATTATTTATTTCCTTATTTCATGATAAATGTTTATTATTCATGCTAGAATTGTATTAACCGGAAACATAATACATGTGTGAATACATAGACAAACATAGTGTCACTGGTATGCCTCTACTTGACTAGCTCGTGAATCAAAGATGGTTAAGTTTCCTAGCCATAGACATGAGTTGTCAATTGATTAACGTGATCACATCATTAGGAGAATGATGTGATTGACTCGACCCATTCCGTTAGCCTAGCACTTGATCGTTTAGTATGTTGCTATTGCTTTCTTCATGACTTATACATGTTCCTGTAACTATGAGATTATGCAACTCCCGTTTACCGGAGGAACACTTTGGGTGCTACCAAACGTCACAACGTAACTGGGTGATTATAAAGGAGTACTACACGTGTCTCCAAAGGTACATGTTGGGTTGGCATATTTCGAGATTAGGTTTTGTCACTCCGATTGTCGGAGAGGTATCTCTGGGTCCTCTTGGTAATGCACATCACTATAAGCCTTGCAAGCAATGTAGCTAATGAGTTAGTTACGGAATGATGCATTGCGTAACGAGTAAAGAGACTTGCCGGTAACGAGATTGAACTAGGTATTGGATACCGACGATCGAATCTCGGGCAAGTAACATACCGATGACAAAGGGAACAACGTATGTTGTTATGCGGTTTGACCAATAAAGATCTTCGTAGAATATGTAGGAGCCAATATGAGCATCCAGGTTCCGATATTGGTTATTGACCGAGAATAGTTCTAGGTCATGTCTACATAGTTCTCGAACCCGTAGGGTCTGCACGCTTAACATCATGATGACAGTTTTATTATGAGTTTATAAGTTTTGATGTACCGAAGTTTGTTTGGAGTCCCGGATATGATCACAGACATGACGAGGAGTCTCGAAATGGTCGAGACATAAAGATTGATATATTGGAAGCCTATGTTTGGACATCGGAAGTGTTCCGGGTGAAATCGGCATTTTACCGGAGTACCGGGAGGTTACCGGAACCCCCCGGTGACCTAATGGGCCTTAGTGGGCCTAGTGGAGAAAGAGGAGAAGGGGCCAAGGGGCAGCCGCGCGCCCCCCCCCAATTCCGAATAGGACAAGGAGGGGGGCGGTGCCCCGCCTTTCCTTTCCCCCCACTCCTCCTTCCCCCCAAGTCCTAGTCCAACTAGGGAAAGGGGGGAGTCCTACTCCCGGTGGGAGTAGGACTCCTCCGGCGCGCCTCCTCCTAGGGCCGGCCGCACCCCTCCCTTGCTCCTTTATATACGGGGGCAGGGGGCACCCCATGACACACAAGTTGATCTACGTGATCGTTCCTTAGCCGTGTGCGGTGCCCCCCTCCACCATATTCCACCTCGGTCATATCGTCATGAGTTTAGGCGAAGCCCGCGCGATAGAACATCATCATCGCTACCACGCCGTCGGTCGACGGAACTCATCCCGACACTTTGCTGGATCGAGTCCGGGATCGCCATCGAGCTGAACGTGTGCTGAACTCGGAGGTGCCGTACGTTCGGTACTTGGAACGGTCAGATCGTGAAGACATACGACTACATCAACCGCGTTGTCATAACGCTTCAGCTTACGGTCTACGAGGGTACATGGACAATACTCTCCCCTCTCGTTGCTATACATCACCATGATCCTTGCGTGTGCGTAGGAATTTTTTTTAAATTACTACGTTCCCCAACAGTGGCATCCGAGCCTAGGTTTTATGCGTTGATGTTATTTGCACGAGTAGAACACAAGTGAGTTGTGGGCGATACAAGTCATACTGCTTACCAGCATGTCATACTTTGGCTCAGCGGTATTGTGAGATGAAGCGGCCCGGACCGACATTACGCTTACGCTTACGCGAGACTGGTTTCACTGTTACAAGCACTCGTGCTTAAAGGTGACTGGCGGGTGTCTGTCTCTCTCACTTTAGCTGAACCGCGTGTGGCTACGCCCGGTCCTTGCGAAGGTTAAAACAGCACTAACTTGACGAACTATCGTTGTGGTTTTAATGCGTAGGTAAGAACGGTTCTTGCTCAGCTCGTAGCAGCCACGTAAAACTTGCAACAACAAAGTAGAGGACATCTAAATTGTTTTTGCAGGGCATGTTGTGATGTGATATGGTCAAGACGTGATGCTATATTTTATTGTATGAGATGATCATGTTTTGTAACGAAGTTATCGGCAATCGGCAGGAGCCATATGGTTGTCGCTTATTGTATGAAATGCAACGCCTGTAATGCTTTACTTTATCACTAAGCGGTAGCGATAGTCGAGAAGCATAAGATTGGCGAGACGACAACGATGCTACCATGGAGATCAAGGTGTCGCCGGTGGCGATGGTGATCACGACGGTGCTTCGGAGATGGAGATCACAAGCACAAGATGATGATGGCCATATCATATCACTTATATTGATTGCATGTGATGTTTATCCTTTATGCATCTTATCTTGCTTTGATTGGCGGTAGCATTTTAAGATGATCTCTCACTAAAATTATCAAGAAGTGTTCTCCCGAGTATGCACCGTTGCGAAAGTTCTTCGTCTGAGACACCACGTGATGATCGGGTGTGATAGGCTCTACGTTCAAATACAACGGGTGCAAAACAGTTGCACACGGGAATACTCAGGTTAAACTTGACGAGCCTAGCATATAACAGATATGGCCTCGAACACGGAGACCGAAGGTCGGCGTGAATCATATAGTAGATATGATCAACATATTGATGTTCACCGTTGAAACTACTCCATCTCACGTGACGATCGGACATGGTGTAGTTGATATGGATCACGTAATCACTTAGAAGATTAGAGGGATGTCTATCTAAGTGGGAGTTCTTAAGTAATATGATTAATTGAACTTAAATTTATCATGAACTTAGTCCTGCTAGTATTTTGCAAATTATGTTGTAGATCAATAGCTCGCGTTGTTGCTTCCCTATGTTTTTGCTTCCCTATGTTTTTATATGTGTTCCTAGAGAAATTGTATTGAAAAATGTTAGTAGCAATGATGCGGATTGGATCCGTGATATGAGGTTTATCCTCATTGCTGCACAGAAGAATTATGTCCTTAATGCACCGCTAGGTGACAGACCTATTGCAGCAGCAAATGCAGACATTATGAACGTTTGGCTAGCTCAATATGATGACTACTTGATAGTTTAGTGCACCATACTTAACGGCTTAGAATCGAGACTTCAAAGACGTTTTGAACGTCATGGACCATATGAGATGTTCCAGGAGTTGAAGTTAATATTTCAAGCAAATACCCGAGTTGAGAGATATGAAGTCTCCAACAAGTTCTATAGCTAAAAGATGGAGGAGAATTGCTCAACTAGTGAGCAAGTACTTAGATTGTCTGAGTACTAAAATCACTTGAATCAAGTGGGAGTTAATCTTCCAGATAAGATAGTGATTGGCAGAGTTCTCTAGTCACCATCACCAAGTTACTGGAACTTCGTGATGAACTATAAAACAAGGGATGACGAAAACGATTCCCAAGCTCTTCGTGATGCTGAAATCGACGAAGGTAGAAATCAAGAAAAGACCATCAAGTGTTGATGATTGACAAGACCACTAGTTTCAAGAATAGGGCAAAGGGAAAGAAAGGAAACTTCAAGCTGAATGGCAAACAAGTTGTCAGTCCCGTGAAGAAGACCAAAGCTGGACCAAAGCCTGAAACTGAGTGCTTACACTGCAAAGGAAACAGTCACTGGAAGCGGAAATGCCCTGAATATTTGGTGGATAAGAAGGATGGCAAAGTGAACAAGGGTATATTTGATATACAGGTTATTGATGTGTGCCTTACTAGTGTTTATAGTAGCCCCTGAGTATTTGATACTTGTTCAGTTGCTAAAAATTAGTGACTCGAAACTGGAGTTACAGAATAAACAGAGACTAGTTGAGGGTGAAGTGACGATGTGTATTGGAAGTGGTTCCAAGATTGATATGATCATCATCGCACACTCCTATACTTTCGGGATTAGTGTTAAACCTAAATAAATGTTATTTGGCGCTTATGTTGAGCATGAATATGATTTGATCATGTTTATTGCGATACGGTTATTCATTTAAAGTCAAAGAATAATTGTTGTTCTGTTTACATGAATAAATCTTCGATGGTCATACACCCAATGAAAATAGTTTTTTGGATCTCGATCGTAGTAATACACATATTCATAATATTGATGACAAAAGATGCAAAGTTAATAATGATTGTGCAACATATTTGTGGCACTGCCGTTTGGGTCATATCGGTGTAAAGCGCATGAAGAAACTCCATAAAGATGGATCTTCGGAATCACTTGGTTATGAATCATTTGATGCTTGCGAACCGTGCCCTTTGGGCAAGATGACTAAAACTCCGTTCTCCGGAACAATGGAAGGAGCTACTGACTTGTTGGAAATAATACATACCGATGTATGCGATCCAATGAGTGTTGATGCTCGTGGCAAGTATCATTATTTTCTGATCTTCACAGATGATTTGAGCAGATATGTGTATATCTACTTGATGAAACATAAGTCTGAAATAGTTGAAAAGTTCAAAGAATTTCAGAGTGAAGTGGAAAATCATCGTAACAAGAAAATAAAGTTTCTGTGATCTGATCATGGAGATGAATATTTGATTTACGAGTTTGGCCTTCAGTTAAAATAATGTGGAATAGTTTCACAAACTCATGCCACCTGGAACACCACAGCGTAACGGTGTGTCCGAACGTCGTAACCGCACTTTATTGGATATTGTGTGACCTATGATGTCTCTTATCGGTTTACCACTATCGTTTTGGGCTTACGCATTAGAGACAGTTGCATTCACTTTAAATAGGGCGCCATCGAAATCCGTTGAGACGACGGCTTATGAACTGTGGTTTGGCAAGAAACCAAAGTTGTCGTTTGTTAAAGTTTGGGGCTGCGAAGCTTATGTGAAATAGTTTCAACCTGATAAGCTCGAACCTAACTCGGAGAAGTGCATCTTCATAGAATACCCAAAGGAAACTGTTGGGTACACCTTCTATCACTGATCCGAAAGCAAGATATTCATTTCTAAGATGGATCCTTTCTATAGAAGGAGTTTCTCTCGAAAGAAGTGAGTGGGAGGAAAGTAAGAGCTTGATGAGGTAATTGTACCTTCTCCGTTATTGGAAAGTAGTTCATCATAGAAATCAGTTCTAGTGATTCCTACACCAATTAGTGAGGAAGTTAATGATGATGATCATGAAACTTCAGATCAAGTTGCTACCAAACCTCGTAGGTCTTCCAGAGTAAGATCCGCACCAGAGTGGTACGGTAATCATGTTCTGGAAGTCATGTTACTAGACCATGATGAACCTACGAACTATGAGGAAGCGATAATGAGCCCAGATTCCGCGAAATGGCTTGAGGCCATGAAATCTGAGATAGGATCCATGTATGAGAACAAAGTATGGACTTTGATTGACTTGCTCGATGATCAGCAAGCCATGTTAAATAAATGGATCTTCAAGAGGAAGACGGACACTGATAGTAGTGTTACTATCTACAAAGCTCGACTTGTTGCAAAAGTTTTTCGACAAGTTCAAGGTGTTGAATACGATGAGATTTTCTCACTCGTAACGATGCTTAAGTCTGTCCGAATCATGTTAGCATTTGCCACATTTTATGAAATCTGGCAAATGGATGTCAAAACTACATTCCTTAATGGATTTATTAAAGAAGAGTTGCATATGATGCAACCAGAAGGTTTTTTCAATCCTAAAGATACTAACGAAATGTGCAAGCTCCAGCGATCCATCTATGGACTGGTGCAAGCATCTCAGAGTTGGAATACACGCTTTGATAAGTTGATCAAAGCATATAGTTTTATACAGACTTGCGGTGAAGCCTGTATTTACAATAAATTGAGTGTGAGTAACATATTGTTGATCAGAAATGATGTAGAATTTTTCCTGGAAAGTATAAAGGAGTATTTGAAAGGAGTTCTTTAAAAGAAAGACCTCAGTAAAGCTATTTACATATTGAGCATCAAGATCTATTGAGATAGATCAAGACGCTTGATAAGTTTTTTCAATAAGTATATACCTTGTCAAGATTTTGAAGTAGTTCAAAATGGAACAGTCAAAGAAAAGTTCTTGCCTGTGTTGCAAAGGTGTGAAATTGAGTAAGAATCAAATCCCGACCACGGCAGAAAATAGAAAAGAGAATGAAAGTCATTCCCTATGCCTCAGTCATAGGTTCTATAAAGTATGCTATGCTATGTACCAGACCTATTGTATACCTTGCTCTGAATTTGGCAAGGGAGTACAATAGTGATCTAGGAGTAGATCACTGGACATTGGTCAAGAACATCCTTAGTGAGGACTAAGGAAATATTTCTCGATTATGGAGGTGATAAAAGAGCCCGTCATAAAGAGTTACATCGATGCAAGTTTTTTACACTGATCCAGATGACTCTAAGTCTCAATTTGGATACATATTGAAAGTGGGAGCAATTAGCTAGAGTAGCTCCGTGCAGAGCATTGTAGACATAGAATATTTGAAAAATACATACGGCTTTGAATGTGACAGACCCGTTGACTAAGCCTCTCTCACGAGCAAAACATGATCATACCTTAGTACTCTTTGGGTGTTAATCACATAGCGATGTGAACTAGATTATTGAATCTAGTAAACCCTTTGGGCGTTGGTCACATGACGATGTGAACTATGGGTGTTAATCACATAAAGATGTGAATATTAGTGTTCAATCACATGATGATGTGAACTAGATTATTGACTCTAGTGCAAGTGGGAGACTGAAGGAAATATGCCCTAGAGGCAATAATAAAGTTATTATTTATTTCCTTATTTCATGATAAATGTTTATTATTCATGCTAGAATTGTATTAACCAGAAACAAAATACATGTGTGAATACATAGACAAACATAGTGTCACTAGTATGCCTCTACTTGACTAGCTCGTGAATCAAAGATGATTAAGTTTCCTAGCCATAGACATGAGTTGTCATTTGATTAACGGGATCACATCATTAGGAGAATGATGTGATTGACTCGACCCATTCCGTTAGCCTAGCACTTGATCATTTAGTATGTTGCTATTGCTTTCTTCATGACTTATACATGTTCCTGTAACTATGAGATTATGCACCTCCCGTTTACCGGAGGAACACTTTGGGTGCTACCAAACGTCACAACGTAACTGGGTGATTATAAAGGAGTACTACAGGTGTCTCCAAAGGTACATGTTGGGTTGGCATATTTCGAGATTAGGTTTTGTCACTCCGATTGTCGGAGAGGTATCTCTGGGCCCTCTCGGTAATGCACATCACTATAAGCCTTGCAAGCAATGTAGCTAATGAGTTAGTTACGGAATGATGCATTGCGTAACGAGTAAAGAGACTTGCCGGTAATGAGATTGAACTAGGTGTTGGATACCGATGATCGAATCTCGGGCAATTAACATACCGATGACAAAGGGAACAACGTATGTTGTTATGCGGTTTGACCGATAAAGATCTTCGTAGAATATGTAGGAGCCAATATGAGCATCCAGGTTCCGCTATTGGTTATTGACCGAGAATAGTTCTAGGTCATGTTTACATAGTTCTCGAACCCGTAGGGTCCGCACGCTTAACGTTACGATGACAGTTTTATTATGAGTTTATAAGTTTTGATGTACTGAAGTTTGTTCGGAGTCCCGGATATGATCACGGACATGACGAGGAGTCTCGAAATGGTCGAGACATAAATATTGATATATTGGAAGCCTATGTTTGGACATCGAAAGTGTTCCGGGTGAAATCGGCCTTTTACCGGAGTACCGGGAGGTTACCGGAACCCCCCAGTGACCTAATGGGCCTTAGTGGGCCTAGTGGAGAAAGAGGAGAAGGGGCCAAGGGGCAGCCGCCCCCAAGTCCGAATAGGACAAGGGGGGGGCGGCGCCCCCCCTTTCCTTTCCCCCCTCTCCTCCTTCCCCCCAAGTCCTAGTCCAACTAGGGAAAGGGGGAGTCCTACTCCCGGTGGGAGTAGGACTCCTCCGGCGCGCCTCCTCCTAGGGCCGGCCGCACCCCTCCCTTGCTCCTTCATATACGGGGGCAGGGGGGCACCCCATGACACACAAGTTGATCTACGTGGTCGTTCCTTAGCCGTGTGCGGTGCCCCCCTCCACCATATTCCACCTCGGTCATATCATCGCGGAGTTTAGGCGAAGCCCACGCCGATAGAACATCATCATCGTCACCACGCCGTCGTCTTGACGGAACTCATCCCGACACTTTGCTGGATCGAGTCCGGGATCGCCATCGAGCTGAACGTGTGCTGAACTCGGAGGTGCCGACGTTCGGTACTTGGATCGGTCGGATCGTGAAGACGCACGACTACATCAACAGCGTTGTGATAACGCTTCCGCTTACGGTCTACGAGGGTACGTGGACAATACTCTCCCCTCTCGTTGCTATACATCACCATGATCCTTGCGTGTGCGTAGGAATTTTTTTGAAATTACTACGTTCCTCAACAATAGGAGCCTCTGTTAAAGAGAAAATCAATGATTCCCTGTGTGGGAAAGCTATTATGAAAGTCGAAAACTTGTGTATGGTCGGGAGATGGATCATCCAATCTGGTAACATTGCTTAATTGCGGGTGGACCCTATCGGTGATCAGATACCTTTTACTGAACAATTCTCTCGTTTGTTTTCGATTGGCAACTACCGTGACTGCACTGTGGATGCATGTCTGGGGGTTGATCCTATATCCTTCTTTCGAAGGAGGTTGAATTCTGAGATTAATGAGCAATGGTTGATAATGATTGCCACTACCAAAAAAACTGTGTTTCTAGTGAAACCGATAGCATCAAATGGGTTTTGGTCCCAAGTCTTCTTTCACATTCAGGTCTGGGCACTATTTCTTGGAGAGGAATATCACAGGTCGTGATTATAGATGGATATGCAAAGCTGGCATTCCCTCGAAAATTAAAATTTTCATGTTGCAATTGTCTAAGGATGCTATCTTGACTAGAGATGTGATGAAACATCAGGGGTGGAAATGGAACCCTAGATGCTCGTTTTGTGAGGAACGAGAGACTTCCCAGCATCCGTTTTTTTACTTGTCCGGTTGCTAGGGTGAGCTGGAGAACGATTGCTTGTATGTTTGGCGCCGAAATGTGTCCAAACAACATGTTGCAGGGTTACACTTGGTGTTATGCTTTGTTCCTACACTACTAGGGAAAAGCTTATAGGCAGACGCTTACTAGTAGCACGGATTTATAACCCTTGCTGCTGCTACTTACAAGTAGCGCGGGTTTTTACCCCTCGCTACTACTAAGTTGATAGTAGTGGCGCGGGTTTATAACCTCGCTACTTCTAAGTGGTGTCTACCGTGCCCCCCAGGGACATGCCATAGTAGTAGCGAGGGATATAAACCTGCGCTACTACTATCAACTTAGTAGTAGCGCAGGTTTATACCCCTCGCTACTAGTAAGTACAAGGTAGGTGAAATCCCCATATCCTCGGCCGAATCCCTCCTTTCTCCCTCACTCTCTCCCCTCTCTCCATAGGCTCTCCCATGGTGCTGCACACCTCCTCCTTCATGGCGCCCAACGAGTTCACCTCCTCGCGTCACGTGCCTCCTCCTACATGTCGCCAACAGAGGGAGGCCGCCTCGCGCCGCCGGCGTCCCGGAGCTCGCCGGTCTTCCCCGCATCTTCGGACCACGTCGCCAATGGCGACGAGCCTCGGTGCGCCCTCCATATCATTCCTTTCTTCCTGTTTTCTCTTTTAACCTCTCAAGTGCCCCTCCGATTTTACTCACCTTCCATGCCCATGCCTCTGCAGGTCGTCGACATGGCCAACGAAGAGCTCTCTGCCTTGGCCGTGAAGAGGACCCTCGCAACGTCGTCTTGCTCTCCTCTGCACTAGATCCGGTCCCTCAGCAACAGCCATCGCTGGATCTGGTCTCCGCTGCCCGTCCGCACCTCCGGCGACCCTTGTCATCGCTGGATCGAACCATTGACACCATTGGCAGCACGCACATGGTCGAGATTTTTTTTGGTTTTTGAAATTAAAAGTAGTAGTGCGGGTCACAGACATGCACTACAAATAGTTAGTAGTAGCGCGTGTCGAACCCTCGCTACTACTAACACACGTACTAGTAGCGCGGGATGCACCGCGCTATTACTACTATTTAGCTGTAGCGCCGTAGTAGTAGCGCCGGTACCCGCGCTACTACTAGCTTTTAACCTGCGCTACTACTAGGCTTTTTCCTAGTAGTGCTAGAAGGGGAGATTTTATATACTGTTGGCATTGCTGCTTTATGTTGGGCAATTTTGTCTTGTCGCAATAGAGCTGCATTTGAATTTAGGCCACTCAAATCTCCATTTGAATGCATCATTTCTACTTGTTCTCTTCTATGCTATTGGACAGGTTTGCTGAAGTAGGAGGATGTGGTGGATATTCTAGCTTGGGTGGACATGCTGAAGAACAATGCATTGAGGCTGATGCATATCTTCCTGCGAGCCAAAGCGGGGAGGCGCACTGAAGGAGATGGCATCCTCTTCCTCTCCTGCAATGCTAGCCTAGTTCTATTCTACCCTCCGAGGGAACTTTATCTTTAGATGCTCATTTGTGAGCAGTTGTCCGATACCTCTGATGATGGGCTCTGTCATAGACCAGTTTGTTAAATAGTGTTGTCTGGTTTTCGCCCTGCAGTGTGTAAACTCGATGGCGAGTGCTGACCATGGGTTTCCCGGCAATGCCCGAACTCGCTTTCCCCTCTCCCGTCCCATTCTCTAGACTGTGTATTTCCATTATGTCGCAGTAATGTAAAGGGGTTATGCCCGGTTCAAAAAAAAGTGATCTAATGATCTTTCCTAAAGAGCACTGTGGATCCATCTACCACAGTGTAGAAGCTATGCCCCTGGAGATATCTCTCCAGCAGAAAAATCCAATCGGGTCAGCCGCATTCGATAATTGTTGAAAGTGCATACAGTAATTATTGTCCAAAGCATCAGTCTTCTTTTCCTTTTTTTTGAGAATGTACAAGCATATCCAAGACTAAAGCAAATGAAATCTCGTGAAGGAACTTTTTACAGGAAAGCAAGTCACCATCAAAATTAAATTTAACTTTTGCACCAGAAAAATAAATAAAAATCAATGCCTTGAGAAACGTCGTACTACAACATCCCTTGGAGAACGATCCAAGATGTGAAGGTTCTACCACAAAGAACATGTCCATTTGAGCTATGCTCAGTTCACCATCCAAACTAATTATTGCACTAGAATTTGACCAACTTTCAAAGTGTGCTAGATGAGACTTCTAAAGCGGACAAAAAACAATTTGGGAAGATGGGAAGATACTATCATTCAGATTTTGGAGAATGCATTTGTGAGCAACTTGATTGGTGGCCAACCTAGGTCTTAGGCGACTAGATAAGTAAAACCTAACTAAAACAGTTTGATTTCACAATTAAGCAAGCAAAGAACATTAGGTCGGACGGACTAAAAAAAAAAGTACACATCCGCATTGTTTAGCATTTAGATCAACATTAAATTTAATTCACGAGTAAAAGTATGAAAAATTAACACAACAAAACATATTTTAAGCAATATATTGCAAAAGACCGACCACATGCATGTTTAACTAACTTTAGTGATTTTCAAAACCCATTGTGGTTGAGGACACCATATTGTGTGTGTGTGTGTGGGGGGGGGGGCGCACAAATGATCAAACTTGGATAATAACTAACATATAACACTTTACATGCTGCCAACCCTGCAAAAAACAGGGCAATGCGTCAAGCGACAAACAATTGGATCAAGAGACTTACATCAGTACTTGTGGACACTATAAGGTACTAAGTGCATTGCAATACACATGCATATAAAATAAAAATGAGCAAACTTGTAAACACGTCATACAAATGAAATAATCATGGCAGTGGCTAAATTTGTAGTCTAGAAGTTTCTACAATTATGTTTTTCTAATCATATAGTAAAACCATTATTAAGATATTTGTTAGACCATATGATTTAGATATCTCTACCATAAATATGTATAAGCTATACTTGTTACCAAATAAAACTCGAATTTATCATAACATATGAACACATTACAACTCTATAACAAATAAATATTGTAACTAATATTTAACAACTCTGTTTTGTGGTTGATCATGCTAAATAAATAATTATAATCTAAACAGGGTAGCATGCTAAGTATAAAAATTCGGTATAAATTATGTTTATTTTAGATCGTCCCACATCCACATTTGTATTTGAATTATTCTCACTGATATGCAAAATCTAAAAAAATATAGATATACAATAAATCACATAAATAAAAATATTCGCAGCCGACTGAAAATAAGATAGCGAGCGTGGTCGAAAGGCAGTCAAGAAAAGCAACGTTCATTGCAGATATGAGCACAAAGAGAAGGGCTGATGGATGTGTGTACATGCTTCTATAGGAAGTGATGTTAGTGGTGTTAGTGCTGTTAGTGCTGACCAGTTCTTACCGCTATTCCCTGTGTGAGTTAGTTGAGCATTGTATACGCATAGAACCTGTAACCCGTTGTATGAAATGTAACCAGTGTTGCCCAAAAACTCTGTCCTACCTCGCTCAGGTTCTAATATGGTATCATCATAGATTCATTCCTTCCGCTACCCTCCCAACCTGCCGGGGACCATGAGTTCCTCCTCCAACTCCTCTTCTGCTGGCTCTGATGCCGATGAGGACGTCTGCCCGTAGCAACACAGACCCACCCCACCATCACCATCCAGTCTCTTAGAATCCGTGACCATGTCTAGGTCATCCTCAACTATGAGAATGGGATCTACAGGCTTTGGCGCCGCCAATTCCTGGCCGCGCTCGCCAACTTCGGATTGCTCGGCCACGTCAATGAGTCGCTCCTGCACAACTCCTCCGTCTGGCTCCCAACGACTATGCCGTCGTCTCCTGGTACAATGCCACCGTCACGCCCTCGACCCTGGAGATCGTCGAGGAGCGTAACGACAAGGCTGACTCCCTCTGGCGCTCCCTTCACTCGCTCTTCCGCAGCAATCGTGAGGCGGACGCCACCTACCTTCAGGACGAGTTCCAAAGGTTCATGCAGGGCGATTTCTCCGTCGTCGAGTATGCCACCGAGATGAAGCGGATGGCCGATCAACTCGGTGATCTCGGCTGCCGCATCACGGAATGCGACCTAGCGCAAAACATGTTGCTCGGAATCGATGAATGCCTCCAACATGCAATCCCTCATATGACGTGCGGGCGACCCCCTTCCTTCGTCAAACTCCGCTCATTCCTTTTGTTGGAGGAGCAGCGCCTCACTCATCAGGCGCCTCACTCATCAAGTGCAGGCTTTCCATGCCTCGTGGCGGGGGCCATCGCCCGCCACGATGCCGTCGTTCAACACGGCTCTCCTCGGCACCAGCTCACCGTCCCCAGCCCTCCCATGGCGCCGGCTCATCCTCAGGCGGCACGGGATGGAAGAGGCATAAGAAGAATACCTCCAAAAATGTCGGCTCATCCTCTGGTGGCGCTCCTCACTTTGGCTGGCTAACTGGTGGTCACTCTGCCGGGTTCCGCCCACCTGTACCCACCTCTCCAGCCGTGGCTGGAACCTTCCAGGCCCGGTGCACCCTAGGTCTTTTCGGCGCCAGCCCGGCCATGCCCGACGCAGCCCTTGTGCTCCATGCCTCACCGCCCCTGCCTTGATATCGTCCCCCCGGTGGGATCAAGCCACGCTGATCGCGGCCCTGAACAATGTCTCGCTGCAACCGCCATCCACACCGGGCGGCGAGTCAATCCTCGACAGCGGTGCCTCCCCCCTCCTACACATCTACCATTGTCGTCGGAGATGGCTCTGCCTTGCCGATCACCGACGTGGGCTCTGCCTCCCTTCCCACCACCTCTCGTTCCCTCTCCCTTCTTGACATTCTCATCTCACCACAGTTGATTAAAAATATCTTTCAGTTCATGCATTTACTCGCGATAACTCAGTTTCTGTGGAATTTGACCAATTTGGCTTCTCTGTTAAGGATTTGGCCACCAAGACGGTTCTTTTCTCCTGTAACTTCTCCAGCGATCTCTACCCGTTCATGCACCCTCACCATTGTCTCACCGCCACCATCACCTCCGACCTAAGGCGCCAGCTTCACAGGTACCCCGAAGCCTACACCCTCGCCGAGGCCTCTTCTTATTACCAGTTTAGCTTCAATAAAGGACCTTCAACACACTGCGATGCTTGTCGAATAGGCAAACACACTACATTTCCTTTTTCTTCTTCCACAACTCGGACTACTTTTCCCTTTGAGCTTTGTCATTTTTATTTATGCACAAGTCCCATACCCACTATATCCGGTTACTTATATTAATTGGTGTTGATGATTGCACACACTATGCCTGGACTTTCCCTATTCGTCGCAATTCCGAAATGAAGGAAATATGCCCTAGAGGCAATAATAAAGTTATTATTTATTTCCTTATTTCATGATAAATGTTTATTATTCATGCTAGAATTGTATTAGCCAGAAACTTAGTACATGTGTGAATACATAGACAAAACATAATGTCCCTAGTATGCCTATACTTGACTAGCTCATTAATCAAAGATGATTAAGTTTCCTAACCATGGACATGTGTTGTCATTTGATGATCACATCATTTATGAGAATGATGTGATGGACATGACCCATCCGTTAGCTTAGCATTATGATCGTTATAGTTTCATTGCTATTGCTTTCATCATGACTTATACATGTTCCTCAGACCGTGAGATTATGCAACTACCGAATACCGGAGGAACACTTTGTGTGCTACCAAACGTCACAACGTAAAAGGATGATTATAAAGGTGCTCTACAGGTGTCTCCGAAGGTGTTTGTTTGGTTGGCATAGATCGAGATTACGATTTGTCACTCCGTATTTCGGAGAGGTATCTCTAGGCCCTCTCGGTAATGCTCGTCACTATAAGCCTTGCAAGCAATGTGACTAATGAGTTAGTTGCGGGATGAAGTATTACGGAACGAGTAAAGAGACTTGCTGGTAACGAGATTGAACTAGGTATGATGATACCGACGATCGAATCTTGGGCAAGTAACATACCGATGACAAAGGGAACAACGTATGTTGTTATGCGATTTGACCAAAAAAGATCTTCGTAGAATATGTAGGAGCCAATATGAGCATCCAGGTTCCGCTATTGGTTATTGAATGGAGATATGTCTCGGTCATGTCTTAGTTCTCGAACCCGTAGGGTCCGCACGCTTAACGTTCGATGACGATATGTATTATGAGTTATGTTTTTTTGATGACCGAAGTTTGTTCGGAGTCCCGGATGAGATCACGGACGTCATGAGGAGTCTCAAAATGGTTGAGACATAAAGATTGATATATCGGACGGCTATATTCGGACACCGGAAGTGTTCCGGGAAAGTTTCGGATAAAACCGGAGTGTCGGAGGGTTACCGGAACCCCCCGGGGGAACTAATGGGCCTTGATGGGCCTTAGTGGGAAAAGAGGAAGGGCCAAGAGGGGCTGGCCACGCCTCCCCCTTGAGTTCGAATAGGACAAGGGGAAGGGGGCGGCGCCCCCCTTTCCTTCCCCTTTCCCCTCTTCCTTCCTTCTTCCCCCTGTTCCTTAGGTGGAAACCTACTAGGACTTGGAATCCTCGTAGGATTCCCCTCTCCTGACGTGCCCTAGGAGGGCCGGCCGGCCTCCCCCTTGCTCCTTTATATACGCGGGCAGGGGGCACCCTGGAACACACAAGTTTCACTCCCAACCGTGTGGGGTGCCCCCCTCCACAGTTACACTCCTCGATCATACCATCGCAGTTATTAGGTCAAGCCCTATGCCGGTAACATCATCATCACTGTCGCCACGCCGTCGTGCTGACAGAACTCACCCTTGTCCTCAACTGGATCAAGAGCACGAGGGACGTCATCGAGCTCAACGAGTGCTGGACGCGGAGGTGCCGTACATTCGGTTCGATCGCGAAGAAGTTCGACTACATCAACCGTGTTATAGAAATGCTTCCGCTTTTGGTCTACGAGGGTTTGTGGACACACTCTCCCCTCTGTTGCTATGCATCACCTAGATAGATCTTGCATGATCGTAGGAATTTTTTTTAAATTACCGCATTCCCCAACAGTTGCATCAGTGCCAGGTCTATGCGTAGATGTTATATGCACGAGTAGAACACAAAGAGTGGTGGGCGATAATAATCATACTTCTTACCACCAACAACTTACTTTGATTCGGTGGTATTGTTGGATGAAGTGGCCCAGACCGACATTACATGACCGCATTCATGAGACTGGTTCTACCAACGTGCTTTTGCACATAGGTGGCTGGCGGGTGTCTGTTTCTCCAACTTTAGTTGAATCAAGTTTGACTACTGCAGGTCCTTGTTGAAGGTTAAAACATCACACTTGACGAAAAATCATTGTGGTTTTGATGCGTAGGTAAGAACAGTTGTTGCTAGAAGCCTGTAGCAGCCACTTAATCTTGCAAAAACAAAGTAGAGGACGTCTAACTTGTTTTGCAGGGCTTGCTGTGATGTGATGTGGTCAAGGCATGATGTGATATAAATTGTTGTATAACATGATAATGTTTTGTAACAAAGTTATCGCCAACTCGCAGAAGCTATATGGTTGCCGCTTTATTGTATGCAATGCAATCGCCATGTAATTGTTTTACTTTATCACTAAGCGGTAGCTATAGTTGTAGTAACAATAGTTGACGAGACAACAACGATGCTACGATGGAGATCAAGGTGTCACGGCGGTGGAGATCATGACGATGCTTCGGTGATGGAGATCATGAGCACAAGATGATGATGGCCATATCATGTCACATATTTTGATTGCATGTGATGTTTATCTTTTATGCATCTTATTTTTCTTAGTACCGCCGTAGCATTATAAGATGACCCCTTACTAAATTTCAAGGTATAAGTGTTCTCCCAGAGTATGCACCGTTGCGGAAGTTCGTCATGCCGAGACACCACGTGATGATTGGGTGTGATAAGCTCTACGTTCACATACAATGGGTTCAAGCCAGTTTTGCACACGCAGAATGCTTGGGTTAAACTTGACGAGCCAAGCATATGCAGATATGGCCTCGGAACACTGAGACCGAAAGGTCGAGCGTGAATCATATAGTAGATATGATCAACACAGTGATGTTCACCATTGAAAACTACTCCATCTCACGTGATGATCGGACATGGTTTAATTGATTTGGATCATGTGATCATTTAGATGACTAGAGGGATGTCTATCTAAGAGGGAGTTCTTTAGTAATATGATTAACTGAACTTTAATCTATCATGAACTTAGTCCTGTTAGTTATTTTGCATGTCTGTGTTATTGTAGATCAATGGCCCGTGCTACCGTTCCTTTGAATTTTAATGCGTTCCTAGAGAAAGCTAATTTGAAAGATGATGGCAACAATTACACGGTATGGGTCCGTAACTTGAGGATTATCCTGATTACTACACAGAAGAATTACGTCCTGGAAGCACTGCTAGGTGCTAGGCCTGCTGCAGATCCTACTGATGATGTTAATAACGTCTGGCCGAGTGCAGATGCTACTCGATAGTTTAGTATGCCATGCTTTACGGCTTAGAATCGGGACTTCAAAGACGTTTGAACGTCATGGAGCATAAGAGATGTTCCAATAGTTGAAGTTAATATTTCAAGCAAATTCCCGAGTTCAGAGATATGAAGTCTCCAACGAGTTCTATAGCTGCAAAATGGAGGAACATAGTTCTATCAGTGAACACATACTAAGAATGTCTGGGTACCATAACCACTTGACTCAGTTGGGAGTTAATCTTCCTGATGATAGTGTTATTGACAGAGTTCTTCAATCACTGCCACCAAGCTATAAAGGCTTCGTGATGAACTATAATATGCAAGGGATGCACAAGAGTATTCCCGAGCTCTTCGCGATGCTAAAAGCTGCGGAGGTAGAAATAAAAAAAGGAGCATCAAGTGTTGATGGTCAACAAGACCACTAGTTATCAAGAAAAAGGGCAAAGGGAAGAAGGGGAACTTCAAGAAGAACGACAAGAAAGTTGCTGCACATGAGAAGAAACCCAAGTCTGGACCTAAGCCTGAAACTGAGTGCTTCTACTTCAAAGGGACTGGTCACTGGAATTGGAACTGCCCCAAGTATTTGGCGGATAAGAAGGATGGGAAAGTGAAAGATATATTTGATATACAGGTTATTGATGTGTACCTTACTAATGCTCGTAGTAGCGCCTGTGTATTTGATACTGGTTCTGTTGCTCATGTTTGCATCTCAAAACAGAGGCTACGGATTAAACGAAGATTGGCTAAGGACGAGGTGACGATGCGCGTGGGAAATGGTTCCAAGGTCGATATGATTGCCGTCGGCACGCTACCTCTACATCTACTTTTGGGATTAGTTTTAGACCTGGATAATTGTTATTTGGTGCCAGCGTTGAGCATGAACATATATCTGTATCTTGTTTGATGCGAGGCGGTTATTCATTTAAATCAGAGAATCATGGTTGTTCTATCTATATGAGTAATATCTTTTATGGTCATGCACCCTTGCTGAGTGGTCTATTTTTGTTGAATCTAGATTGTGATGATCCACATGTTCATAATATTGAAGCCAAAAGATGCAAAGTTGATAATGATAGTGCAACTTATTTGTGGCACTGCCGTTTGGGTCATATCAGGGTAAAGCACATGAAGAAACTCCATACTAATGGACTTTTGGAATCACTTGATTATGAATCATTTGGTGCTTGTGAACCGTGCCTTATGGGCAAGATGACTAAAAATTCGTTCTCCGGAACAATGGAACGAGCTACTGACTTACTGGAAATAATACATACAGATGTATGCGGTCCAATGAGTGTTGAGGCTCGTGGCAAGTATCGTTATTTTCTTACCTTCACAGATTATTTGAGAAGATATGGTTATATCTACTTAATGAAGCATAAGTCTGAAACATTTAAAAAGTTCAAAGAATTTTAGAGTGAAGTAGAAAATCATCGTAACAAGAAAGTAAAGTTTCTACGATATGATCGTGGAGATGAATATTTGAGTTACAAGTTTGGTCTTCATTTGAAACAATGTGGAATAGTTTCACAGCTTACGCCATCTGGAACACCACAGCAAAATGGTGTATCCGAATGTTCTAACCGTACTTTATTCGATATGGTGCGATCTATGATGTCTCTTACTGATTTGTCTCTATCATTTTGGGGTTATGCTTTAGAGACGGCTGCATTCACTTTAAATAGGGCACCATCAAAATCCATTGAGAGGATGCCTTATGAATTGTGGTTTGGCAAGAAACCAAAGTTGTCATTTCTTAAAGTTTGGGGCTGCGATGATTATGTGAAAAATCTTCAACCTAATAAGCTCGAACCCAAATCGGAGAAGTGCATCTTCATAGGATACCTAAAGGAGACTGTTGGGTACACCTTTTATCGCAGATCCGAAGGCAAGATATTTGTTGCTAAGAATGGATCCTTTCTAGAGAAAGAGTTTCTCTCAAAAGAAGTGAGTGGGAGGAAAGTAGAACTTGATGAGGTAATTGTACCTTCTCCATTATTGGAATGTAGTTCATCACAGAAATCAGTTCCAGTGATTCCTACACCAATTCGTGAGGAAGCTAATGATGATGATCATGAAACTTCGGATCAAGTTACTACCGAACCTCGTAGGTCTTCCAGAGTGAGATCCTCGCCAGAGTGGTATGGTAATCCTGTTCTGGAAGTCATGTTACTAGACCATGGTGAACCTACGAACTATGAGGAAGCGATGATGAGCCCAGATTCCGCGAAATGACTTGAGGCCATGAAATCTGAGATGGGATACATGTATGAAAACAAAGTGTGGACTTTGGTGGATTTTCCCGATGATAGGCAAGCCATAGAAAATAAATGGATCTACAAGAAGAAGACCGACGTCGACGGTAATGTTATTGTCTACAAAGCTCGACTTGTTACAAAAGGTTTTCGACAAGTTCAAGGAGTTGACTATGATGAGCCTTTCTCACCCGTAGCGATGCTTAAGTCTGTCCGAATCATGTTAGCAATTGCCGCATTTTATGATTATGAAATTTGGCAGATGGATGTAAAAACAGCATTCCTGAATGGATTTCTGGAAGAAGAGTTGTATATGATGCAACCAGAAGGTTTTGTCGATCCAAAGGGTGCTAACAAAGTGCGCAAGCTCCAGCGATCCATTTATGGACTGGTGCAAGCCTCTCGGAGTTGGAATAAACGCTTTGATAGTGTGATCAAAGCATATGGTTTTATACAGACTTTCGGAGAAGCCTATATTTACAAGAAAGTGAGTGGGAGCCATGTGGCATTTCTAATATTATATGTGGATATCATATTGTTGATTGGAAATGATATAGAAATCTCTAAATCCGTTAATGATATCCTAGATCTTGAAGCGAAACGTGCTTTAGAACTGATTCGTAACCTAGCAGCGGTAAAACCTATGAATGATTCATACATTGATGCTTTGGGAGTCAGAGTGCTAGGCACTTTCTGTGCAGATATTTCCCCATCCCTCCCTGAGTCAGAGGAGGATGACGATTCGATACCCCTAGGGGATGTTGCACCCATAGAGGATCGGAGTTTTAGGTCCATGGAGCCCGGTTGTGAGGACCAGGTGGAGGACCAAAAGAAGCCTAAACGTAAGTGGAAGCGAAAGATTTATCAAGCTTCGGCGGTGTGTAGAAGTGCTAGGAACCGTACGAACAGAAAATGTCATCATGAATTATGAGAGGATTATTTTGGAATAGCAGAGGTCTGAGAGACTTGGCTAAAATAAGATTTCTAGCGAATGCTTCTATTGAACATATGTTGGACTTCATCGCCCTTTCTGAAACAGGAAGGGGTAATTTTGCACCACGGTTCTTAAATACTTTATCGGGAGGTGTTGATTTTGATTGGCACTGCCTTCCCCCGAGAGGAAGATCAGGTGGGATCTTACTTGGGGTTAGATGCGAGATGTTGGAAGTCCGAAGTGTGGTTATAGGAGACTTCGCTGTCAAGTTTCGGGTTAGATCGAAGGCCGATGGGTTTAATTGGGCACTGGTGGCGGTATATGGGGCCGCACAGCCAGAACTCAAAGCAGATTTCTTGGAGGATCTTGTCCGTATATGTGGTTCTAAGAAGCTTCCAATCTTAGTTGGGGTGACTTCAATATTATTAGAAGGAGAGAGGAAAAGAACAATGACAATTTTGACGGCAGGTGGTCGTTCATGTTTAATACTATTATTGAAAGCTTGGCTCTGAGAGAGATAGAGCTTTCGGGTAGAAAATTTACTTGGGCTAATACCTTGCCAGCTCCTACTTTTGAGAAGCTAGATCGTGTCCTCGTGAGTGTTGACTGTGAGAAGAAGTTCCCTCTAGTAACAGTCCAAGCGTTATCGCGCGGAATCTCATACCACACCCCTTTACTGGTTGACTCGGGTGAGGCAACGCATACGGGGAATAAAAATACCTTATCTTTTGAATTAGCGTGGTTTGAAAGAAGTTTTTCTTGATCTAATAGCCAGGAATGGGCAAAAGATGCAGGAGGAAGGACTTCTGTTGAGAGATGGCAGAATAAGATCGGACACTTGAGAAGTTTCTTACGTGGGTGGGCCAAGGATCTCATTGGGATTTATGATGTTGAAAAGGAAAGGTTCCTTTCTCTTATTCGGGCTTTAGATGTAAAAGCCGAGTCCACAATTTCTGGAAACTCTGAAACTTCATGCTAAAGTAGGCGGGAGATGAGATTGAAAGAACTCATGCGAGAGGAGGAATTGAAGTGGGCATTGCGGGCTAAGGTTCGCAAAGTTGTCCTAGGGGATGCCAAGACTCAATTTTTTCATATGATCGCCAATGGAAAGCATAGAAAGAAAAGAATCTTTCAGCTTGAGCAAGACGAGGGCACGATTTTAGGACAGGAAAACCTAAAATCATACATAACCAACTACTACAAGCAGCTTTTGGGCCTCCGGAGGACAATTTCGTGTCCTGGATGAGTCAAGGATTGAGGATGTTCCTCAACTTCGCTGCGGATGAGAACAACATTTTGACTGCCCCGTTTTCAAAGAAAGAGGTGTTTCAAGCTATTTCGCAGATGAAGAATAATAAAGCTCCGGGCCTAGGTGGATTTCCAGCTGAGTTTTATAAAAATTGTTGGCATGTTATTAAAGGGGATTTGTTACCGATGTTCCGTGATTTATTTTCTGGCCAGCTTCAGTTGTTTCATGAGGCCGGGCGGCTTCGGTGGCATTGGGGGCGGCTCCGATGGCGTTGGGGGCGGCTCCGGTGGCGTCGGCGGTCTTGGGCTCTGGTGGCTCTGGGGTCGTCGACGTCGGCAGGAGACGGCGGCGAAGTGGGACGACGGCGGATCGGGGAGACGGCGGCGGGGTAGGTCGAGGGATTTGGGGGAGAAGTGGTGGCCAGGGGGAAACGGTTTTTGGGTTAAGTCAAACTTAGTGGTAAGGAGTTTCGCAAAACGCGCTATAGCTAATGTAGCTGTAGCGGTTTTTCCAAAACGCACTACTGCTATAGCTATGTACTTTCCTTTTATTTTCTTATTTCCTTTTCTATTTCTATAACGGGGGTCTAGGAAACGCTCTGCAACTATATTAGCTATAGAGCCTCCTACGAACAGACGCTACTGCTACGCCTTTCTCCTTTTTTCGCTTTTTTCATTTATTTTGCTTTACATTTTATTTTATTTTCCTTTCTCCTTTTTCTATTTCTTTCATTTTCATTTACTTTTCTATTTATTTTCCATTTTAATTTATTTCCATTAGCAGTGGCGCTTTTAAGTGGGAACGCGCTACTACTTGATCCTAGCGGTGGCGCGCTTCTTTCAAGCCCGATCTTGCTATCTGTAGCCTATCGTATCAGCAATGGGAAAATTAGTAGTAGCGCTTTTACACTTGCAGCGTTACTGCTACAATTTTATCTTTAGCGCTTTTCCGTCATGTGCTACTGCTATCTAGCACTAGCGCCCTTTTTTGACCTGTGCTGCTGTTAAATTTTTGTGTATAAGGTTTTCCCTAGTAGTGTGGGGGTTTTTAGGGGTTTTGTAGGTTTAATTTAGGGGTTTCATATATTGTGTTAGCTAGCTAATAGAGAGAAGTGTCCTCTCTTATCTCCATGCTTGGTCGACGCTATGTACTATACGTATAGAGAGGACTCGACATGCTAGCTAGCTAGTAAGCAAATGAAGGAAACTATTAAGTACAGAAGATCGTCATGAACATATCTGAGAGAAGCTACTGGCTACTGGTCATTAGTTACCTATCCTTCTCCGAGAGATTGGTGAACAACAAGTTTTCGTATATCTTACCGGCGCTACTAGCTACATATATATATATATATATATATATATATATATATATATATATATATATATATATATATATATACAATGTGTAAGATCTCTTACAATACCCTAACATATGAACTCAACTTTCACATGTGTGGTATTCTCTGGCTTTATTGATGACGTCATCAAGAAAGAATCCAGCCAATTCCTCTTGAATTGCTCGCATGCAATCTTGTGGTAGGAGTTCATTCCGCGTCTGCCACATCTAGTTTGAATAAGGGGGTCAATACAAATATATGAATGAAACTCAACAGAAATGATGGTAATAAAATAAACTTGTGAATATTTTTGCTTACGCACTTCATATTGTCTTTTAGAGTAGCCCCGCCTATTCTTGGCCGTCGCGTTGTAGATGAAGTCGCAGACATAGTATCGGCAGTAATTATTCCCGTCTTCCTGCCACAAGCACTTTACGAGAAATAGAGGTCAATCAAACACATAATGAAGCATTATAAATGGCATTGATGAAAGTAGCTAGAATCAACTGTAGATGCGCGGAACTAGCTAGCTAGTAGTACTTACTTTTGGGTATTTCCATCGTAGATCCCGCGGCAGTCCAGGAACTTGTGCGGTGAATACTTTCCAAACCCTGCGAGACAAAGAAAACAATTACTTGATATCAAGAAATGAACAAAGTTGCCGATATGGTGCGGTAATGATCGATTCAACTTAGTTGTCGAGCATTTTTATGATAGATTTTTAGAAAAAATACTATTTTTCTGTTGATGATATGATGATGTTTTTTTTCATATATGCATTTTTCATATATGTATTATTTTTTAAGTTGTTAGTAGATATCGATTTTAGGTTAGTGCATTTTATCACTGATTTTAGGTTAGTTGATCGATTTAGTGCATTTTATGTTTGTTGCATTTTAGGTTAGTGCATTTTATGTTAGTGGAGAGGAAAAAGTAAAATAAGGAAAAGGAAAATAAGTAGAGAAAGAAGGAGAAGAAGAAGGAGAAGACAAGGAGAGGAAGAAGAGAAAGAAGAAGAAAAAAGGAGAAGAAGAAGGAATAGAGGAGCTTCTTCTCATTTTTTCTCCTCTTTTCTTCTTCTTCTTAATTTTATCTGGAGCGAGGGTGTCGAGGATCGCCGAGGGTCGAGGGTCGGGAACTAGGGTACAGGGTCGAGGTCGTTAAGGGGTCAAAGGTCGAGGGTTTGAGGTCGAGGTTCGAGGTTCTAGGGTTGAGGATCGAGGTCGAGGTTCGAGGGTCGTCTAGGGGTCGAGGTTCGAGGGTCGTCGAGGTTCAAGGGGTCGAGGATCGCCGAGGGTCAGAGGTTTCCTAGTGTCAAAGTATTGAAGAAATCCATGGCTTCATCATTAGCGGAGTAACCATGGCATGATGGTGCGAAGTCCTCAAAGTTATACGGAATGGAGTCCGGATAGGATAATTTGCCTTTTGTATGAATTTCAGCAAAGGCCTTCCAAATAACGATATTGGAAGGTTCTTGCTGAACTTTGTACCAAAAGCGAATTATCCTATCTAGGACTCCGTTCCAAAATAACTTTGAGAGCTGCATCATCATGCACCTGTTACTGCCTAATGATGAAGACATGGTTTTGTTGAACTTTGACACTAGGCAACCTCCCGACCCTCGGTTATCCTCGACCCTTGACCTCGACCGCTCGGGCGATCCACGACCCTTGACCTCGACCGCCGGGCGATCCACGACCCTCTACCCAACATGGCGTCGATGCCCACGTCACTTGTGGGACATAGATGTAGTGTTCAACACCGACCCCCTCCCTATAGCTTCAACACGTGGGGGGGGGGTCAATATTACCCCCTCCTTGAAGCGTTCTCGAGGCCACCCCCTAACCCTTGAAGCGTTGTCGAGGCCACCTGAAACCCTAGAGAAGCAGCGTCGAGGCCACTAATTAATATGATTCCTTATTGTGATTAGCTAGCTAGTTCTACGTGTGCCACTAATATATCCATATCTGTCATGTTTGAATAATAATTGCCATGTTGTAAATATTTGTAGAAACTATGGACACCCCTTGAGGCGAAGCACAAGAAGCGTTGTTGAGGGACATAATCGCAGAAGGAAGTGATGCCCTCAGCTCGTTGATGTTTCTCAACGACACCGATGGTCTGGAAGGAGAGGGTGAAGAAGCAGCTGGCTATGATTATGATGGCTCCGATGACCCAATGCATGTGGAAGAAGGAGAGGGTGAAGAAGTAGACCGTGAGGACTGCTCCGGTGATCACCGAACTGAGTCCGGCCAGGTATATATATTAGTTAAGCCTGTGTTGACTAGCTAATTGATGCATTCATTGTTTTGGTATGTACACATATTAATTAACTCTCGCCTTTCTTCCTTTTTCTAGCCCTCCGGATCGAGCACAACTTTGATAAAGAGGCGAGGCCGAAGAAAAGTTGAGCTGGGATGAAAGGTTTGATATCATAGAAATCACGCGACGGCCAACCGATTGAACCCATCCGGACAAAGAAGGCATTTGTTGCTCGGTCTGGGGTTACGGTTAGGGACAAGATCGATCAGCATCCAGCAATGGTATAAGCCTAAGAACGAAGACCACGAGGTGTCTTATGTCAATGATCTGCAGAAAAATGATCTTTGGACTGAGCTGAAGTCAAATTTCACCCTACCGCGGAGGATGATCCGGAGAAGCCAGTTATAGAGCCATTAATTAAGTCTTTTGCTCTTAAGAAGATGGCAGACCTATTCAGGAATTGGAAGAAAGACCTGAATAAGTTTGTCGATAAAAAGAGACACCAGAATTCAAGGGCAAATATGAGAAGATCGAGATGGTGGCCGCATTTGTGGCCACAGGACATCGGAAAAGAGTAAAAAGATGTCGGCGACAAACAAGCAAAATGCTGCGAAGAAGAAGCTTCACCATCGCACGGGGTCAGGTGGCTACCTCATAGCCCGGCCTAAGCGGGCCAAGGCTGAGAATGATCTGCTTGATAAAGGGATCAAACCAGAGACAATGAACTGGCCAGACCGTTGCCGGACTTGGTTCTTGAGGCTGGCGGAACCTTGGACCTGTGATCGGGAAGTGCACTTGGACGGACGATCAATTGGACATACCAGTCAAGAGGCTAAAGCAATATATCAAAGCAACGCAACAAGGGAAGTTCATTCTAGACAGGGAGAAGGACGAGCTCACAATGGCCCTGGGGAATCCTGAGCACCCTGGACGGACACGAGGCACGCCAGGCTCTGTTTCGTGGAAGGCTGGATTTCCGGACGCAGGGGGTTACAAAACTTTCACTAGGTAGTGATGATAGTGAAATCTCTAAATCCGTTAATGATATCCTAGATCTTGAAGCGAAACGTGCTTTAGAACTGATTCGTAACCTAGCAGCGGTAAAACCTATAAATGATTCATACATTGATGCTTTGGGAGTCAGAGTGCTAGGCACTTTCTGTGCAGATATTGCCCCATCCCTCCCTGAGTCAGAGGAGGATGACGATTCGATACCCCTAGGGGATGTTGCACCCATAGAGGATCGGAGTTTTAGGTCCATGGAGCCGGTTGTGAGGACCAGGTGGAGGACCAAAGAAGCCTAAGCGTAAGTGGGCGAAAGATTTGTCAAGCTTGGCGGTGTGTAGAAGTGCTAGGAACCGTACGAACAGAAAATGTCATCATGAATTATGAGAGGATTATTTTGGAATAGCAGAGGTCTGAGAGACTTGGCTAAAATAAGATTTCTAGCGAATGCTTCTATTGAACATATGTTGGACTTCATCGCCCTTTCTGAAACAGGAAGGGGTAATTTCGCACCACGGTTCTTAAATACTTTATCGGGAGGTGTTGATTTTGATTGGCACTGCCTTCCCCCGAGAGGAAGATCAGGTGGGATCTTGCTTGGGGTTAGATGCGAGATGTTGGAAGTCCAAAGTGTGGTTATAGGAGACTTCGCTGTCAAGTTTCGGGTTAGATCGAAGGCCGATGGGTTTAATTGGGCACTGGTGGCGGTATATGGGGCCGCACAGCCAGAACTCAAAGCAGATTTCTTGGAGGATCTTGTCCGTATATGTGGTTCTAAGAAGCTTCCAATCTTAGTTGGGGTGACTTCAATATTATTAGAAGGAGAGAGGAAAAGAACAATGAAAATTTTGACGGCAGGTGGTCGTTCATGTTTAATACTATTATTGAAAGCTTGGCTCTGAGAGAGATAGAGCTTTCGGGTAGAAAATTTACTTGGGCTAATACCTTGCCAGCTCCTACTTTTGAGAAGCTAGATCGTGTCCTCGTGAGTGTTGACTGTGAGAAGAAGTTCCCTCTAGTAACAGTCCAAGCGTTATCGCGCGGAATCTCATACCACACCCCTTTACTGGTTGACTCGGGTGAGGCAACACATACGGGGAATAAAAATACCTTATCTTTTGAATTAGCGTGGTTTGAAAGAGAAGTTTTTCTTGATCTAATAGCCAGGGAATGGGCAAAAGATGCAGGAGGAAGGACTTCTGTTGAGAGATGGCAGAATAAGATCAGACACTTGAGAAGTTTCTTACGTGGGTGGGCCAAGGATCTCATTGGGATTTATGATGTTGAAAAGGAAAGGTTCCTTTCTCTTATTCGGGCTTTAGATGTAAAAGCCGAGTCCACAATTTCTGGAAACTACGAAACTTCATGCTAAAGTAGACGGGGAGATGAGATTGAAAGAACTCATGCGAGAGGAGGAATTGAAGTGGGCATTGCGGGCTAAGGTTCGCAAAGTTGTCCTAGGGGATGCCAAGACTCAATTTTTTCATATGATCGCCAATGGAAAGCATAGAAAGAAAAGAATCTTTCAGCTTGAGCAAGACGAGGGCACGATTTTAGGACAGGAAAACCTAAAATCATACATAACCAACTACTACAAGCAGCTTTTTGGGCCTCCGGAGGACAATTTCGTGTCCCTGGATGAGTCAAGGATTGAGGATGTTCCTCAACTCGCTGCGGATGAGAACAACATTTTGACTGCCCCGTTTTCAAAGAAAGAGGTGTTTCAAGCTATTTCGCAGATGAAGAATAATAAAGCTCCGGGCCTAGGTGGATTTCCAGCGGAGTTTTATAAAAATTGTTGGCATGTTATTAAAGGGGATTTGTTACCGATGTTCCGTGATTTATTTTCTGGCCAGCTTCAGTTGTTTCATGAGGCCGAGCGGCTTCGGTGGCATTGGGGGCGGCTCCGATGGCGTTGGGGGCGGCTCCGGTGGCGTCGACGGCGCGCGGCTCTGGTGGCTCTGGGGTCGTCGACGTCGGCAGGAGACGGCGGCGAAGTGGGACGACGGCGGATCGGGGAGACGGCGGCGGGGTAGGTCGAGGGATTTGGGGGAGAAGTGGTGGCCAGGGGGAAACGGTTTTTGGGTTAAGTCAAACTTAGTGGTAGCGAGTTTCGCAAAACGCGCTATAGCTAATGTAGCTGTAGCGGTTTTTCCAAAACGCACTACTGCTATAGCTATGTACTTTCCTTTTATTTTCTTATTTCCTTTTCTATTTCTATAACGGGGGTCTAGGAAACGCTCTGCAACTATATTAGCTATAGAGCCTCCTACGAACAGACGCTACTGCTACGCCTTTCTCCTTTTTTCGCTTTTTTCATTTATTTTGCTTTACATTTTATTTTATTTTCCTTTCTCCTTTTTCTATTTCTTTCATTTTCATTTACTTTTCTATTTATTTTCCATTTTAATTTATTTCCATTAGCAGTAGCGCTTTTCGTGGGGAACGCGCTACTACTTAGATCCTAGCGGTAGCGCGCTTCTTTCAAGCCCGATACTGCTATCTGTAGCCTATCGTATCAGCAATGGGAAAATTAGTAGTAGCGCTTTTACACTTGCACGCGTTACTGCTACAATTTTATCTTTAGCGCGCTTTTCCGTCATGTGCTACTGCTATCTAGCACTAGCGCCCTTTTTTGACCTGTGCTGCTGTTAAATTTTTGTGTATAAGGTTTTCCCTAGTAGTGTGGGGGTTTTTAGGGGTTTTGTAGGTTTAATTTAGGGGTTTCATATATTGTGTTAGCTAGCTAATAGAGAGAAGTGTCCTCTCTTATCTCCATGCTTGGTCGACGCTATGTACTATACGTATAGAGAGGACTCGACATGCTAGCTAGCTAGTAAGCAAATGAAGGAAACTATTAAGTACAGAAGATCGTCATGAACATATACAGAGAGAAGCTACTGGCTACTGGTCATTAGTTACCTATCCTTCTCCGAGAGATTGGTCGAACAACAAGTTTTCGTATATCTTACCGACGCTACTAGCTACATATATATATATATATATATATATATATATATATATATATATATATATATATATATATATATATATATATATATATATATATATATACAATGTGTAAGATCTCTTACAATACCTAACATATGAACTCAACTTTCACATGTGTGGTATTCTCTGGCTTTATTGATAGCGTCATCAAGAAAGAATCCAGCCAATTCCTCTTGAATTGCTCGCATGCAATCTTGTGGTAGGAGTTCATTCCGCGTCTGCCACATCTAGTTTGAATAAGGGGGTCAATACAAATATATGAATGAAACTCAACAGAAATGATGGTAATAAAATAAACTTGTGAATATTTTTGCTTACGCACTTCATATTGTCTTTTAGAGTAGCCCGCCTATTCTTGGCGTCGCGTTGTAGATGAAATCATGAGACATAGTATCGGCAGTAATTATTCCCGTCTTCCTGCCACAAGCACTTTACGAGAAATAGAGGTCAATCAAACACATAATGAAGCATTATAAATGGCATTGATGAAAGTAGCTAGAATCAACTGTAGATGCGCGGAACTAGCTAGCTAGTAGTACTTACTTTTGGGTATTTCCATCGCAGATCCCGCGGCAGTCCAGGAACTTGTGCGGTGAATACTTTCCAAACCCTGCGAGACAAAGAAAACAATTACTTGATATCAAGAAATGAACAAAGTTGCCGATATGGTGCGGTAATGATCGATTCAACTTAGTTGTCGAGCATTTTTATGATAGATTTTTAGAAAAAATACTATTTTTTCTGTTGATGATATGATGATGTTTTTTTTTCATATATGCATTTTTTCATATATGTATTATTTTTTTAAGTTGTTAGTAGATATCGATTTTAGGTTAGTGCATTTTATCACTGATTTTAGGTTAGTTGATCGATTTAGTGCATTTTATGTTTGTTGCATTTTAGGTTAGTGCATTTTATGTTAGTGGAGAGGAAAAAGTAAAATAAGGAAAAGGAAAATAAGTAGAGAAAGAAGGAGAAGAAGAAGGAGAAGAAGAAGGAGAAGACAAGGAGAGGAAGAAGAGAAAGAAGAAGAAAAAAAGAGGAGAAGAAGAAGGAATAGAGGAGCTTCTTCTCATTTTTTTTCTCCTCTTTTTTTTCTTCTTCTTCTTAATTTTTATCTGGAACGAGGGTGTCGAGGATCGCCGAGGGGTCGAGGGTCGGGAACTAGGGTACAGGGTCGAGGGTCGTTAAGGGGTCAAGGGTCGAGGGTTTCATGGTCGAGGGTTCGAGGGTTCTAGGGTTGAGGGATCGAGGGTCGAGGGTTCCAGGGTCGTCTAGGGGTCGAGGGTTCCAGGGTCGTCGAGGGTTCAAGGGGTCGAGGATCGCCGAGGGGTCCAGAGGTTTCCTAGTGTCAAAGTATTGAAGAAATCCATGGCTTCATCATTAGCCGGAAGTAACCATGGCATGATGGTACGAAGTCCTCCAAAGTTATTCTGGAATGGAGTCCCGGATAGGATAATTTGCCTTTTTGTACGAATTTCAGCAAAGGCCTTCCAAATAACGATATTCGGAAGGTTCTTGCTGAACTTTGTACCAAAAAGCGAATTATCCTATCTAGGACTCCGTTCCAAAATAACTTTGGAGAGCTTCGTACCATCATGCACCTGTTACTTTCGCCTAATGATGAAGACATGGTTTTGTTGAATCCTTTGACACTAGGCAACCTCCCGACCCCTCGGTTATCCTCGACCCCTTGACCCTCGACCACTCGGCGATCCACGACCCCTTGACCCTCGACCGCTCGGCGATCCACGACCCTCTACCCAACCGCGGGCATCGATGCCCACGTCACTTGTGGGACATAGATGTAGTGTTCAACACCGACCCCCTCCCTATAGCTTCAACACGTGGGGGGGGGGGTCAATATTACCCCCTCCTTGAAGCGTTCTCGAGGCCACCCCCTAACCCTTGAAGCGTTGTCGAGGCCACCTGAAACCCTAGAGAAGCAGCGTCGAGGCCACTAATTAATATGATTCCTTATTGTGATTAGCTAGCTAGTTCTACGTGTGCCACTAATATATCCATATCTGTCATGTTTGAATAATAATTGCCATGTTGTAAATATTTGTAGAAACTATGGACACCCCGCCCCGAGACGAAGCACAAGAAGCGTTGTTGAGGGACATAATCGCAGAAGGAAGTGATGCCCTCAGCTCGTTGATGTTTCTCAACGACACCGATGGTCTGGAAGGAGAGGGTGAAGAAGCAGCTGGCTATGATTATGATGGCTCCGATGACCCAATGCATGTGGAAGAAGGAGAGGGTGAAGAAGTAGACCGTGAGGACTGCTCCGGTGATCACCGAACTGAGTCCGGCCAGGTATATATATTAGTTAAGCCTGTGTTGACTAGCTAATTGATGCATTCATTGTTTTGGTATGTACACATATTAATTAACTCTCGCCTTTCTTCCTTTTTCTAGCCCTCCGGATCGAGCACAACTTTGATAAAGAGACGAGGCCCGAAGAAAAAGTTGAGCTGGGATGAAAGGTTTGATATCATAGAAATCACGCGCGACGGCCAACCGATTGAACCCATCCGGACAAAGAAGGCATTTGTTGCTCAGTGCGGGGTTCTGGTTAGGGACAAGATCCCGATCAGCATCCAGCAATGGTATAAGCCTAAGAACAAAGACCCTGAGGTGTCTTATGTCAATGATCTGCAGAAAAATGATCTTTGGACTGAGCTGAAGTCAAATTTCACCCTACCGCCAGAGGATGATCCGGAGAAGCCAGTTATAGAGCCATTAATTAAGTCTTTTGCTCTTAAGAAGATGGCAGACCTATTCAGGAATTGGAAGAAAGACCTGAATAAGTTTGTCGATAAAAAAGAGACACCAGAATTCAAGGGCAAATATGAGAAGATCAGAGATGACTGGCCCGCATTTGTGGCCCACAGGACATCGGAAAAGAGTAAAAAGATGTCGGCGACAAACAAGCAAAATGCTGCGAAGAAGAAGCTTCACCATCGCTTGCGGGGTCGGTGGCTACCTCATAGCCCGGCCTAAGTGGGCCAAGGCTGAGAATGATCTGCTTGATAAAGGGATCAAACCAGAGACAATGAACTGGCCAGACCGTTGCCGGACTTGGTTCTTCGGGGCTGGCGGAACCTTGGACCCTGTATCAGGGAAGTGCACTTGGACGGACGATCAATTGGACATACCAGTCAAGAGGCTAAAGCAATATATCAAAGCAACGCAACAAGGGAAGTTCATTCTAGACAGGGAGAAGGACGAGCTCACAATGGCCCTGGGGAATCCTGAGCACCCTGGACGGACACGAGGCACGCCAGGCTCTGTTTCGTGGAAGGCTGGATTTCCGGACGCAGGGGGTTACAAAACCCATGAGAGGAGGAAGAAACTGGAGCAGAGCCAAATGCAGGCGCTGCACGAAAGGGTAATGGGGCTAGAGGAACGAGAAGAAGAACGGATCAAACGACCTGCCAAAGCTTCCCCCGAAGCTACCCGCAGAGAAGCAGTGTGGCTTCCACCGAGCTGCTTCAGCCGGAGCATGCCTTGACGGCTCCTGCCAGCTATCCCATGGATGCTATCACGGAGTCTCAAAATTGCCACCTTATGGCGCAATAGAGCAATTTGAAGGTCAAGGCGGCTGTTGGCTCTGTTTATCCTACTAAACCCGACTCAACTTTTCACTGCCGGCCGATTACAGAAGGATATGCTAAGGTGATGGTGGATGAAATAACGGAGGGATTTGAGGACCTCCGGCTTGACCACCCTACCGGTGAAGGGGAGTATCGGCTGGGTTCTGCTCTGAAGACTCCATGCCTATGGCGGAAGGATCTCATCAACCTTCCGAACTAGACGCCTCCGCCTCCTCCTCCTCCTCCGGCGACTCAGGGCACTCCGCCTCCTCCACCGTCTCCTCCTCCTCCGGCGAGTGACGATCATGGCACTCGGCCGGCTCTTTCTCTGGCGCGTGGCGGCACTCCGCCTCCTTCTCCGCCTGCACCGGCGCGCCCGAGCAGCCAGCCTCCTCCTTCTCCGCCTCGTCAGCAAGGGCGGAAGAGACCCGCCGCCGCTCCGGCTGCTCCGGCGCGTCATAGTCCTTCTCCTCCGCCTCGTAAGCAAGGAAAGAAGACATCCGGTCCGTCTGCTCTGCCGGCGTCTAGCAGTACAGCCAAAGGCGGGAGGAGATACAGATTTGGTCCTTCTCTGAAGAATCCAGAGAAGTTACCGTACAAGAGGACCGAGGAGGAAAACGCGAAGATCGCGCAGACCGAAGTGCATGAATGGTTTGAAGGGTTGAAAGCAAAGAGACATCCACCTCCGGAGGAGAAGGTAGATCCGGTGAAAGCGAAGCGCACTCTGTCTGCCCTGACAAAACCACCCAAGTCTCCGCCGGAAGGCAACTATGAGCGCATTATTGGAAAGGCATTGGCCAAAGCGGAGAGGTCGGGAAGTACTAAAAGTGATCAAAGAATGAAAGAACGACGAGCTGGGAAACAAATTGCCCAGCTCGGCGAACAAGCGAAGCAATCGTGCCCCTCGCTCAAGGTGCCTGCTAGCGACATCCTCGATGCGAGGATGGTGCCCGGTTATGGCAATCCTGAAGATTACCTGCCCGACGATGTACATTATGATTTCTTGGAGGTGCAGATACAAAGATCTGAGTCTGGAAGCCTCTCGTCAAAGATGAAAGCTCTCTATCAACGATGATGCGAAGATTGCATGATTGGTACATGAAAACCTGCAGAGAGTCTGAGGGGAGGAGTACTTTGTATGTGAGAGTTAAAAAGGAGCATGACCTCGTTGGAATTGAACTGTTGCCTATTCCATTTGAGGAGTTCTATCAGGTTTTCAATCAATTGGCCCTCGATAAAGCAACGGTCACCTGCTACTGTCTGTAAGTAGTACTACTTCTGTCATTAAGTCTCTCTATATAACTCAGCTCTTTCATTGCATGTATTTATAATTATCCTCACTATATTATGCAGATTGAAGATCGCCGAATTGAAGAAAAGACAAGTGGGTTCCATTGGGTTCATTAACACATATCTCATAGATGCAACTAAGGTTGAATTTCATGCCGAAAATACCGAGGCCAACTTGCGACAATCGTTGGTAATAAATGAACACAAGGATATAATACTCTCTCCTTACAACTTCAAGTGAGTGTTAATGTCTTGTGGCATATTCGGTTTCCCTTATTAGTCCAGGTTATAGTAATGTAATATTGATGAGTTATGCATGCGTGCGCAGGTTCCACTATATTCTCCTAGAGATTAAGCTTGAGCAGGGAGTAGTAACTGTCTTAGACTCCAAACAAAAAGATCCCAAGGAGTATGCGGACATGACTGAAATGCTCGAGAAGTAAGTTAAATCGATCATTATCCACCATATCAGCAACTTTGTTCATTTCTGATATCAAGTAATTGTTTTCTTTGTATGGCAGGGTTTGGAGAAAATTCACCAAAAAAGCTCCGGGACTGCCGAAGAAGCTGCAATTTAGACACCCGAAAGTAAGTACTATAGTAGCATATTCCACGCATCTCCTAGTGATTCAAGCGCTAGTTTCATCAATACCATTTAACATGCTTGCTAATTATCAGTTTGATTGACCTCTATTTCTTGTAAAGTGGTTGTGGCAGGAACAAGGGAATGATTTCTGTGGATACTACATTTGCGAGTCCATCCGCCACACGACGTGTCAGCGGGGCTACTCTGACAAACAATATGAAGTGCGTAAATAACAATATTCACAATTTTATTTTATTACCATCATTTGTGTTGAGTTTCATTCATTCATATATATATATATATATATATATATATATATATATATATATATATATATATATATATATATATATATATATATATATATGTATGTATTGACCCCTTCTTAAAATTAGATGTTTCGGATGCGGGATGAACTACTAGCAAACGATCGCCTGCGAGCAATTCAAGAGGAATTGGCGGCATTCTTTCTTGACCACGTGATCGCTGAAGACGGCGAATACTATGTGGACCACGCGTCCGTATGGTAGGAGATTATTTTTGTAAAAGATAATTATTGTATATATGTAGCCGGTAGTGTCGGATAGATATACGAGAACTTGTTGTTCCACCAATCTCTCGGAGAAGGAGAGGTGGTCGATATCACTTCCCTCTGTATGCATATATGTTCATGACGATCTTCTGTTTCCTTCGTTTGCTTACTAGCTAGCTAGCGTGTCTAGCTAGTCCTCTCTATACGTATGTATAGTACGTAGCGTCGACCAAGCACGGACAAAAGAGAGGACACTTCTCTCTATTAATTAGCTAGCTAACACAATATATGAAACACCTAAATTAACCCCCCAAACCCCCCCCCCCTTAAAAAAACAAAAACCCAAGCCACAGAAATGCTGACGTGTGGATGCCTATTGGTCCCGGTTGGTGCTACCAACGGGACCAAAGGCCTCCTCCGCTGGGCTCAGCGCACATGCCACATGGAGGCCCATCAGTCCCGGTTCTGGATTGAACCGGGACTAAAGGGCCAGGGTATTAGTACCGACCCTTTAGTCCCAGTTCATGAACTGGGACTAAAGGCCCTCACCAACCGGGTCAATAAGCCCCTTTTCTACTAGTGATTCCGTTTGGACTACGTTTGATATTCCTTTTCTTCGAAACACTGAAATAGGCAAGAGAACAGCAATATGGGCTGGGCCTCCGGTTAATAGGTTAGTCCCAAAAATAATATAAAAGTGTATAATAAAGCCCATAAATATTCAAAACAGATAATAAAATAGCAAGAATGCTTAATAAATTATAGATACGTTGGAGACGTATCAGCATCCCCAAGCTTAATTCCTGCTCATCCTCGAGTAGGTAAATGATAAAAGAAAGAATTTATGAAGTGTGAATGCTAGCAGGTGTACACGTTTGATCAATGATAATTTCAATCACCTTTTCTAGCATGATTATATGTCATAACAGTACGTCATCTCATAAAACTTCTCAAGATCAAGTAACAAGCTATTCACATTTTAAAGCATAGACCATAAACTTTCTTGAAAACTAGCAAAGTTCATTCTCAGTCATCAAACAATTACAATTCATCTTATTTTCAGGAAGGGTCTATGTCAGAGCTTTGATTTAGCAAACTCCACATACCCAACTATCATATAGTCTTCTACAATTGCTAACACTCAGGCAGTACTTATGGTTATGGAGTTTTAATCGGACACTGAGAAAGATAGGGGCTTATAGTGTTGCCTCCCAACGTATTCACCTTTGGGTGATGTCAACAATAATAGTTCATGTGAACTTACATCAATTGGATATATATATATATATATATATATATATATATATATATATATATATATATATATATATATATATATATATATATATATATATATATATATATATATATATAGGATCTTTCCAACACGAGGTGCTTGCCAAAGGATAAAATGAAAAAGGGAAAGGTGAAGATCCTACCGAGTGGAGAGCAACCCTCCCACTCGGAGGCTTAGCTGCAGTCAAGTACTCGCCTAAGTATTTGAAAATCCTACCGAGTGGAGACCAACCCTCCCACTCGGAGGCTTAGCTGCAGTACAGTACTTGCCTAAGTATTTGAAAATCCTACCGAGTGGAGAGCAACCCTCCCACTCGGGGGCTTAGCTGTAGTCCAGTACTCGCCTAAGTATTTGAAAATCCTACCGAGTGGAGAGCAACCCTCCCACTCGGGGGCTTAGCTGCAGTCTAGTACCTGCCTAAGTATGAAATCTATTCCGATCCGCAAGGACGACGAGGTGCAGGTCGACTGCTACCTGCTCCTTCAGAGCTACGCCACAAATACAACGTGCGCTCGGCAAGGACGATGAGGTGCAGGTCGACTGCTACCTTCTCATTCGGAGCTACGCCACAAATACAATGTGCGCTCTGCAAGGACGACGAGGTGCAGGTCGACTGCTACCTTCTCCTTCGGAGCTACGCCACGAATACAACGTGCGCTCTGCAAGGATGACGAGGTGCAGGTCGACTGCTACCTTCTCCTTTGGAGCTACGCCACAAATACAATGTGCGCTCTGCAACGACGACGAGTTGCAGGTCGACTGCTACCTTCTCCTTCGGAGCTACGCCACGAATACAATGTGTGCTCTGTAGGGACGACGGGGTGCAGGTCGACTGCTGCCTTCTCCTTAAGAGCTACACCACAAATACAACGTGCGCTCCATCCCGATCCGCAAGGACACAGGTCAACTGCAATCTGTGCTCCATCCTTACCTGCAAGAGCGATGAAGAGCAGGTCGACTGGATTCTCCACCTCAGGGTTGCGTCTCAAACACCAAAGTGTATTCCGAGTGAAGAACAAAGTTCGCTCGAAGGAAAATGCAAGCATATTCAATGATAAGCCAAGTTCAGATAACATCCTAAAGATCGAAGTGCTCAGGCATCAAGCCCGTAAAAGTTTATCGGTTACAAAACCACTCAGCATTCCGAGGCAAATTTAAGGCGAAGAATAGAAGTTTTTCTTACTCCTCAGGTGGAGGACTGGAGGGCGCGACAAACTGGTCCAAGTCAATTTCGTCAGCAATCCGAGTGGCAGCAGCAATGAAGGTCTCCATGAAAGATTAGAAGTCATGCTTCTTGGTATTGGCAACTTTGATGGACGCCAGCTTTTCCTCTCGTGCATCCTTACAGTGAACACGAACCAGAGACAGGGCAACGTTAGCACCGCATCTGGGGGAAGACTTCTTCCATTCTTTCACTCAACTTGGAACTTCATTCAGTCGAGCCATTAGAGACTCGAGGTCATTTTGAAGTGTCGCTCCTGGCCAGAGTGTCGTGTCGATTCGCGACGCCGCAGACTTTAGTCGAGCAAGATAGTCAACCACACCAGCGACACGAGACTCCAGTCGGAGCACGTTCATGGCAGTTTCATCCTTCACAGGAGACTTAATGGGGTCCAAGTTTGTCTCCACTCGACTGGTCTCCTCCTCGAAGTTTTGGCAGAATTCTGTAAGCACAATTCAAAGATAAACCAGCAGTTCTACGATAAGTCGATGATAACAAGTCAGTCAGATAGGAGAGATTACCCTCAAGCATGATGAATAACTTCTTGGCGAGCTCCCCCAGATAAGCCTCTAGATCGTTCCTCTTCCCCACCAGTTCACTAGCCTTGTCACTCAGAGCTATCTTTTCATTCTTCAGACGGCTGACCACCTTGTTGGCCGCATCGAGAGCAGCTTTCAGATTGGCGTTCTCCTCGTCAAGTTTACCGACTGAAGCCAGCTTTTCTTCCGCAAGCTTTGTTTTGTCCGAAGCCGCCTTCTGTGCCTCGGCAAGGTCATGGTCCTTCTTCTTCAGAGCCTCCTTCATTTTATCTGCAAAATGACTATGAGATCAGAATCAGGAATGGGCAGAAAGATAAAGACAGTCATGAAGTTCTCATCAGTCGTACCTTTTGCTTTGTCTTTCGCCTTATGAAAGTTCTCCTGAACAAGCTTCAAGTCAAGGTCAAGCTGGATCTGTTTGTTTTCCAACTCAGCACAGCGAGCCACAAGCTCACAAGATTTCTGCGAAGGGGCAGTCGACAGACATCAAAGATAGGTTGCTTCCGAGCGACTAAGAGAAAAATCGTAACATTTCTAAGACTACAGCCGAATCAAGATATTCGACAGTAGTCTCGGGGACTACACCCAGTGGGTGCACTCGGCGTGCCCCCACTAGTTGTACCGACTTGGACCGATCAGTCAACCGAAAGGAACAAAGAGATTATGGTCCTAAAACCATAGCTAACTGCCAGCAGTCAGCCATGGTCTCATCATGATCTACCAAAAAACAAAAAAACAAACATGGATTCTTCAGACCTTAGTCGACTGCCAGCAGTCGACCATGGTCTCGGGGACCACACCCAGTGGGTGCACTCAGCGTGCCCCCACTGGTTCCAAGGTTCCATTCGACATGGTCCGACCAGACCGAGTGAAGAAGTTAGAGTGAAGAAATTCAAAATACAAAGACTACAGTCGACTGCCAGCAGTCCACCATAGTCTCGGGGACTACACCCAGTGGGTGCACTCAGCGTGCCCCCACCGATCCAAAATTTCAATCGGCACACCCAGTGGGTGTACAGATACAAAGATCTTCGGAAAGAAAGTCTTCAGATAGCATATCCTAACAGAACAAGTGGTAACCAACTAACCTGGACGTTGCTCTGAAGGGCTGAGCTAGCATCATAGGCCACTTGACTGGCTTCCCGGATCGCCTTCACCTGCTCCATCATGATCCCCGCCTGGCGTATAGCCTCCTTAGCAGCACCCACTTGGTCCTCTCGGACGTGGTGTGTGGCGAAAAGGGAGGGCGGGTCAGTAGTTGACGACGAAGGCCGAACACTCGTCAGCGGCACAACGAAGGACACGGAATGCCGAGTGACATCGCCACCCTCTTGAACCGATGTCTCAGGCACTGATGGAATCTGAGTAGTCTTGCCAGCCGGCGCCTTTTTATTCCTCCTCGCCCTCAGTGGCACCTCGTCGTCATCATCAGGGAGATCAATGACATGAGGGGGAGCTACAGAAAAAATCCAAAGTTAAAAACGAAAATCCAGTCGACCAAAAGTGAAACTAGAGAATTCGTACCTAGGTTGGAGGTGACAGTGTCTGCCATTTCCTGGTCTTCGTTCCTGGCGGAGGTCTCGGAGGTAGCGGCACTGCAGATTTCAGAAACCACTCGGTAAGTCATCGAGTCGACCAAGAGTCAGTCCATGCTAAACGAGAAAACACAAGTTCTGTTGTTACCCGGAAATGGTAGGGATGGTCATTCTCATCTTGGGCAAGGCCTTCGGCGGCTTTGATGACGCCGCCCGTGGATGCTTCGGCGCTTTTTCAGTCGGCGCCGGAGAAGTCGTCCGAGGGCGTTTTGACGACTGCGCAACAGGCGCGGCCGCTTTGCCACGCTCGCTCGCGGGGTCGTGGATAAGCTTGGCTCACCTTTCCGTGCGAGGAGGATCGACCTCCTCCTCCTCTTCTTCACTGGAGCCGTCGTCATCCTCTTCCCCCTCACCATCAGATTGCCACTCCTCCCCGCTTTCACCTCCGCTCGCCTCCTCCTCCTCGCTCTGTTCTTGCGCCCCGTTGGGCATCGAGTACATCTCAGTAATGGTTAGTCGATTGATTTTAAGCAAACAGAATGAAGAAAGCAAGGCCACAGTCAGAGATGCAGACTCGGACCTGATCTACTTCATATGATTGGTCGAGTGGAGGAATCCTCCTGGCTCCTCGGGGGTTGTCTGTGTTCTTTGTGATACTCGACATCCACCCCTCCAACGTATCCTCGTCGACCTCCTCCGGGTGAATCTGAGTGGTGTCATCGAGGCCAGAATACAACCACATCGGATGGTCACAAGCTTGGAGCGGTTGGATGCGCCTCCGGAGGAAGACCTCAAGCAGATCCATACCAGTTACCCCGTCGCGGACAAGATGAACCACTCGACTAACCAACACTTTGACTTGTGCCTTCTCTTCCGGTGTCACTTTCAAGGAGGAAGGTTTTTCTGCTCGGTTCAGGGAGAAAGGGGGAAGACCTGTCGCCTGTCCTGGGGTTGGCTGGTCTCTGTAGTAGAACCAGGTCGACTGCCACCCGCGGACCGAGTCAGGAAGAGTCATAGTTGGAAAAGAACTTTTGCTTCTCATCTCGATCCCAAGACCGCCGCACATCTGAATTACTTGCGTCCTATCGTCACTCGACTTGGCTTTCTTAACCGACTGAGAACGACAAGTGAAGATGTGCTTGAAGAGGCCCCAATGAGGACGGCAACCCAAGAAATTCTCGCACAAAGACATGAAGGCAGCAAGGTACACGATGGAATTTGGAGTAAAATGATGGAGTTGTGCTCCGAAGAAGTTCAAGAAACTCCGGAAAAAAGGATGAGGGGGCAGGGAGAATCCGTGGTCACACACCCTCGAGAGGCTGCGGCTCGATCTCGTTCCCCGGGAGACGCGCAGATCCGTGAGGAATGAGTCCCCCCTCCACCAGTTCGTCAATGTCTTCCTGACGAATCACCGAGGGCATCCAGTCGCCCTGGATCCAGCCCCGCGGCAAGGCAGACCTTGAGGAAGAACAACCCCGGCCGGACTTTTTCGCCTTTGCCTGCGCCGTCGCCTTCTTCGCGCGCTCCAGGGCCGCCATCTTCTCCTGCACCATCGCCGCCGACGTAGCTCGAACGGACCAACGGCACCGAGACGAGAGCAGAGGTGGGGGAGGAATTCGAGAAGAAAGGGGGAAAATGAAGGCGCGCTGTTAAAAAAGCCCTGGGCCAGAGGCTTATATGGAGTTGCTTCCGAGTGACTGACTTTTAGGCCCGGATGATCCTGTCAAATCCCGCAACAGTCGCGCGTGCGATACGTGGCGAAAAAGGTGGCGCGGAGATCGAGGCATCTCCGCCCTATCCCGTCCGATTACTGCGGCCTCCTCCACCCCGCGCGCTTCCCAAAATTCGACTCCCGCAAAATCCTCGAGCAGCAGAACAACTTGTCACACGGAAGATCTCCTCCACACCGTCACTCGGAACTTTTCAAGTAAAGAAATTCACTCGACTGAAACCAAGAATGGATCAAGCCGACCGAAAAAGAAGTTGGTGTCATTACTCAAGTTCTTGGATCAAGTGCCAGATACACTCATAGCATGAAAGGTGGGTCGGAAGAGTTCTCAACTCCTTCCCCACTCAAACCTCAATCCATTCGGGGGCTAATGATGAAGCTATGTACCTAGGGTAGGGTCATGGACCTGTCCAAACTACCCTACCCAAGGACATCTCTAGAACAAACCACCTTGTCAATCGACTCAGAAGTGTTCCACACGACGGACTCGAAGACACTCGACCATGAAGCCAACCACTCGACCATGAAGCCAACCACTCGACGGCTGGGAGATCTAAAGTCACTCTGCATGCAAACGGTCGGTCATTGAGTAGCTTTTATGGTCATCATAGTGAAGGAAATATGCCCTAGAGGCAATAATAAAGTTATTATTTATTTCCTTATATCATGATAAATGTTTATTATTCATGCTAGAATTGTATTAACCGGAAACATAATACATGTGTGAATACATAGACAAACAGATAGTCACTAGTATGCCTCTACTAGACTAGCTCATTAATCAAAGATGGTTATGTTTCCTAACCATAGACATGTGTTGTCATTTGATTAATGCGATCACATCATTAGGAGAATGATGTGATTGACATGACCCATTCCGTTAGCTTAGCACTTGATCGTTTAGTATATTGCTATTGCTTTCTTCATGACCTATACATGTTCCTGTAACTATGAGATTATGCAACTCCGTTTACGGAGGAACACTTTGGTACTACCAAAGCGTCACTGGCGTAGCTGGGTGATTATAAAGGAGTACTACAGGTGTCTCCAAAGGTACATGTTGGGTTGGCGTATTCGAGATTAGGTTTTGTCACTTGATTGTCGGAGAGGTATCTCTGGGCCTTCTCGGTAATACACATCACATAAGCCTTGCAAGCATTGCAACTAATGAGTTAGTTGTGAGATGATGTATGATTTGAACGAGTAAAGAGACTTACCGTAACGAGATTGAACTAGGTATTGGATACCGACGATCGAATCTCGGGTAAGTAACATACCGATGACAAAGGAACAACGTATGTCGTTATGCGGTTTGACCGATAAAGATCTTCAGTAGAATATGTAGGAACCAATATGGGCATCCAGGTTCCGCTATTGGTTATTGACCGAGAATGGTTCTAGGTCATGTCTACATAGTTCTCGAACCCGTAGGGTCCTTACGCTAACGTTTGATGACAGTTCATTATGAGTTTATAAGTTTTGATGTACCGAAGGTTGTTGAGTCCCGGATGTGAGCACGGACATGGCGAGGAGTCTCGAAATGATCGAGACATAAAGATTGATATATTGGAAGCCTATGTTTGGACTTGGAAAGGTTCGGATGAAAACAGGACGTTACCGGAACACCGGGGGTTACCGGAACCCCCCCGGGGGGCCAATGGGCCTTGATGGGCCATAAGGGAGAAGAGGAAGGGCCGGCCAGGGCAGGCCGCGCGCCCCCCTCCCCCTCTAGTCCGAATAGGACAAGGAGAGGGGGCGCGCCTTCCCTTCCCCTCCCAATCTAATCCAACTAGGAAGGGGGAGTCCTACTCCCGGTGGGAGTAGGACTCCTCCAAGCGCGCCCCCCTAGGGCTGGCCGCACCCCCTTGCTCCTTTATATCACGGGGCAGGGGCACCCATGAGACACTAGTTGATCTCGTGATCGTTCTTAGCCGTGTGCGGTGCCCCCTCCACCATATTCCACTTCGGTCATATCGTCGCGGAGCTTAGGCGAAGCCCTGCGCGTGAAGTCATATCGTCGTGGAGCTTAGCGAAGCCCTGCGTCGGTGGAGCATCATCATCGTCCTGCGCCGTCGTCTTGTGGAACTCATCCCCGACGCTTTGCTGGATCGGAGCCCGGGATCGTCATCGAGCTGAGCGTGTGCTGAACACGGAGGTGCCGTCGTTCGGTACTTGGATCGGTCGGATCGTGAAGGCGTCGACTACATCAACAGCGTTGCTATAACGCTTCCGCTTTCGGTCTCAGGGTACGTGGACATACACTCTCCCCTCTCGTTGCTATGCCATCACCATGGTCTTGCGTGTGCGTAGGAAATTTTTGAAATTACTACGTTCCCCAACACATAGCACTTTACTTATGGCGTTACCAGTAATGCCCGACATTAATGTACTTTAAACCCTACATAACTGAGGGCCGGAGGGGTCTGGCGAACTCTATATAAGCCACCCCCTCCTCAGTGTAAAGGGTTCGCACCCCTGTAACTCATACACGCATAATCCAGTCGACCGCCTCCGGGCTCCAAGACGTAGGGCTGTTACTTCCTCCGAGAAGGGCCTGAACTCGTAAAGCTCTTGCGTATACAACTACTCCATAGCTAGGATCTTGCCTCTCCATTCCTACCCCCCTACACTACTGTCAGACTTAGAACCACGACAGTTCTTGCCTATACTACAAGGTGTGAAGTTCAGTCAGACTCAATGCCCGACCATTGCAGAAGATAGAGAGAAAATGAAAGTCATTACCTATGCCTCAGCCATAGGTTCTATCATGTATGCTATGTCGTGTACCAGACCTGATGTGTGCCTTGCTATAAGTTTAGTAGGGAGGTGCCAAAGTAATCCAGGAGTGGATCACTGGACAGTGGTCAAGAACATCCTGAAGTACCTGAAAAGGACTAGGGTTATGTTTCTCGTTTATGGAGGTGACAAAGAGCTTGTAGTAAGTGATTACGTCGACGCTAGCTTAACACTGATCCGGATGACTCTAACTCACAAACCGGATACGTATTTTTATTGAATGGTGGAGCAGTCAGTTGGTGCAGTTCCAAGCAGAGCCTCGTGGTGGGATCTACGTGTGAAGAGGAGTACATAGCTGCTTCGGAAGCAGCAAATGAAGGATTCTGGATGAAGGAGTTCATATCCGATCTAGGTGTAATACCTAGTGCATCGGGTCAAATGAAAATATCTTGTGACAATACTGGAGCAATTGCCTTGGCGAAGGAATCCAGATTTCACAAAAATACCAAACACATCAAGAGACACTTCAAATCCATCCGAGATTTGGTCAAGGAGGAAGACATAGAGATTTTAAAAATACATACCGTTCTGAATGTGGCAGACCTGTTGACTAAGTCTCTTTCACGAGAAAAACATGATCAACACCAAGACTCCATGGGTGTTAGAATCATTATAATGTAATCTAGATTATTGACTCTAGTGCAAGTGGGAGACTGAAGGAAATATGCCATAGAGGCAATAATAAAGTTGTTATTTTATATTTCCTTATTCATGATAAATGTTTATTATTCATGCTAGAATTATATTAACCGGAAACTTGATACATATGTGAATACATAGACAAAACACTGTGTCCCTAGTATGCCTCTACTAGGCTAGCTCGTTTTTTTTACACCTGAAACAGTAGGAGAGGCTCCTACTGCAATTGAATTAAAGAATATAAAGTCTGTTACATGATCTTATGTACAAGCCATTCACTTTGTGAATGGGGGTTGGGGGGGGGGGGTAGGGGGGTTCTACAGGGAGTTGATAAAGGAAAAAAGGAAGTCTTTATGTTTGTCTCCCAATCTATAAGTGAGAAGGGAGAGGTCTTCTTTGAGTCTTGCACGCCAAGAATCTTCTGATGGAAGAACTCCTCTGAAATGCTTATTATTTATTTCCTTCCATATGCTCCAGGATGCCAAGAGAAAAATTTCCATGAACAAAGGTTGGCTCCAGGAGGCTTTGGCCTTGTCCACCCAGTCTAGTCGATTGTCCGCTGCATGTCCCATGATTTGAAGTTCATTCCAGCATGTTAGGCTGAAGGTGCACTCAAAGAAGAGGTGTTCCACAGTCTCATCTTGGCATGCAGTGCATAGAGGGCAACCATAGTTTGTGCCAATGTTATAGTGTCTCCTCTTCAACATATTGCGGGTGTTGAGTCTATCGGACAGCAGTAACCAGCCAAAAACTTTAATTTTCATCGTTGATCTTGACTGCCATATCCATTTGTATGTACGGTGCGCCTGGACATCTTTAAAGTAGAAAGTGTAGAATCTGTTGGCTGAGTATTCATATCCCCAGACACAGTTCCATTCGTCATTGGCCGAGTTAGGATCCATAAGGTCAATCTGCATGGTTTGTTGTTGTAGGTCACGGGTGTCATCAAGAGCTCGCGCGGAGAGGGGTAGGTGGAACGTTTCACCAAGTGCCGTGCTGCGCAAGAAATCCCTCACAGATATATCTTCCAGTCGCGCAAAGGAGAAAGCTCTGGGATGGGTGTCGGCCAGAACATCACCAAGCCATACATCTCTAGGCTAGCTCGATTATCAAAGATGGTTATGTTTCCTAGCCATGGACATGTGTTGTCATTTGATGAACAAGATAACATCATTAGGAGAACTATGTGATAGACAAGACCCATCCGTTAGCATAGCATAATGATCATTAGGTTTTATTGCTACTGCTTTCTTCATCAGATACATATTCCTCCGACTATGAGAATATGTAACTCCCGGACACCGGAGGAATGCTTTGTCTGCTATCAAGCATGACAACGTAACTGGGTGATTATAAAGATGCTCTACAGGTATCTCTGAAGGTGTTTGCTGGGTTGGCATAGATCAATATTAGGATTTGTCACTCCGAGTATTGGAGAGGTATCTCTGGGCCCTCTCGGTAAGGCATATCATATGAAGCCTTGCAAGCAATGTGACTAATGAGTTAGTTGCAGGATGATGCATTATGGAACGAGTAAAGAGACTTTCCAGTAACGAGATTGAACTAGGTATGAAGACTAACTACAAGACAGTAACTTGCTAGAGCAGGCAATGTAAAAAGATGTGAATCTCAAATCTATAGCAGTTGCAGTGGTTCAATATAGTTTATGAAATATAATTTAAACGAGAGCAGACTGCCTTTATATGATTTTGGTTACTACCAATTGTCAGTATGATTGCATTAGTGCGTCAAGACGCTGAACAATTTATGATGTCGTTCCAACAATTTATGCTACAAGCCAACAATATATAAGCCCGTGCCAGTGCTGCTGCTCTGCTCCTTGTGCTGCCGCCAGAGCTCCCCCGATGGCCTAGAAGAAGAATATTGTTAACTGAATATTGTTACACTGAGTACTGATCCTAGTGTTAACTGAATATTGATCCCTAGTGTTGACTGAATCTGCATCTAAACTGAATACTGATCCTAGAAATTGCTTGCACATAATACTGGATTAATACATTTGTTCAGTATAGTGGAGTCCTTAAACAAGCAATGATATTTTATCAGTGTTGAACAAGCAACTCCAGTATAAATTTGAACAAGCAATGGTATTTGTCAATGCTGGAGATACAGTCAAAACTGTAATCACAAATAATGATTGAGTGCATTGGAGATATAGTCAAACATTTGTTCTTGAACAAGCATTGATACTTCTGTAATTCAGTAACAAAGCTTACAATTTCGTTAAGAATTCGACAGGAGGAAATTTCAGTAAGGAATTGCCAGGGCAAATTTCAATAACAACTAGCATAAGTGTACAATAAAGTAGTGTATGCTTCAGTGTGCCATTCTACTGCATTGCTTAGTAGTGCATGGTTCTCCGGCGACTCAAGTGCAAAAGTGGGTAGGATATTCTACACCTGAAGCGTACAACCTCAACAAGCATAGCACACAGTAGCAGAATCAGACAGTCCGATCCTGATGAAACAAACAATTATTGCTGGTTGATACAGTTCAGAATTCGACAGATCATTTCACCGAAACCTCCTAGCCTCAAACTAAAGTGGATCAACACAATTACCTTCCCACGTTGATGGCGTGCAGCTATGTAGTGTATACCATGGTTTTCAATTTCAGTTTCAGAAAAATTTCAGCACCAACCGAAATCACCGAAATTCACTGAATTTCAGTGATTTCAGTTTCCATTTAAGCCAAATGACTGAAATATTCACTCAAATTCAATTAAAATTTTGAAAAATTGAAACAATATTCTGAAAAATATTTGAATTCTTGTGTTGTACTGAAACTGCTGAAATATTTTGGCTGAAACGTAATACTTCAGTGTCTATTGAAATTACTGAAATTCAGTGAATTTCACCGGAATCTCACTGAAAGTGAAAACCATGGCGTATACCAATCAAAAGTAAACTCAAACAGAACTCTCAACTCGATTTGATTGAGAATTTTGGGGTCATCTCATCCCAAACCTCTCAGCTTCACACAACTGAACCAATCTCCCGGGAAGGAATCACCAGAAATTTTACCACATACAGTACAAGCACAACGAAGTAGCATACCGAACAGCAGAGCAGGTAGCGGGGGAGGAGAGGGGGGCAGAGGAGCGGCCGCTTGCCTTGGCGACGTAGTCCATCGCGGCAAACTTGAAGGCGATGCCGAGGCAGCCGAAGAGGACGGAGACGTTGGAGCAGGCGCGCGAGAAGTCCCCCGCTGCCATCCCGGGCTGCTGCTGCGGCTTGGGACGGCCGCGAGCTGCTCGAACGACGCAACGATCCGCCGCAGTGGCTTGTCCGCCTCGTTGGATCCCATCGGCATCGTTGGTGCTTAGTGCCGCCGTGGTGGTGCCCACGGCGTCGAGGATCTAGCGGTTTCTCAGGGACTGGCTCGCCGCCGCCAACGATGCCAGGGCCGACGCTACCATCGCGTCACCAGGGCTGCAGCCACGCGGTCGACGGGTGCTACGCGGATGCGGTTGCGGATCTGGGCCTCGACGGCGTGGACCCCCTCCGCCAACGGCACCCCGCCCCCGGCCGCCATGGAGGGGTTGGCCATCGAGGAGGAAGGGGTCTCAGGCTAGGATTTGGTCTGGAAGTGGGGCGTGTCGCTCGGCTCAGCGTGGAGGACGCCGGGGTTGGGGGAGGTCTACGGCGGCGACTGGGTTGGAAGCGGTTGCGGATCGATCCAGAGAGGAGGAGGAGTCATGGGTTGGGGGTGATCGATCCAGAGAGGAGGAGGGGGACTCGTGGAGTCATGGGTTGGAGGGAATCGATCCATATGGATCTCACCGGACAGAGGGCGCCGGAGGTGGCGGCGGCCAGGAAGGAGTGGAGCGCTAGGGTTCGAGAGAGAGAGAGAGGAGGGCACGAGGGGTTGGTGGGGTTCGCGCGCGCGAGAGAGAGAAAGGGGTTGGTTGGGTGCGTGGGAGGAGTGCGCGTTGTGGGTTGGGCGACGTGGGTGAGACAGGCGGGCCGTTGGATCCAGGAGCATCCGACGATGATTAGGCACGATCCGCGTGAGATGCTCCTGGACCAATCAGAACGCAATATACAAGTACTACATTTTGACCATCTCAATTGGTCGTAATCGACTAAAAGTAAGGTGCTAAATCATATTGGCTATTTTATGATCGAAAAATAAAAATAAAAATAAAACACCTTCTCATGTGACATCAAATTTGACCTTAGTTTTCAGGAATAATGACAAATCGAAATAAGACAAATATCTTCTAAAAGAGTTAGGAGAAATTAGTTTTTTTAAATCATTTTCCATTTTTAAATTGTCCAAAATGAGTTTTTTTTTTATGAAGGACATACCATATATTTGTTGTAAAATTGTACCAAATCAATTTTCTAAAATAATAGGACATATATAATGCACAACTGACCAAATGGTTGAGTGTCCAAAGCTTCTATCCACCTCTCGTGAAAAATACAAATATCCGCCGATTCAGCTGGAAGTGCGTCAAATTTGAACTGCAGCTACCTCATAGCTTGCTCATGATTTTTTCCGCATTTTTAGATACATAAGTATCTATTTAATCAGAGAAACGCCAAAAAAAATTTCAAGATTCAACCACTAGTTAGGAACGGTCATTCCCGCCGTTTTGACCGCATTCTGAAACGGGCATAAAAAATTAAAAAAAAACCAAAAAATTGGGAAACCTTCACATTATGTCATTATATGTGGCCATGTTCCCAGGAAAAATAATAAACTTGTAATACGGCAATTATTTTGAAAAAGTATTCTCAGAAACGAGCTATCACGTGTGGAGATCAATGGCTTTCAAGCCAAATGATCAAATGATCTCATATTATGCACAAGGGTGCCTATTGAAATGGAAAACAATATTGCCTAAGGAAGTTTTCATTTTCTTTGTACGAGCAAATCATTTTCCATTTTTCGAGTGCTCAAAAGGAGGTTTTTTGTGAAGAACCTTCCAAATAATTGTCGCAAAATTGGACAAATCATTTTGCTAAAATACTAGGCCATATTTAACGCACAATTGACCAAATGGTTGGGTGTAAAAAGTTTTGATCCACCTCTCGTGAAAAAGACAAATTTTCGCCGATTCAGTTGGAAACGGGTCAAATTTGAACTGTAGCTGCCTTGTAGTTTGCTTTTTATTTTTTTTCCAAAAATCATTTCTAAGTACATAAGTATCTATTTAATTAGAGAAACACCAAATTTTTTTCAAGATTCAACCACTTGCTAGGAACGGTCATTCCCGCCGTTTTGACCGCATTTTGAAACGGGCATAAATTTTGTAAGGAAAATCAAAAATTTATGAAACCTTCGCATTGTGTTATTATATGTGGGAAACCTTCGCATTGTCTCACGGGCCTCACTTTCTCATTCATTTGCTGAACTTATATACACACAGAGGTGCTAACCATCACGCATCACTCGGCAGCCACATCTGGCCACTAACTCCAAGTCTCTAGGGGCTACTCATGCCCACTACCTCCATGCACGCATGCACTCACACCGGCCATCACACTTGACTCGGCCAACACTTGCACATGCAGTAACTAACTCATGCACTAACCTTGGTACCAACGGCTAGCCTGGTCTTCCTCTCCTAGAATCACTCTAGCGACCCGGCCACTAATTAGCCCAAGCAAACTACATGCACCTAGCCACCTATTACTATCGGATTATCCGGCTCAACCGGCTCAACGTATATCTTGTCATGCTCCAATACTGTCACGCGATGCCACTTCTCATGGCATCGCAGTATCACACGGCACTGTCGGCATCTTGTCGTGGTCGACGCCATTGCAACGTCGGACACCACCATGCACCATATTGTCGTGGTCGACGCCGTCACAGCACGGGACACCACCGTGCACCATCTTGTCGTGGTCGATGCCGTCGTAGCACCCATCACCACATCGTCCTGCCGCACGCAACAGCCACCTCTTGACATGGACGGCGCCTTCGCAACGCCGATCACCACGGCATCATCACCTCGCGCCGGCATCCACCACCCTACATGGAGTCCACCGCATCGCCGCCGTTGCAGCCGTTGCCTCCGCCACCGCCACGACGGCCACCATAGCCGCCGACACCACTGTTGCCGCCATGGATCAACCTGGCTCGGATACACCGTGCACCATCTTATATCTTATATCTTATATCTTATATCTTATATTTACTAATTGGATAGGCCCAAGAGGCCATGCGTGTTAGAGCAGGAGACGTGGGAACTCAGGCCACCTATCGAATTAAATTCTACCAATTTAGCAGTCCATATGTATTTTTAGAGGAGCAGTCCATACGTTACAAGGAAGATTGGATAGTCCCAAGAGGCCATGCGAGTTAGAGTAGGAGACGTGGAAACTAAGCCTCCTAGAAAATTGTTTCTGGCTACGTACTACACATGCATGCTTGACAAAACTATGTATATGTACTTAAGTGTATTGTGTGTACATATAGGCATCTGTACAAATTTTCTCTTTCAAAAATCACCACGCACACTGCCAAAAGGCATATATGTGTACTATAACAATCATGTCTGCAAACCACACATAAATATATAATCTCAAATTTATATGTGATGCACATAGTGTTTTCTAAAAATGATTAACATTGGAGAAAATTAACCAAAACTATGTTCTAAGTACATGTAGAAAAATCCTAAAATATAGTAAAGAATCAAAATTGCTAAAACAAATATAAGTAAAAAGAAAATTTGCTAAACTCTGCGCATCATAGCTCCGCTGATTTCAGAAGTGAGGTCATGCAGTTTAAGTTTCATATTTAAGATATTTAAATGTTAATCGAACAACAATGCAAGAATTCATAATTAATTATAAAAATGTAATTTAGTAGTAGCCAAATACAAGTCGCTAAAAATGTATTTAAAGATGAAAAATTCTAAATTTTGCAAGTGCATCAGAGCTCCGCTGATTTCAGAAGTGAGGACATGCGGTTTAAATTTCATATTTTAGATATTTAAGGAATAAGAGCACAACAATGCAATACTGGTTACACTACAACAAAACAAAGATTAAGTAACACAACCATGTAACATATAGAAAAATGTGTTACAGAGCAAAATTGCAGTAATAGATCTTGTGTGTTGCAGAGCGGATAGTAACACATAGTTGATAAGGTTCGAGAATGTGTTACCGATACATTAGCATAGTAACATATAAGTTTGTGCCACTCCAGGTGTGTTACAAACTATTGGTACAGTAACACGTAATCATGTGTTGCCGCATAGTGTTACAAGCTATATAGATTTAGATAAAAACAAATAGTGTAAACTATATTTTAACAAAAAGAAACATCCCACAATGCTTACAAATATAGGTCCAAATTTTCATTCAATTGATTTTCTCAACAATCTTTGTGCATGACACAAGGTTGTACATAGGTCTTGAACATTTTTTCGGTATTACTTGAATCTTTATTTTTGAGAACACAATACACACGCAGGCACTCCTATATACACGCATACATTCACCAATGGCGCCTCCGTATTCAACGGGAACGTCTCCTCCCACTGAACGGGCATCATTGGAAAACTGAAATAAATTCAAGAATAATAGGAGCACCAGGATTTGAACTCAGGTGCAAAGGGGATACCATTTTCCTCCTAACCATCCAGCCACAGGTTGGTTCGCTACTTGAATCTTAACATAGATCCATATATTACTTGAATTGGAATTACTTCCAATATATAGGCATAAATTCATTCATTTAATCTATTGAAAATAACGAATAATTTCAAAAAAAAATCTTAAAATTATAAATATTAGCATGGGAGCATATTATATATACATATTCTTCCTATAAAATTCAAGACATGTGACGAGAAGCATATTATATGTACGTAATAATCTTGCTATAAAAACTTAAGAACATGTAGCCTGTAAATAAGTGAGACCGCTAAACAGCCCAACAGAACGTAGGACCTTTTGACATGCGTGAACAAAATATTGTAATCTGTTGCACATGAGTTAATATAAGATAAGAAAAAAGGCAGTGAGTTGATCTGTCAAGAAAAAGAAATTCTGGGTACAAGAATCGAACCTGATACCTCGTGCTTTGGGAAACAAGTGATTACCAACATGCTACAACGCTATAGTGCTTATTGTGAATAATAATATTATTATTAAAGAAGGAATGGCTCGGGAAAGTACCATCAGTTTTTTGAGCAACGCCAAGGCCCATTAAAAAGATATCGGTGGTCTCATATTATTAATTGGGCTGGGATTCCGTGACTTCGGCCTGGTTTTTCTTCTGGAAGATTCCACCCAGTTTTCCTTCTTTTTCTGCTAGGTTTTTGGTCAACAGTTTTTTGTTGGTTTTTCTTCCAGTTTTTCAGTTTCTTTTGCCAATTACTTCTTTTCTTCCTTTTTATTTTTTATTCATTTCAAATTTCATTAAAAAAATGTTCAAATTCGTGATTTTTTCCTTAAAGTCGAGGACCTTTTCTTGAAATTCGTGGACTTTTTTTTAGTTTGCAAACAAGTTTTAATTTCACAAACTTCTTCAAATTCGTGAATGCTTTTTTTAAAATACTAGAAACTTTCTTTTCAAATTCGTTAACCTTTTTATGGAAGCAATCTTTTTTTTCAAATTCACAAAACTTCTTTTCGAGTCTGTGAACATTTTATTTTTCGCGAAAATAATTTCAAGCCGCAATTTTTTTCAGATACGTGGACTTATTTCAGTACGTGATTTTATTTACTTTGGATTTTTTTTCAATTTCGCAAACATTTTTAAAAATTTATGAATGTTTTTCAAATTTATTAACATTTCCCAAAATTAAGAATTTGTTTTTAGTTCGTGATTTTTTTATCAAATTGATGAAGTATTTTTAGAATGGACGAACATTTCTTTGAAATTCATGAATTTTTTAAATTAGTGAATATTTCTCGAAGCCACAAATTATTTTCAATTCGCTAACAAATTTTCAAATTCTAAAACAGTCAATTGTGAACCGATCAAAATAGCCAGCGAGCGAGGGAGTTCGGCCGAGCTAGTTCGGCGAGCGACCTCGCTTTGCTGGGTCGGCCGACGCCGCGTCAGCGTTAGTTGGCATTCCTTGCGGCACAAGTGTTGTAGAGGCGCTGTCCATATTTTAATATGCTAGAACGCTTAAAATTAAACACATCCAAATCAAACAACGCACAAATTCAAATTTATTGGAGCATGTCATTGAATCAATAATTTCACCATTAGTTATACGAATTCAAACTGAAATTGTGTAAAATTATAAAAAAAATGCGATGAGATTTAAATATTTCTTTGTGTATGCGATGTTTCATTTGATAGCAGATGTGAAAGTTGGGAGCTTATGTACAAGAAGAACCCTTTATATAGGTAACCATGAAAGTTGCTGGGGGCAACCTGGAAGTTACCACTTGTATACCGGGCGGCATAGCAAACAAAAGACGCTAGCTCTCGTGAGTTAGAGAAGCATGCTAAATGATGGAGTTCTAAATGATGAGCGAGTTATCTTCAACCTTAATGTTTGTTATATTAATGAGTAGATCGTAATCTCACGCCTGTAGTAAATCCACATTGGTCATACCACATCACAATTAAACTTATGATATTGTGTCCAAATTGGGCACAGAGGTGCGTCTTACCATTACAAACAATATTGACAACTAGAGTTTCTAATTTTTTTGTACAAAAAAATATTTTCTATTTCTTAGTGTGAAACATGGGTATTTTTTGAAGCAAGTACAAAAAGTGGATGTAAAATGGTACCACTCCAATTTTCACAGAAAGTAGACCATATTTGAAGGACAATTCCCAAGTCTCATGGATTTTTTTAGATTTTTAACTACTTTCACACGTTTAGTGCATATAATTCAAATTGAAATTGTAAGTATATAAAAATGTTATCAAATTTTTAGTTAAAAAATCATATTTAAAATCCTTTAACCAATGTGTAGGCCTTATTAAAAAACAGAAGAGATGAAAGAAAAAAGTAAAGAAAGAAAAGAAAAAAAGGGAAAATATTAATTATTTTTGTCAAGTGTAAAAACATTGCACTAAAAAATATTATGTGTTTTGACTGGTCAGGGTAACGCTCCTATGGATCACGTGTCATAACCATTGGATTCGAGTAGATCCAACGGCTGCGGACCTGCGGGTGCCCTATACTTTATCTCCCCTCTCTCTCTCCTTATCCCTTCACACGCACGCCTAGCCATCGAAGCCGCCGCATGCCATGCCGCAAATCACCGCCGCAAACCTGAGGGTCTCATGCCGCTGCCGCTCGCCCCTTTCTCTGTAGGTCGCCGACGCAACCCTGGGCCCCGGGGTCATTCCCTCCTCCCCACGAGGCTCGAGGAGGCCCGAGGAGGCGGCCATGAGGAGCGCGCAACCGCCAAAGCCATGGGCAGATCCAGCCAGCGTCGTCGGCAGCCATCCCTCCCTCCGGCGGCCATGAAGAATTGAAGAGGCTTGAGCAGAACAAGCGCATGGACGGTGCGCACCTCCCGCGATAGGAGGTCCTCGTCATCTGCTCGCATCCACGAGGAATCGGTCCATATGTAAGCTAGCTTCCACAATAATCCATCCAATAGGTTGCTTGCTTGTTTGTGTACTAGTGGAAACGAGAGCAAGATGCGAGGTCAGCGTTGAGGGTACATGCCTGCTGCTAATTGATTCTCCCGGTAATAATCGCAGTACGTGCTTTTCCCTTGGTGGAGATGTACATACGCGAATACTCGTCACATATCCATACATACTTTAATACTCTCAAACTGTGACGCACACATACATGCCTGAATAACTGTGTGATTTTTTTAATTCAGCTAAATAGGTCTACCGAGTGTCAACTTCGGCAAAGGCTTGCCCCTTTGCCTAGTGTTGCACTCAGCAAACTACATCCATCAGATTGGGTAGTAGATATTATGAAGAGCAACACGGACATCTACTTTACCGACGGGTAATGTAGTTGTAATACATAGTGCTTTTCATGGCAAGGGTTCTAGTAGATGTATGATCATTTTAGTGCAGTACATCCCAATAATCACTATGAAAATATAGCAGATGCTTGTCTATTCATTTCCACTTTAATTCTTATATTTCCCGTATCTCAGTCTCATCTGCTAGTTTGATATAATCAAATGGGTGATATCATCAACTTGTACCAAGTACCCATCCTGGTTACTTTTTTATTTAGGTAAATGTAAGATACCATCACCTTTTACCAAGTATCCATCCTGGTTTTACTGCGTGCTTATAGTCTATAGCTTTTTGCTGTACACCTATTTCTGCCTCAAGTTATTTACCATTCTACTCTTACAGAATGTTTGCGGGGAGCTCGGTTAGTGTTGATGCCTCAAGGGCTTATGCATAGCAATTCCATGCTGCTTAAAGCCACAGTAATCATGGCTACTGGTTTCCAGGTATATGTTTATGCAGTCATATCGACGTGCTCGTTGACAATTCGTATATAATGTTTATATTCTTTATAACTTTGACATGGAATGTCTACTGTTGGACATCTTGCGGGTACTTTGGTTAAGTACTAGAAAGCACATACACAGACACATGCCCAACACAACAACAAGCACACCCATACAGCACAACACAGATGCTCTGCTCCTGATTTCTCAATAGTATGATGATGCTTTGCTCAACCACTCTAACTTTTTTGCACTGAGCGTCACTTTGCATATGCTTGCTCATGTAGTGACCTGATTTATAGTTGTTTGTGTTGCTTTGTTCAACTAATGTCCAGATACAACAAGTTAGTCTTGATTTGTACAAGAGCTAAGTAGAATTGTCTCAACTCTTTTTTTTTTGTGGTTGCTTGCCACACATTAGTTTACTGCAATAGCTTAATACAATAGTGTGGCATTTTACTACTATGTGGGATTAAATGGGGTTATTTGGGCAAGCAGACACAACAAGGTTGATTGTAGGCTGCCCACAAACACCCGCATAACACATGCTTGCTGGTGTGGGTATTCCTCCATTAGTCCCACTTGCAGCCTGAATGTGTATCCCTAAGGAAGTGAATGGTCATGATAGTCTTCCCGAACTATGGCCCGCATCCGAAATATTGTTCATGCAAATTATGTTATCATTGTCGTTGAATAATAATATTGATCATCATATAGGTTGCATCCAAAGTAGTTTTAAAGACTTTAACATATCCAAACCAGCGGAATACTGCATATGCTACTATTCGGAGTATTTTTCTAGAAACTAAGGTTGGTGATATTTAATTAGGTGTCGATTCCGTACTTGTGTACTTAGATGAATCTGTTCTGGATAATGAGGAGTTAGTAAGGTAAGTTTCTGATTGCAAGAGAATTGATGATGCTTTTACTTTAGGATACTTAATTGCCCGACCTTCAGCTTTTGAAGTTGGAGTCTTTTCTTCCATATTTCAAAATTATATTTGTGTACATTTAATCTATATAAGGTCCATTTATCTTTTGCAGATTCCAAAGAAGCATAATTGAGTTGGAGCTGAATTCTTCGGTTGGATGAAACAAATATAATTGCGGATATTCGATTCTGAGCCCGGGCTCAGCTGCTCTCGAAATCATCATCGTCCGCTGGCATGTGGATACGTGCCTGCTGCTGTATTATCAGTCCGTATTTCTCATGTATCGAAACTAAACAGGAGAGCCCTGACGCGCAATGAATGAGATGGCAGCGTGCCCTGTTGAGGCGGACCAGAAAATCGGCGCACGGCTCGGCCGTTTTCCTGAGCCAGGCTGAGCCGTCTCCGCGCATAGGCTTGTTAACGGCCACTCGTCCTGCCCCTCATAAATATAGCCTACTAGCCGCTGGCGCCCCTCCCAACCCCACACAAAATCTCCTCATCGCCTTCGCTCTATTCCACACTGCTCTTCGGCCGGCATGTCTGCCGATTCTTCATCCTCCCTGCCTGTACCAATGGATTAAGTCATCCTTTCTTATGATGTTTCATGTACTACCCTTCATGTTGCTTAGTCTAGGATTTCATCAACGTAAATGGGAACACCCAGTCCCGACATTTATCGTGGAACCCTGTCTTCATACTTTGACTATGCATTTCCCAACCGAGAGTACCCATCGAACCTAAGACTCCATCACTTGCAGTTGCGGCTCCTCGTAAAGTATTACGACTTGCCATCACATTTTGCTACAAAAATAACCACACCCCAAATGTGAAATTAAGTGTTCAAAATCAGGCATGAATCTCTTTCTCCTCAAACAAATCAGACTAACCTTCGCTCCAACAAGCGAAATCAGTACCAAAAGATATGTTTTTGACAATTCGCATAGACTACCGGAAACTCTCTTTGATATGGAGTATGGAGACCACTGATTCCTACAATGAACAACAGCCAAATCGGTCACATGAACCAGATGACAGTTTGAACCTCGGACATGTTTTTCTGGCTCCTTTCTGAAGACAACTACTCAAACTGGGTTGTAATGCATGATACCAGATAAAGACAAATAGTTATAACATTGCAAAGTCTTAGAGATGGTCATCTCTCCACATTACATATCTTCTAGTATGATAACTTAGTCTGCTTAGGGATCCAACCATAATTTCAGTACAGGTCCATAGTTTTTCAGCTACAAGCTAGTAGGCTTTTTGTGCTTCAAAATGCCTCAGCAACTAATCGGGGCAATTGAACAGCCAAGCATATGCACAGCCAAAAGGTCTTGTCAGGCTGCACCTAGACTGAACGAGACATCTTCACTTCAGTCAAGGATCTCCTCGTACAAGAAATCCGAAATTTCTCACTTGTTCCCCTTCGCCGCCACTATCTCGTATGCAATGCTCTTGCGCAGGTGCCCAATCTGTTAATATCAGAAGTCAAAAATAGGAACAACCGTTCAATGCACGTTCAATGGGGCACATTAGGACTATGTCCACAATTAACAAAACAATTCGGTTTCTTTTTACCTGGCTCAGGGTTGATCTCAAATAAAGTCCAGTGAACTCACATACACCCCACTATCTTCCCTGCAAGCAAAGTACGTGGGCAGTAAGCGTTACCACAGGCAACTTGTTTTTCGGCTCTCGCCTATGTATGCTTAATGTTGAAGAACTTACAAAGAACAAGGCTCGTGCTGTGCAATCAACGGGTACAGAAATGACCATCCAGTTGTATCGACCAAGCCTGCCCTAAACATGTCATTAAAAAGCTTGCAAAACCTACGCCGGAACTTATTCACCAATGCCTCATGCTTTCTATTCATCTCATTTGATGGATCTGTCTCTGTTGGATAAGGTACGATCACAATCTTTTGTTGGATAAGGTACGATCACAATCTTTTGTTGAGTGTCTATAAAGTACAGTGACCAGCAGTCCATGAATAGCACTGGGATCATCAACTGTAAATCCATTTCAAAATAACGGTCAATAATCAATATGAATGAATCATAGGGTTTCAACACATTCTCAGTTATTGCATCCAACTTTTGTACCTTCTTTACACAGTCAATTCTGCACACCATCACTTGTGAGTTCATCATCATGCTGATGTAATCCCAGTCCATTTCTTCGTCTCCCTTGCAAAGTTCGCCCTGCATTGAATGAAAACACACCTGTCTCAGTATCGAATGCATTCAAGAGTGCACACAACATAAGATACAATCAAGCATGGCATGCCACAAAATTGGAATCGAAAATCCCTCTATATCTATCAAGCCATCCGCGGTACATTTTCTTCTCCTTTTCGCTGAGCGCTGAATGCATCTCCACTAATTCAGTGCCAACGCACCTCATCCTTCAAGTCCTGACCGGATGCCACCGCCAGTATTGGATGGAAGTGTTTAAACCATTTCCTGCAAAATAACAACATTTTATTTGTTTGCAATGATCGGCCAAAACAATCTAAGGAACGTATCCAGATGAGTCTTAATTACTTACTTCTTCAGCATGTCGGCATTGAACTTCAGAATGTCATGATCCGATGGCTGAACATGGTACAAACGAACTGCAGACGGGTACTTCTCCCCCACTCACTCCTCGACGTAGTATACTCACTCGCAGTTGCTGCCCCCGATCCAACATGTCCCTTTCCATGGTTATTCATCGTGTACTTTATCCCGCGCTTCTGCAGATAATTCACTACAGCTTGCTGGAATCTAGTTGCTAAGTCACTGAGTCATGTGTTTCATCGGAGCCTGACTGTCACCACCATCTGCCTCCTCCAGGCATGTCGTACAGGAATTTCCTATATGGTGTGTCTGTGATCATGTCCCCCAAGAACCGGTACTGCAAGCGGCTGCTTCCATTTGTCCACATCAAGCTCGTCACCCTACTTGCACTGCCTGTAAGGACTCTATATGTGATGTCCCGGTCAATAGTAGCAATGTCTGCAAACACCTTCCAAGGTTTTCTAACATCATCGTCTGCTTCCTCGCATCTTATCTTCCCACACAGGTTTCTGAGTGTTCTCTTTGAGAAGGCCACCTTCTCAACCGAACCGAAGAAGCTGCCGATTATGCTGTATACCTTCCCGAGGTTGACATTGTTCTCCCGAAGATGTTTTATCAAATGTTTAGTGTACACATCGGTGTGTTTGTACGATGGCCAGTGAAACTTTGCACCCATCGTTACGGACATTGAATGGTTGTGGCTCTCACGGTGCTCTCTGATGTACCAAGTATTGTATGAAGCGCGCAACATCCTAGTCAGCGCTGGACACTCGCAAGTCGCACCTGCATGATCTACTGTTCTCCGCCTCTGCTTTTCCCTGCGTTCCGTTTAACAACATAATGTCAGCGCTAGCACACGCCAACAGCACAGTCGGCCATGCCTTTGACATTCACAAGCAGCAAAAAAAATGTAAGTATGAATCAGTGCTTACCGAGCAACCACAGACGATTTCTTGCAATGAATTAGTTCTCTCGCATTTAGTCTGCTGTTAACATATCTAATTTCGAACACCGATCTCCCAAGAATACAAAGGGAATCAAAACTCAGTCCGAGCGTAGGCCGTATCACATTTTTTGTAGGTTCCTCTGCATACTTGCCAATGGACTGCTCCAGGGCACTCATCGTAGAAGCACATGGTGTTCTGTCTGGTGGTGCACTGCCGACTCATAGACTGAAAAATTGCATAACTTCTAACTCAGTACTGTAGTTCCCCCTACTAATGCAGTAGCTATGTAGGTGCTGCTTCACGAATAATCTAACCTGGTTCAGCTAACTAATTGAAATATTCTTCAGGTACAACAATTATCACAAAAAATCTATGCGGGATGTAACATTGCCGCACACATGAAAACAAAGAAACTTTGGATCAGGCACAGTTCAAAATCAGGGATGAATTAGGTACAGACCTCTTTGTCCAACCAGGGCCTGGGGGTTGACTCTGTCCGTGGAGTGCGCTGACCGAGTCGGAGATGCCCCCGGACGCTGGCACGCTCCAGCCTATGACCTCTCTGGTCCGTCGCTACCCACCTGTTTCCCCCATCTAGACCCGCCATTAGAGTCTGCCTGGACGGCATGGTTGGCTTCGCCTGCCGGCAACAACGCCATATAAACCGAATCTGGGTGCACAACTCTCTCGGCGAACTCCTCCCTGACTGGAAACCTAAGATACGGAGGGCAAAGGGCAACGGCCAGATCCCCGGCGTCAGCTTGCTCCCCGGGGTCGTGCAGCAGTCAAAAAACAGATCATACACACCTCTAAATCAGTAGAAACTAACCTGTCGACGACATCGAGCAAGAACTCAAGCCCATCATCTTCCATTTTCGTAGCCGCCGGTGTTAGATCAAGACCCGCCGCAGGACCTACCGTGCTCGAGGAAGGCGGGGGTGGGGGTGGGGGTGAGAGAGATTGTGTTGAGGTTTCCAGAACCAACCAGCCGAAGTGCCCGGGGTGTGGCATCGACGAGAGCAGACGCCCAGGTATATCTGATACGTGGCACGGGTTAAAAGCAACGCCCTGGTCCGCGGACCGAACGGACACACGCATCATCCGTTACCACCCATACGAATCGGGCCCGCACAGGACGCACTGTTTCATACAGTATACTCGCTTATGCTCCTTTTTTCTCGCTTCGCGTCAGACGCGCCAGTGCGACTTGTTCGCATCCCGAGCCACGAACGGACACAAATGATTTCGGGAGCATCTGAGCTCGAGCACCGAATCGCCGTGTATAATTGGAGGATTTTACTTAGCAATACCCATACTTTACATTGATAGATTGAAAAATGTAATATCATTCAGAACATTTTTTTCTTTGGTCGAATTGATGCAAATGCTATGGTGTAGTTCTCCATAGACGTGTTCTCTATTGTAAAATTGATATGAATGATATGTTGTTCAACCAATAACATTGATATTTATTTATTGTAATGCATATGTATCCTACACTCATGTATATTCATAATAAATACCTTGATATTTTCAATTTGTATATGTGTCGTGCTTCAATTTCTCTTATCATTTTAATGGTGCCAAGCATCATAACAGAATAATTAACTATTTGAGCAGTTGTAGTCATTTTCCATAAAATGGCTATCTACTTTTGTGGTTAATAAATAAATAATATATTAATTTTGTTGCCATACTAGTGTAGTAGTGTTACTATAGTTACAAAATGTGTTACCATTGTTGTGTTATGATATGTGAATATTATGTTACAAGTTGTGTTACTGTAGTTACAAAAACATGTTATCACAATGTTCTATGGCTACAAAATGTGTGTTACTATTGGTGTTACTAGACTAACCAACATGTGTCACCAACGTGTTTCGGTAACACATAATATGCATGTTACTATAACGTGATTGTAACACAATTTTTAAGATATGGTAACAATTACTATATGTGACAGTGGACACCACTTAGTAACACGGTCTAATGGAACACGTTTCAAAATGTGTTACTATGTGGTCTAGTAACACTGTTTTGGGCCTATTGTAACACAACACTATGTTACTAAAGCTTTGTCCTGTTGTAGTGTTAACTAATTAAATGTTTAGATTAGTAGTAGCCAAAGAAAATACATTGCCATTAGTTTTTCCAGCGACTCAATTGGGATGTTAAAATTATCAATTTCTAAAAATGTAGAAGCCAACATCCAAAATCCTATACGTCTGTATCAATAATTTAGCTGAACTCTTTGAAATGTCAAGTACAGGCTTTCAATAAATTTATAGGCCATCGTAAAAATACTAAAGCAAACTTCCAAATTCCAATGTTAAAATTTTAAAAAGGATGGCTTCTAGAACGTTATTATCCAAGTAAAAGTAAAAGATTAAACCACAAAATGAAGAACATAGAGAACTATTGGTAAGATAAACATGGCTTTCACATCATTAAATTCTGTTTACAAAATTCAATGATGTTCCAAGCATTAAAAGTACAAGGAAAAGCGTGAACGAGACATGTCCCATACCAAGGCATGTAGCTTACCGATATGTTGAAGTGATTACCACTTGACTGGTGGGGCCGGGGTAGGAATTAGTTAGATAGGTTTATATGCGTGTGCGTGTGCGCATGACATGGAGAGGGAGGAGAGAGATGTTTTAGAGTGATCACAAAACTAACTCCTTCGAGAATGGTTGTAGGTCACCAATGTTTTTGGTGGAATATTTTAATCGTACGTAGGAAGTTTATGCAAGGAATAACTATGACAGTAATGACGGTAGAGAGAAATATCATAGATGTTATATTTATATAATAATATTAAGACCTAAATATTTTCATATGTATTAAGTAATTATTACTAGAGTTAGGAGCCACTAAATACATATAATCGTGTCACCACTTTTTGTTCTGGCACAATGGTTAATACACGATTTTCAGCACTATGTTCTTAGTATATTAATAATGGGAAGTAGGAAAACATAATATGGTATACGCTACAAAAATAAGTAGCAAAGATATCTACAAATATGCTCTACTTCTATTTCTACAAACTTAAAAGAAAACAATATTTATAGAAACTATCCATGTATATTATTATTATTTTTAACTTGCTATAGTTCGCAGGAGCACGGGTTGATGACTAGTGTATCTTAGTTCTCAATGTTAATATTCTTTGTACCTGGCTAACAATGCACATGTCAATTTTTTGGAGTTACATACTAAATTTGACCGAGACTCAATTTTCATCAAATATGTCCAATCTATATTGAGGCATCGTAATTCATTTTTCTCATATTTGTACTATCTATATTTCACAACAATTTATATCCTTTCCTAGAGATGGTAGCGGCAAACACGCCGCTATCACCGATCTAGTGTTTCATAGGACTAGTCTTCTTAGACATTCATAATTAAAGCGGCGACCACATACTTTGAGCTATGATAGGACAGCATGCCAAGGTTTGTGCCGGATTTTGGGTCATCTCCTTGCTAGACGCTCACTACATACTACATGCCCATTGGATGATCGAGGGGCGGGACTACATATTAGCACAAACAAATTGCATGTTGGTGGGGTGCAGCAATATAATCATGACTACATACATGCTTATCGATGATCTAGGGCATGCACATTTGTGTGGTATATATACATGGGGTAGCAAACTGTACATCTTCCTTTCTCCTGTACCAATTACTAGTTGCAAGTGAGCTGCCTATGGCTATATATAGCTGGAACCATGTAGTCGTGGACTAGTAGATATTCCAGTAGTTATTAGCAACGTGTGTACAGTTTGTGTGAGATGTTGGAGTGAAACAAACAAGCCGAGTGGGTGCCTGCGCAAGTAGTGAGAAATAGTCAATCCGGCTATGGAGGGAGAATGGCATGCCATTGATATCATTGAATGGACCTAGCGCAGTAAAAGAGCTCGACCGAGTCGTGCCAAACATCTAGTGCATGGGTGGTGTCCGTAAGCTGAAGTAACAATATGGATCCTTGGCGGAGCTTCTGCAAGGCTATATGGGACATGGCCCGCCCAACTTTGCAGCACTTTCTCCTATTATTACAGCCATCCCATGGGCCGAGGAAATCTCAATTTCTTGCAGTTTGCCCCACCCAGCCCGCCCAATAATTTACTGCAAGCTCCGCCATTGTCGTCCTACCACGGCTGGTTCTCGACAAACCTCCGGCAAGCCTCGAAACTGCTGTTGGGATCGATGATGGTCCTTCTTGGTTTTGTCAGCTTCGTCTAGGAACATCTCACTAGTAATTAGCCATTAGAATGCTATGTGATTCAATCCAAGCTCGAATGATTTAAATCATAAAACACGTGTATGGTTACTTTTTTCGATAAAGGGCATTTTTATTGACTCAAAATGTAGTATCAACTAGATACAAAGCATATAACTGAGATGCATACAACCGAACAATAACAAACTTAAAGAAGATAAAAAAGATGGCATATCAGCAACTATAGGATAATATAGGACCACCACTATGCCTATGTCGAAGCAGGTGGTGCGCCAATCCGAAGATTATGCTGCCACCCATGTTGGACAAAGACCTCCCTGGCCACCTACTCCAGTCGCATACACACCTCCTTGAATAGCGGTTGGTACTCTGTTCGGTGTAGCATAGACCACTCACAAAACAAGTGCATACAATGAAAAATAACCTGCAAAGGGGAGGTGTTCTGCCCTCGAAAATCAAATCATTTCTACGTAGCCAAAAGCTTCCATAATAAGGAATATGCTCCTACAAGAATTAGGTTTTGAATCTATTGAAATTCCATCCATCGAATGACAAAAAATATTGGCAACACTTGTAGGCGGATACAAATTGGACACTATTTGGATGACTGATCACGTAGAACGCGCACACTTGCATTGGAAGAATAGGTGTTTGCTTGTCTCGTCATGAGTACAAAAAGTGCACTCCTTACTTCCTTCCCCATTGCGATGGGCGAGATTGTCTATGGTTGCCACAACCCCACTTGGAGATACCACATGAATATTTTAACTTTTAGTGGCATCTTCGATATATAAATCTTCTTATTATTATCCAGTGGGACCTCTGGATGAGTCAGCACACGGTGCATAGAGTCCACTGTGAAAGACCCAGAGGTAGTAAGGTTCCAGGGAAACACGTCCCGTCCATCTGTCAGGTTAATCGAGATAACAGATTTTGCCATTCCATAAGATAGGGCCAATCAAATCCTACCTGAAAGAAATATTTGGTGGAATGAACTGAGCACCAGCACCAGAGTATCATTCTTATCATGAACAATGTGGTACAAAGTTGGATATTGTTCTCGGAGGCTGGCATTGCCTAGCCAGTTGTCCTCCCAGAAACGAATCTAAAACTCATCTTTCATCGTGCAGGATCCAAAACGGAATATGTGTTTCTTCGCCGCCATTAGACCAGATCAAAAGTGTGAGACACCAAGTTTCCAATAGGCCTGTGACACAACTTTTTGGCTTTGATACTTATTGCGCGGAAGGGTTTGCCAAACACCATCCTTAGTAAGTACTTTGAATAACCATTTACTAAGTAAGGAATCTTTCTTGACCTGAAGGTCATTAATGCCGAGTCCACCTTGGTCTTTCGGCGTACAAACCACGCTCTATTTGACTAGTCTGTATATTTTATTTTCATTGTCCCCTTGCCAATAGAATCTGGACCTAAAATAATCCAGCCTCTACAAGACCCCATTTGGGAGTTGGAAAAAAATAGCACATAGAGAACCATATTTGTGAGGATCGAGTTGATTAAGACCAGTGGTCCTCCAATGGAGAGCAACTTGCCATTCCAACTGCTCAACCTTCTCTCTAAATGTTCCTCTACATGTTTCCACTCCGTGTTAGTGAGATGTTGATAATGAATTAAAATTCCCAAATATTTAATCGGGAATTGGCCTTAAGCACGAGAAAACAGGTCGGCATACTCATTGGCTACCTCACTGGCTTCTCCAAAGAAAAACAATTTGATTTTATGGAAGTTAATTTTAAGGCCTAACATCTGCTCAAATGCTCAAAGAAATAATTTTAAGTTTCGAGCCTTCTGCACGTCATGTTCAATAAAATTAAGTCTATCATCGGCACACTGCAGAATAAAGAGGCCACCATCCATCAGGCAGGGCACTACTCCACAAGGTGGATCTTTAATATGCCACACGTGTTGTAGTTATCAATGTCCTAAATTAAATTATGTTGACCGTTTCATTGAAATATTAATGGCCATGATTTAAAAGATGTAGCGTTACATATAAATATTATCACATCCAAACAATTTGACACGTAACGTGTCATATACTAATAGTCCAATGCGTTAACGCTTGTGTTACAAACATAAAGCGATAACTGCGAACGTGCACGCTCGTTGGTGCTCGCCCGAACGCATTTATCGTCGTAGGATCGAGGGGCGTGAATCTTACAGATGCATAGGGGACAAGTCAGCAAATGAAAGTCGTTCGGGACGAAGACCTGTCGTTGCGAACACTTTTTTCTCCCTGCCACACTCCTTTCCTCTTCCTTATCCATTCCTCCTACCTCAGCCGCACCACTCCTCCTCAGCCCCGATAGCGACGCACAGCCGCTCGCCGGAGCTCCCCTCAAGATCCCGAGCCAAGGCAGCCATGGCCGCCGGCCCTCTGCATCGTCGAAGGATCTCTAGTGCCTCCCCAATCCTCCACCGCGCACAAATCTCCATGCGACATCGGTGGTCTATGTCCGGGGAGGCGATCTTCACGCTGGCCCAATCGAGGAGCGAGGCAGCGCCCACCTGAGCAAAGCTGCTACTGGCCGGCGGTGAGGCTAATCCACACATCTCCTGTTCGCCACCGCCGGCCCACGTCCGGGGAGACGAGCTTCACGCCTGTCCATGTGGCGACGCCCCGCGTGAGGCCAAGTTGGCGAGGCCGCGCCAACCTGAGCAAAGCTGCTCCAGGCTTGTGGTGAGGCTGATCCATTCCGGCCTCACAGAGCTCGCCCATGCCTCCCGCCGCATTGCCCAGGTCCAGGACAGCTCCCGTCGCGTATTCCTCTCTCTCACCGCTGCCACCCTGCTCGGCAGGCTCGTCCGCGACCCACCGCCCTCCCGCTTGTGCTATCTCTGGATCCCTTCTTTTTCGCTGTAGTACTTTTTGATCGATTTTCTGTCCTCAGATAGCACATGACAATTTATATTTAGATATCATGGCTACTTCATATTAGGGACAAAATTTAGAGTGGTGAACATATTAAGTTACCATCATTTTTTTGTTGTCGTGACAAAAACATTGATGTTGTAATTGAATGCACGGTCATGAAGTTGCCATTGCAAAATACTTTTTGGTGCATACATCATAATAAAACTTCCCATCAGTATTTTCATACAGTGAATGATGTACATGGCAGTTATGCATTATTTTGTGGGAAGTTCATGGAATTCATTCATAACCTGGCAAATTCATATGTAGGTTCCATGGCAATTCACATACACATTATCTTTTCGCAACATGGCAATTCAAATAGATTTTTGCCATGGCAACTTTCATTACTACACATGGTAGCGCCGCCCCTACGAGGCCATCACCCGGTTCATGCGCGACGGCCTCCGCGCCTCCCGATCACCCTCCTGCGTTGGATTCTGATTTCCTTGTCAGTGTGATGATGCTTGTGATTTGCAAGGGCATCGGTGCTCTACGGATTCCTCTACGAAGGCAAACTAGGTGACGGTTGTTTCTTTGTTCTGAAAAAATGTTGCTCAATTCACATACGTTGGATGATCAGTTCGGTTCAGTTAGTTGTTCGGTCTATTTTTTTATGAGTTCGATGCACTTTATGTTTTCAATGATTTATTAGAAATAGTGTAGTCATATTAGCTTCTGCACATGGACTGCCCATTCAACACTAAGTGGGAAAATTAATTTTTCTCTCGAGTTTTGTTCCTAATTGGATTGTGAATTAGGTACTAATTGTGGTTATGTGATCGGCTTTTATAGTCATCAGTCCTTGTGATCATAAACAAGCACTCTATCACCAAGTGACTTACTAGTTTGTTGTTTTCTTGACCTGGTCGAATAAATAGTTTGCGGTGATAAATAAACTACATTTGGCGTGGTTTTGCGGAACAAATTTGCAATGATAGCAAGAATACATTGTTTAATCATGTCTCCCCACCAAAGGTCAATCCATCCCCCCAAGTTGTTACTGCTCTCAAGTTAATATTTAGATGCTTTTTCAGCTAGGCGCCCACTAGAACATGGCATTCTTGAGCCAGTTTTGTGTGGAAACATGGCAAATATAGACTTTTTTTACATTCTGTAAATTGCCATGGCAATATAGTCTTCTTTTTTGCCATGGCACATTCACACATTTTTTATCCATGTACATGGTGATGATTTTTTGTTTTCTATGATGGCAATTTTTCACCCAAGTTCACAATCTCAAAAATTCAACACGTTGTTTTTGCTGTGAGCAAATTGCCTTGTCAATTTTTGTATGGCAAATATTTTTCTTCTTGTTTTACCGGCAATTTTTCCTTTATCACGACATGGAAAAATTACTTTAACATTCACGACAAAATTACTTTAACATTCACCAGATTTGGAGTGGCATTTATCAAATTAACCCAAAACAAAAATAATTGGGCGAGCTGCTGGGTCCCTGATGTCAACCGCTCGTTGTGCAATTCTCACGTTTATTGACTATACATTGACAATGGCACGGGACCCAGATGCCAGAAATCCATTAGGAGGAGCTATTTTTTTATTGGCTTGTGAAAGGATCGAGAAGAGGGGTCTAGAGGGGGGTGAATAGACACTCAACACACAAAGTTGACAGTTTTTAAGTTTCTCAAGTTTGGGTGGAGTTTAAGCACATGTTTAAACATTAACAATACATATCAAGCAAGCATGTAAAGAGTATATGAGCAGCGGAAAGTAAAGCATGCAACTTGCAAGAAAGTAAGGGGGATGGGATTGGATAGTGCATTTAATTGGAGACACGGATGTTTTTGTCATGGTTCCGACACGTTGATGGAGACTTCAACCCACGAAGGGTAATGGCTGCGTGAGTCCATGGAGGGCTCCACCCACAAAGGGTCCACGAAGAAGCAACCTTGTCTATCCCACCATGGACGTCGCCCACGAAGGACTTGCCTCACTAGGGTAGATCTTCACGAAGTAGGCAATCTCCTTCCCCTTACAAACTCCTTGGTTCAACTGCACAATCTTGTAGGAGGCTCCCACGTGACACCTAACCAATCTAGGAGACACCACTCTCCAAAAGCTAATAGATGGTGTGTTGTTGATGAACTCCTTGCTCTTGTGCTTCAAATGATAGTCTCCCCAACTCTCAACTTACTCTCATAGGATTGGATTTGGTGGAAAGCTGATTTGAGTGGAAAGCAACTTGGGGAAGGCTAGAGATCAAGATTCATATGGTAGGAATGGAATATCTTGGTCTCGACACATGAGTAGATGGCTCTCTCTCAGAAAATGGATAGTGGAAGTGTAGGCATAATCTGATGGCTTCCCTCACGAATGAGGAGAGTGTGGAGGGGTATATATAGCCTCCACGCAAAATCTAACTATTACACACATTACACCAAACTCGGTTGGACCAGATCAGAAATCTTGGTCGGACCGATTCAGATCATATGTGACCGTTAGACAATTTCGGTGGGACCGACATGTCATCTCGGTGGGACCGATATCATTAGGGTTATGGAATAACGTAATCTCGGTTGAACCGATTACGCAAACTCAGTGGGACCAACTTTGGTAATTAGCTAACCAGAGAGTTGGTCAGGCAAAATCGGTGGGACCGATTCACTCGTCTCGGTGAGACCGAAGCGTTACGAAAAGGAAACAAAGATTTTGCATTGAAGACTCGGTGGGACCGATCGCTCATTTCGGTTGGACCGAAATGTTACGAAGGAAACAGAGTTTGCAATCACATCTTGGTGAGATCGAGATCCCTATCGGTGAGTCCGAAAAGACTAGGGTTTTTCGCAGTGGCTATGTCAAATGAACTCGGTGGCGCCGGATGAATCAAATCGGTGGGGCCGAGATTGACTTTTGGTTTTGGGACAATTGTGGATATGAGAAAGTGGTTGAGGGATTTCGAGCATAGCACTAAGCATTTTGAGCAACCAAGCCATTATGCAACACCTCATCCCCTTTTAATAGTATTGGCTTTCCTATAGACTCAATGTGATCTTGGATCACTAAAATGGAAAATGTAGAGTCCTGAGCTTTGAGCTTGAGCCAATCCTTTGTCCTTAGCATCTTGAAGGGGTTCCACATCCTCTTGTCCATGCCACTCCACTGTTGGACTTATCTGAAATATAGTAGATAAAAGAGTTAGTCCAACAAGAGATATGTTGTCATGAATTACCGAAATCACCTAGGGAGCACTTGTGCTTTTAATCTCCCCCTTTTTGGTAATTGATGAAAACATACATCAAAGCTTTAGATAGAGATATAGAGAAAAGCAAGTAAAGCTTTGGAAGGACATGTAACATGCATAGGCTCCCCCTACATGTATGCAATCATGTAAATATGGAACATAAGATCATGTGAGTGCATAAACATGACAGAGCAAGCAATGAGTTACATGTATCTTGGCTATATGCATCAGAGAAAATGATGTGAATATGGGAAATGTACCTTCATGCTCACGAGTCCATCTTGCAAACAATATGTACATCAGCAAGAGTTCTTCATGCACATGAATGTGATGCATATACTTACCTTGTGGTCTTGAACTAGCTTTGGAAGAGATGAACCTGAGTAAACAAGGTTAGACAACCCAGAAACATCCACTAAGCTGAGCAAGAGCAGTAAACCACAAGAATACCAAGATTTGGGATGACATGTGTACAGTGAGTACTAGGTACTCTTTTTGAGTGTAGACATGTCCCCAAGGAAAATATATGCAATGAATTTGAAGATTTTCTTCCCTTAGAGGTCTTGCTCCCCCTGAATCTTATAATGGATATTGGGAGAAGATCGGGAAAATAAAATCAGAGAAAAGCAAACATAAAACACAATATGAACATGTCTTTCCCATCTAAAGAATGTAACTTCTCTCCTCTTTGAATGTCAAGCAACTGGGGTCTTTCTCTTGATAAGAATGTTTTTCTCTCCCTGTTGCTCTCTCGCCCTGATGGAGTAATTAAGCTTTGATGTTAACTATCTCTCCCCCTTTGACATCAATTTCCAAGAAGGATTTTCTGGAGTGTGAGTCAAAATAGGTTTGGTCCTTGAGTCACAGAGCAATGCATCACATAGATCATGATGTTGATAGAGAATGAGAATCATCGAGTGGAGATGGAACAAAATGTGCAGAATGCAAGTGACTCAGAGTGGTTTCTCAGTGTTGAAATTGGCTACACCGAGTTGATTATTTCGGTCGCACCGAAAAATTTCGGTTTGACCGAAAGAAACAAGGCGGTTTGTCCGAGTTCATCACAGAGAGAACACTAGTCACCTCAGCTCACTAAGAAAGTACGATCTCACAAGGATTTGCAATGAATTAGGATGTAGAGAAATGCAGAGCAGAAAAAATAAGAACAAGACAAAATATGCATGAATCAAAATGCAAGAACAAGGAGAAACACTAGAGAACTTCATCTAAAATTGGTCGGCGACAAAGTCACCTATGTTAGAGTATATTGACTTAGGAATCAAATGAGGACACCTGATCATAGGTCATACTCATCGTTTAAGCTCAAAATGGGGTTGCCATTTGTCGTTTATATCTTGGTGTATTCACATCTTGTTGAGTTGCTTTGACCCATGACTTGGGGTAAAGCTTCCCTAAGATGGAATAACATACCTTGGGTGGTGGTGTTGAACGTGATCATGTAGTTGAACTTGTGTGGGATGCTCAATGTTGTTGTAGATCATTTGGAGCACCACTTGTAAATGAAGTTCATCTTCCTACATGAGTTAGCATTGCAAGGAACAATACTTGTGTATCCAAAATGACAATCATGTAATTTTATATAGAAATATGTCAAAGGATATATTTGAAGGGTTTCATTCTTCCTTGTCTTCAACCACCGTAAAGTAGAGACTTGGTGATGTAGAGATTACTCAAGATGTGAGTGAGTTGCAATCTCATAGATTTATATCCATCCAAGTACCTACAAGGGTTAGATAGCATGCAAGGGTCCAAATGTATCCAAGATATATGATTATCATCATAAGACAAATATCATGGAATAGTCATAGGCTCATGGATTGCATGTATCCGAATGGAGTTCCTACTCCAAGTTTGAAGCATCAATGATGTTCAATTCACCTCTTAACCTGCAAAACACTTTCACATCAAGTGGTTTAGTGAAAATATCGGCCAATTGCTTTTTGGTGCAAACATGCTTAAGGTTAATGTCACCCTTGGCAACATGATCTCGAATGAAATGATGACGAACTTCAATGTGCTTAGTTCGAGAGTGTTGCCTGGGATTGTGAGCAACCTTAATATCACTTTCATTGTCACAAAGCAAAGGAACATGTATCACATATATCCCATAATCTTTAAGAGTTTGGGTCATCCATAGTAATTGAGCACAACATGACCCGGCGGCAATGTATTCCGCTTCGGCGGTGGATAAGGATACTGAGTTTTGTTTCTTGGAGGACCAAGATACAAGAGATCTACCAAGAAAATGACAAGTACACGAAGTGGACTTTCTATCACCTTGTCTCGGCATAGTTCCGAGTCGGAGTAGCCAACAAGATTAAAGGAGGCCCTCTTTGGATACCAAATGCCAAAGTTTGGTGTATGAATTAAGTATCTCACTATCCTTTTCACGGCCTTAAGATGACACTCTTTAGGGGCGCTTGGAATCGTGCACACATGCACACGCTTAGCATGATGTCGGGATGAGAGGCACATAGATACAATAATGAACCAATCATAGAGCGATAAACCTTTTGATCAACTGGTTCACCATCCTTGCTCAACTCAAGATGTCCTCTAGTAGGCATGGGTGTACTCATACCTTTGCATTCTTGCATATTGAACTTCTTGAACAAGTCTTTGGTGTAAGTCGTTTGAGAGACAAAGGTGCCTTCTTAGTTTTCTTGATTTGCAAACCAAGAAAGAACTTGAGTTCACTCATCGTAGACATCTCAAACTTCTCTGACATTAGCTTCCCAAACTTCTCACTAAAATGAGGGTTAGTTGATCCAAATATTATATCATCCACATAAATTTGGCACACAAATAATTCTCCATTAACCCTTTTAGTGAAAAGAGTAGAATCAATTTTACCAATATCAAAGCCTTTTTCAATAAGGAACTTGGTCAAGCATTTATACCATGCTCTAGGAGCTTGTTTAAGACCATAAAGAGGTTTGTGAAGATTGTAAACATGATTTGGTTTCTTAGGATTAACAAAGCCGGGCGGTTGTTTAACATAAACTTCCTCCTCAATTTCACCATTTAGAAAAGAACTTTTAGTGTCCATTTGGTACAAATGATATCGTGGTGATTAGCATAGGCAAGAAGATGCGAATGGACTCAAGTCTAGCAACGGGGGCATGTGTCTCACCATAGTCCATACCTTCGACTTGAGTGTAGCCTAGGGCCACGAGACGTGCTTTGTTGCTAACCACTTGTCCATCTTCATCTTGCTTGTTGCGAAACACCCATTTGGTATCGATGATGTTGTGGTTGTTGTCGGGCTTCCAAAGAAGCATAATTGAGTTGGAGCTGAATTCTTCGGTTGGATGAAACAAATATAATTGCGGATATTCGATTCTGAGCCCGGGCTCAGCTGCTCTTGAAATCATCATCGTCCGCTGGCATGTGGATACGTGCCTGCTGCTGTATTATCAGTCCGTATTTCTCATGTATCGAAACTAAACAGGAGAGCCCTGACACGCAATGAATGAGATGGCAGCGTGCCCTGTTGAGGCGGACCAGAAAATCGGCGCACGGCTCGGCCGTTTTCCTGAGCCAGGCTGAGCCGTCTCCGCGCACAGGCTTGTTAACGGCCACTCGTCCTGCCCCTCATAAATATAGCCTACTAGCCGCACAGCGTCCCCTCCCAACCCCACACAAAAATCTCCTCATCGCCTTCGCTCTATTCCACACTGCTCTTCGGCCGGCATGTCTGCCGATTCTTCATCCTCCCTGCCTGTACCAATGGATTAAGTCATCCTTTCTTATGATGTTTCATGTACTACCCTTCATGTTGCTTAGTCTAGGATTTCATCAACGTAAATGGGAACACCCAGTCCCGACATTTATGCGTGGAACCCTGTCTTCATACTTTGACTATGCATTTCCCAACTGAGAGTACCCATCGAACCTAAGACTCCATCACTTGCAGTTGCGGCTCCTCAGAAAGTATTACGTACTTGCCATCACATTTTTGCTACAAAAAATAACCACACCCCAAATGTGAAATTAAGTGTCCAAAATCAGGCATGAATCTCTTTCTCCTCAAACAAATCAGACTAACCTTCGTTCCAACAAGCAGAAATCAGTACCAAAAGATATGTTTTTGACAATTCGCATAGACTACGGAAACTCTCTTTGATATGGAGTATGGAGACCACTGATTCCTACAATGAACAACAGCCAAATCGGTCACATGAACCAGATGACAGTTTGAACCTCGGACATGTTTTTCTGGCTCCTTTCTGAAGACAACTACTCAAACTGGGTTGTAATGCATGATACCAGATAAAGACAAATAGTTATAACATTGCAAAGTCTTAGAGATGGTCATCTCTCCACATTACATATCTTCTAGTATGATAACTTAGTCTGCTTAGGGATCCAACCATAATTTCAGTACAGGTCCATAGTTTTTCAGCTACAAGCTAGTAGGCTTTTTGTGCTTCAAAATGCCTCAGCAACTAATCGGGGCAATTGAACAGCCAAGCATATGCACAGCCAAAAGGTCTTGTCAGGCCGCACCTAGACTGAACGAGACATCTTCACTTCAGTCAAGGATCTCCTCGTACAAGAAATCCGAAATTTCTCACTTGTTCCCCTTCGCCGCCACTATCTCGTATGCAATGCTCTTGCGCAGGTGCCCAATCTGTTAATATCAGAAGTCAAAAATAGGAACAACCGTTCAATGCACGTTCAATGGGGCACATTAGGACTATGTCCACAATTAACAAAACAATTCGGTTTCTTTTTACCGGCTCAGGTTGATCTCAAATAAAGTCCGGTGAACTCACATACACCCCACTATCTTCCCTGCAAGCAAAGTCGTGGGCAGTAAGCGTTACCATAGGCAACTTGTTTTTCGGCTCTCGCCTATGTATGCTTAATGTTGAAGAACTTACAAAGAACAAGGCTCGTCTTTGTGCAATCAACGGTACAGAAATGACCATCCAGTTGTATCGACCAAGCCTGCCCTAAACATGTCATTAAAAGCTTGCAAAACCCACGCCGAACTTATTCACCAATGCCTCATGCTTTCTATTCATCTCATTTGATGGATCTGTCTCTGTTGGATAAGGTACGATCACAATCTTTTGTTGGATAAGGTACGATCACAATCTTTTGTTGAGTGTCTATAAAGTACAGTGACCAGCAGTCCATGAATAGCACTGGGATCATCAACTGTAAATCCATTTCAAAATAACGGTCAATAATCAATATGAATGAATCATAGGGTTTCAACACATTCTCAGTTATTGCATCCAACTTTTGTACCTTCTTTACACAGTCAATTCTGCACACCATCACTTGTGAGTTCATCATCATGCTGATGTAATCCCAGTCCATTTCTTCGTCTCCCTTGCAAAGTTCGCCCTGCATTGAATGAAAACACACCTGTCTCACTATCGAATGCATTCAAGAGTGCACACAACATAAGATACAATCAAGCATGGCATGCCACAAAATTGGAATCGAAAATCCCTCTATATCTATCAAGCCATCCATGGTACATTTTCTTCTCCTTTTCGCTGGCGCTGAATGCATCTCCACTAATTCAGTGCCAACGCACCTCATCCTTCAAGTCCTGACCGGATGCCACCGCCAGTATTGGATGGAAGTGTTTAAACCATTTCCTGCAAGATAACAACATTTTATTTGTTTGCAATGATCGGCAAAAACAATCTAAGGAACGTATCCAGATGAGTCTTAATTACTTACTTCTTCAGCATGTCGGCATTGAACTTCAGAATGTCATGATCCGATGGCTGAACATGGTACAAACGAACTGCAGACGGGTACTTCTCCCCCACTCACTCCTCGACGTAGTATACTCACTCGCAGTTGCTGCCCCCGATCCAACATGTCCCTTTCCATGGTTATTCATCGTGTACTTTATCCCGCGCTTCTGCAGATAATTCACTACAGCTTGCTGGAATCTAGTTGCTAAGTCACTGAGTCATGTGTTTCATCGGAGCCTGACTGTCACCACCATCTGCCTCCTCCAGGCATGTCGTACAGGATTTTCCTATATGGTGTGTCTGTGATCATGTCCCCCAAGAACCGGTACTGCAAGCGGCTGCTTCCATTTGTCCACATCAAGCTCGTCACCCTACTTGCACTGCCTGTAAGGACTCTATATGTGATGTCCCGGTCAATAGTAGCAATGTCTGCAAACACCTTCCAAGGTTTTCTAACATCATCGTCTGCTTCCTCGCATCTTATCTTCCCACACAGGTTTCTGAGTGTTCTCTTTGAGAAGGCCACCTTCTCAACCGAACCGAAGAAGCTGCCGATTATGCTGTATACCTTCCCGAGGTTGACATTGTTCTCCCGAAGCTGTTTTATCAAATGTTTAGTGTACACATCGGTGTGTTTGTACGATGGCCAGTGAAACTTTGCACCCATCGTTACGGACATTGAATGGTTGTGGCTCTCACGGTGCTCTCTGATGTACCAAGTATTGTATGAAGCGCGCAACATCCTAGTCAGCGCTGGACACTCGCAAGTCGCACCTGCATGATCTACTGTTCTCCGCCTCTGCTTTTCCCTGCGTTCCGTTTAACAACATAATGTCAGCGCTAGCACACGCCAACAGCACAGTCGGCCATGCCTTTGACATTCACAAGCAGCAAAAAAAATGTAAGTATGAATCAGTGCTTACCGAGCAACCACGACGATTTCTTGCAATGAATTAGTTCTCTCGCATTTAGTCTGCTGTTAACATATCTAATTTCAACACCGATCTCCCAAGAATACAAAGGAATCAAAACTCAGTCCGGCGTAGGTCGTATCACATTTTTGTAGGTTCCTCTGCATACTTGCCGATGGACTGCTCAGGCACTCATCGAGAAGCACATGGTGTTCTGTCGGTGGTGCATGCCGACTCATAGACTGAAAAATTGCAGAACTTCTAACTCAAGATCTGTAGTTCCCCTACTAATGCAGTAGCTATGTAGGTGCTGCTTCACGAATAATCTAACCTGGTTCAGCTAACTAATTGAAATATTCTTGGTACAACAATTATCACAAAAAATCTATGCGGGATGTAACATTGCCGCACACATGAAAACAAAGAAACTTTGGATCAGGCACAGTTCAAAATCAGGGATGAATTAGGTACAGACCTCTTTGTCCAACCAGGGCCTGGGGGTTGACTCTGTCCGTGGAGTGCGCTGACCGAGTCGGAGATGCCCCCGGACGCTGGCACGCTCCAGCCTATGACCTCTCTGGTCCGTCGCTACCCACCTGTTTCCCCCATCTAGACCCGCCATTAGAGTCTGCCTGGACGGCATGGTTGGCTTCGCCTGCCGGCAACAACGCCATATAAACCGAATCTGGGTGCACAACTCTCTCGCGAACTCCTCCTGACTGGAAACCTAAGATACGGAGGGCAAAGGGCAACGGCCAGATCCCCGGCGTCAGCTTGCTCCCCGGGGTCGTGCAGCAGTCAAAAAACAGATCATACACACCTCTAAATCAGTAGAAACTAACCTGTCGACGACATCGAGCAAGAACTCAAGCCCATCATCTTCCATTTTCGTAGCCGCCGGTGTTAGATCAAGACCCGCCGCAGGACCTACCGTGCTCGAGGAAGGCGGGGGGTGGGGGTGGGGGTGAGAGAGATTGTGTTGAGGTTTCCAGAACCAACCAGCCGAAGTGCCCGGGGTGTGGCACTGACGGAGCAGACGGCCCAGGTATATCTGATACGTGGCACGGGTTAAAAGGCAACGTCCTGGTCCGCGGACCAGAACGGACACACGCATCATCCTTTACCACCCATACGAATCGGGCCCGCACAGGACGCACTGTTTCATACAGTATACTCGCTTATGCTCCTTTTTTCTCGCTTCGCGTCAGACGCGCCAGTGCGACTTGTTCGCATCCCGAGCCACGAACGGACGCAAATGATTTCGGGAGCATCTGAGCTCGAGCACCGAATCGCCGTGTATAATTGGAGGATTTTACTTAGCAATGCCCATACTTTACATTGATAGATTGAAAAATGTAATATCATTCAGAACATTTTTTTCTTTGGTCGAATTGATGCAAATGCTATGGTGTAGTTCTCCATAGACGTGTTCTCTATTGTAAAATTGATATGAATGATATGTTGTTCAACCAATAACATTGATATTTATTTATTGTAATGCATATGTATCCTACACTCATGTATATTCATAATAAATACCTTGATATTTTCAATTTGTATATGTGTCGTGCTTCAATTTCTCTTATCATTTTAATGGTGCCAAGCATCATAACAGAATAATTAACTATTTGAGCAGTTGTAGTCATTTTCCATAAAATGGCTATCTACTTTTGTGGTTAATAAATAAATAATATATTAATTTTGTTGCCATACTAGTGTAGTAGTGTTACTATAGTTACAAAATGTGTTACCATTGTTGTGTTATGATATGTGAATATTATGTTACAAGTTGTGTTACTGTAGTTACAAAAACATGTTATCACAATGTTCTATGGCTACAAAATGTGTGTTACTATTGGTGTTACTAGACTAACCAACATGTGTCACCAACGTGTTTCGGTAACACATAATATGCATGTTACTATAACGTGATTGTAACACAATTTTTAAGATATGGTAACAATTACTATATGTGACAGTGGACACCACTTAGTAACACGGTCTAATGGAACACGTTTCAAAATGTGTTACTATGTGGTCTAGTAACACTGTTTTGGGCCTATTGTAACAGAACACTATGTTACTAAAGCTTTGTCCTGTTGTAGTGTTAACTAATTAAATGTTTAGATTAGTAGTAGCCAAAGAAAATACATTGCCATTAGTTTTTCCAGCGACTCAATTGGGATGTTAAAATTATCAATTTCTAAAATGTAGAAGCCAACATCCAAAATCCTATACGTCTGTATCAATAATTTAGCTGAACTCTTTGAAATGTCAAGTACAGGCTTTCAATAAATTTATAGGCCATCGTAAAAATACTAAAGCAAACTTCCAAATTCCAATGTTAAAATTTTAAAAAGGATGGCTTCTAGAACGTTATTATCCAAGTAAAAGTAAAAGATTAAACCACAAAATGAAGAACATAGAGAACTATTGGTAAGATAAACATGGCTTTCACATCATTAAATTCTGTTTACAAAATTCAATGATGTTCCAAGCATTTAAAAAGTACAAGGAAAAGCGTGAACCGAGACATGTCCCATACCAAGGCATGTAGCTTACCGATATGTTGAAGTGATTACCACTTGACTGGTGGGGCCGGGGTAGGAATTAGTTAGATAGGTTTATATGCGTGTGCGTGTGCGCATGACATGGAGAGGGAGGAAGAGAGATGTTTTAGAGTGATCACAAAAACTAACTCCTTCGAGAATGGTTGTAGGTCACCAATGTTTTTGGTGGAATATTTTAATCGTACGTAGGAAGTTTATGCAAGGAATAACTATGACAGTAATGACGGTAGAGAGAAATATCATAGATGTTATATTTATATAATAATATTAAGACCTACATATTTTCATATGTATTAAGTAATTATTACTAGAGTTAGGAGCCACTAAATACATATAATCGTGTCACCACTTTTTGTTCTGGCACAATGGTTAATACACGATTTTCAGCACTATGTTCTTAGTATATTAATAATGGGAAGTAGGAAAACATAATATGGTATACGCTACAAAAATAAGTAGCAAAGATATCTACAAATATGCTCTACTTCTATTTCTACAAACTTAAAAGAAAACAATATTTATAGAAACTATCCATGTATATTATTATTATTTTTAACTTGCTAGCCCGTGCAGGAGCACGGGTTGATGACTAGTGTATCTTAGTTCTCAATGTTAATATTCTTTGTACCTGGCTAACAATGCACATGTCAATTTTTTTGGAGTTACATACTAAATTTGACCGAGACTCGAATTTTCATCAAATATGTCCAATCTATATTGAGGCATCGTAATTCATTTTTTCTCATATTTGTACTATCTATATTTCACAACAATTTATATCCTTTCCTAGAGATGGGCGCGGCAAACACGCGCTATCACCGATCTAGTGTTTCATAGGACTAGTCTTCTTAGACATTCATAATTAAAGCGACGACCACATACTTTGAGCTATGATAGGACAGCATGCCAAGGTTTGTGCCGGATTTTGGGTCATCTCCCTTGCTAGACGTTCACTACATACTACATGCCCATTGGATGATCGAGGGGCGGGACTACATATTAGCACAAACAAATTGCATGTTGGTGGGGTGCAGCAATATAATCATGACTACATACATGCTTATCAGATGATCTAGGGGCATGCACATTTGTGTGGTATATATACATGGGGTAGCAAACTGTACATCTTCCTTTCTCCTGTACCAATTACTAGTTGCAAGTGAGCTGCCTATGGCTATATATAGCTGGAACCATGTAGTCGTGGACTAGTAGATATTCCAGTAGTTATTAGCAACGTGTGTACAGTTTGTGTGAGATGTTGGAGTGAAACAAACAAGCCGAGTGGGTGCCTGCGCAAGTAGTGAGAAATAGTCAATCCGGCTATGGAGGGAGAATGGCATGCCATTGATATCATTGAATGGACCTAGCGCAGTAAAAGAGCTCGACCGAGTCGTGCCAAACATCTAGTGCATGGGTGGTGTCCGTAAGCTGAAGTAACAATATGGATCCTGGCGGAGCTTCTGCAAGGCTATATGGGACATGGCCCGCCCAACTTTGCAGCACTTTCTCCTATTATTACAGCCATCCCATGGGCCGAGGAAATCTCAATTTCTTGCAGTTTGCCCCACCCAGCCCGCCCAATAATTTACTGCAAGCTCCGCCATTGTCGCCCTACCACGGCTGGTTCTCGACAAACCTCCGACAAGCCTCAAACTGCTGTTGGGATCGATGATGGTCCTTCTTGGTTTTGTCAGCTTCGTCTAGGAACATCTCACTAGTAATTAGCCATTAGAATGCTATGTGATTCAATCCAAGCTCGAATGATTTAAATCATAAAACACGTGTATGGTTACTTTTTTCGATAAAGGGCATTTTTATTGACTCAAAATGTAGTATCAACTAGATACAAAGCATATAACTGAGATGCATACAACCGAACAATAACAAACTTAAAGAAGATAAAAAAGATGGCATATCAGCAACTATAGGATAATATAGGACCACCACTATGCCTATGTCGAAGCAGGTGGTGCGCCAATCCGAAGATTATGCTGCCACCCATGTTGGACAAAGACCTCCCTGGCCACCTACTCCAGTCGCATACACACCTCCTTGAATAGCGGTTGGTACTCATTCGGTGTAGCATAGACCACTCACAAAACAAGTGCATACAATGAAAAATAACCTGCAAAGGGGAGGTGTTCTGCCCTCGAAAATCAAATCATTTCTACGTAGCCAAAAGCTTCCATAATAAGGAATATGCTCCTACAAGAATTAGGTTTTGAATCTATTGAAATTCCATCCATCGAATGACAAAAAATATTGGCAACACTTGTAGGCGGATACAAATTGGACACTATTTGGATGACTGATCACGTAGAACGCGCACACTTGCATTGGAAGAATAGGTGTTTGCTTGTCTCGTCATGAGTACAAAAAGTGCACTCCTTACTTCCTTCCCCATTGCGATGGGCGAGATTGTCTATGGTTGCCACAACCCCACTTGGAGATACCACATGAATATTTTAACTTTTAGTGGCGTCTTCGATATATAAATCTTCTTATTATTATCCAGTGGGACCTCTGGATGAGTCAGCACACGGTGCATAGAGTCCACTGTGAAAGACCCAGAGGTAGTAAGGTTCCAGGGAAACACGTCCCGTCCATCTGTCAGGTTAATCGAGATAACAGATTTTGCCATTCCATAAGATAGGGCCAATCAAATCCTACCTGAAAGAAATATTTGGTGGAATGAACTGAGCACCAGCACCAGAGTATCATTCTTATCATGAACAATGTGGTACAAAGTTGGATATTGTTCTCGGAGGCTGGCATTGCCTAGCCAGTTGTCCTCCCAGAAACGAATCTAAAACTCATCTTTCATCGTGCAGGATCCAAAACGGAATATGTGTTTCTTCGCCGCCATTAGACCAGATCAAAAGTGTGAGACACCAAGTTTCCAATAGGCCTGTGACACAACTTTTTGGCTTTGATACTTATTGCGCGGAAGGGTTTGCCAAACACCATCCTTAGTAAGTACTTTGAATAACCATTTACTAAGTAAGGAATCTTTCTTGACCTGAAGGTCATTAATGCCGAGTCCACCTTGGTCTTTCGGCGTACAAACCACGCTCTATTTTACTAGTCTGTATATTTTATTTTCATTGTCCCCTTGCCAATAGAATCTGGACCTAAAATAATCCAGCCTCTACAAGACCCCATTTGGGAGTTGGAAAAAAATAGCACATAGAGAACCATATTTGTGAGGATCGAGTTGATTAAGACCAGTGGTCCTCCAATGGAGAGCAACTTGCCATTCCAACTGCTCAACCTTTTCTCTAAATGTTCCACTACATGTTTCCACTCCGTGTTAGTGAGATGTTGATAATGAATTAAAATTCCCAAATATTTAATCGGGAATTGGCCTTAAGCACGAGAAAACAGGTCGGCATACTCATTGGCTACCTCACTGGCTTCTCCAAAGAAAAACAATTTGATTTTATGGAAGTTAATTTTAAGGCCTAACATCTGCTCAAATGCTCAAAGAAATAATTTTAAGTTTCGAGCCTTCTGCACGTCATGTTCAATAAAAATAAGTCTATCATCGGCACACTGCAGAATAAAGAGGCGACCATCCATCAGGCAGGGCACTACTCCACAAGGTGGATCTTTAATATGCCACACGTGTTGTAGTTATCAATGTCCTAAATTAAATTATGTTGACCGTTTCATTGAAATATTAATGGCCATGATTTAAAAGATGTAACGTTACATATAAATATTATCACATCCAAACAATTTGACACGTAACGTGTCATATACTAATAGTCCAATGCGTTAACGTTTGTGTTACAAACATAAAGCGATAACTGCCGAACGTGCCACGTTCGGTGCTCTCGTCCCGAACGCATTTATCGTCGTGGGATCGAGGGGCGTGAATCTTACAGATGCATAGGGGACAAGTCAGCAAATGAAAGTCGTTCGGGACGAAGACCTGTCGTTGCGAACACTTTTTTCTCCCTGCCACACTCCTTTCCTCTTCCTTATCCATTCCTCCTACCTCAGCCGCACCACTCCTCCTCAGCCCCGATAGCGACGCACAGCCGCTCGCCGGAGCTCCCCTCAAGATCCCGAGCCAAGGCAGCCATGGCCGCCGGCCCTCTGCATCGTCGAAGGATCTCTAGTGCCTCCCCAATCCTCCACCGCGCACAAATCTCCATGCGACATCGGTGGTCTATGTCCGGGGAGGCGATCTTCACGCTGGCCCAATCGAGGAGCGAGGCAGCGCCCACCTGAGCAAAGCTGCTACTGGCCGGCGGTGAGGCTAATCCACATCTCCTGTTCGCCACCGCCGGCCCACGTCCGGGGAGACGAGCTTCACGCCTGTCCATGTGGCGACGCCCCGCGTGAGGCCAAGTTGGCGAGGCCGCGCCAACCTGAGCAAAGCTGCTCCAGGCTTGTGGTGAGGCTGATCCATTCCGGCCTCACAGAGCTCGCCCATGCCTCCCGCCGCATTGCCCAGGTCCAGGACAGCTCCCGTCGCAGATTCTCTCTCTCTCGCCGCCACCCTGCTCGGCAGGCTCGTCCGCGACCCACCGCCTCCCGCTTGTGCTATCTCTGGATCCCTTCTTTTCGCTGTAGTACTTTTTGATCGATTTTCTGTCCTCGATAGCACATGACAATTTATATTTAGATATCATGGCTACTTCATATTAGGGACAAAATTTAGAGTGGTGAACATATTAAGTTACCATCATTTTTTTGTTGTCGTGACAAAAACATTGATGTTGTAATTGAATGCACGGTCATGAAGTTGCCATTGCAAAATACTTTTTGGTGCATACATCATAATAAAACTTCCCATCAGTATTTTCATACAGTGAATGATGTACATGGCAGTTATGCATTATTTTGTGGGAAGTTCATGGAATTCATTCATAACCTGGCAAATTCATATGTAGGTTCCATGGCAATTCACATACACATTATCTTTTCGCAACATGGCAATTCAAATAGATTTTTGCCATGGCAACTTTCATTACTACACATGGTAGCGCCGCCCCTACGAGGCCATCACCCGGTTCATGCGCGACGGCCTCCGCCGCCTCCCGATCACCCTCCTGCGTTGGATTCTGATTTCCTTGTCAGTGTGATGATGCTTGTGATTTGCAAGGGCATCGGTGCTCTACGGATTCCTCTACGAAGGCAAACTAGGTGACGGTTGTTTCTTTGTTCTGAAAAAATGTTGCTCAATTCACATACGTTGGATGATCAGTTCGGTTCAGTTAGTTGTTCGGTCTATTTTTTTATGAGTTCGATGCACTTTATGTTTTCAATGATTTATTAGAAATAGTGTAGTCATATTAGCTTCTGCACATGGACTGCCCAATCAACACTAAGTGGGAAAATTAATTTTCTCTCGAGTTTTGTTCCTAATTGGATTGTGAATTAGGTACTAATTGTGGTTATGTGATCGGCTTTTATAGTCATCAGTCCTTGTGATCATAAACAAGCACTCTATCACCAAGTGACTTACTAGTTTGTTGTTTTCTTGACCTGGTCGAATAAATAGTTTGCGGTGATAAATAAACTACATTTGGCGTGGTTTTGCGGAACAAATTTGCAATGATAGCAAGAATACATTGTTTAATCATGTCTCCCCACCAAAGGTCAATCCATCCCCCAAGTTGTTACTGCTCTCAAGTTAATATTTAGATGCTTTTTCAGCTAGGCGCCCACTAGAACATGGCATTCTTGAGCCAGTTTTGTGTGGAAACATGGCAAATATAGACTTTTTTTACATTCTGTAAATTGCCATGGCAATATAGTCTTCTTTTTTGCCATGGCACATTCACACATTTTTTATCCATGTACATGGTGATGATTTTTTGTTTTCTATGATGGCAATTTTTCACCCAAGTTCACAATCTCAAAAATTCAACACGTTGTTTTTGCTGTGAGCAAATTGCCTTGTCAATTTTTGTATGGCAAATATTTTTCTTCTTGTTTTACCGGCAATTTTTCCTTTATCACGACATGGAAAAATTACTTTAACATTCACGACAAAATTACTTTAACATTCACCAAATTTGGAGTGGCATTTATCAAATTAACCCAAAACAAAAATAATTGGGCGAGCTGCTGGGTCCCCGATGTCAACCGCTCACAGCAATTCTCACGCTTATTGACTATACATTGACAATGGCACGGGACCCAGATGCCAGAAATCCATTAGGAGGAGCTATTTTTTTATTGGCTTGTGAAAGGATCGAGAAGAGGGGTCTAGAGGGGGGGGGGGTGAATAGACACTCAACACACAAAGTTGACAGTTTTTAAGTTTCTCAAGTTTGGGTGGAGTTTAAGCACATGTTTAAACATTAACAATACATATCAAGCAAGCATGTAAAGAGTATATGAGCAGCGGAAAGTAAAGCATGCAACTTGCAAGAAAGTAAGGGGGATGGGATTGGATAGTGCAGACGCAATTGGAGACACGGATGTTTTTGTCATGGTTCCGACACGTTGATGGAGACTTCAACCCACGAAGGGTAATGGCTGCGTGAGTCCATGGAGGGCTCCACCCACAAAGGGTCCACGAAGAAGCAACCTTGTCTATCCCACCATGGACGTCGCCCACGAAGGACTTGCCTCACTAGGGTAGATCTTCACGAAGTAGGCAATCTCCTTCCCCTTACAAACTCCTTGGTTCAACTGCACAATCTTGTAGGAGGCTCCCACGTGACACCTAACCAATCTAGGAGACACCACTCTCCAAAAGCTAATAGATGGTGTGTTGTTGATGAACTCCTTGCTCTTGTGCTTCAAATGATAGTCTCCCCAACTCTCAACTTACTCTCATAGGATTGGATTTGGTGGAAAGCTGATTTGAGTGGAAAGCAACTTGGGGAAGGCTAGAGATCAAGATTCATATGGTAGGAATGGAATATCTTGGTCTCGACACATGAGTAGATGGCTCTCTCTCAGAAAATGGATAGTGGAAGTGTAGGCATAATCTGATGGCTTCCTCACGAATGAGGAGAGTGTGGAGGGTATATATAGCCTCCACGCAAAATCTAACTGTTACACACATTACACCAAACTCGGTTGGACCAGATCAGAAATCTTGGTCGGACCGATTCAGATCATATGTGACCGTTAGACAATTTCGGTGGGACCGACATGTCATCTCGGTGGGACCGATATCATTAGGGTTATGGAATAACGTAATCTCGGTTGAACCGATTACGCAAACTCAGTGGGACCAACTTTGGTAATTAGCTAACCAGAGAGTTGGTCAGGCAAAATCGGTGGGACCGATTCACTCGTCTCGGTGGGACCGAAGCGTTACGAAAAGGAAACAAAGATTTTGCATTGAAGACTCGGTGGGACCGATCGCTCATTTCGGTTGGACCGAAATGTTACGAAGGGAAACAGAGAGTTTGCAATCACATCTTGGTGAGATCGAGATCCCTATCGGTGAGTCCGAAAAGACTAGGGTTTTTCGCAGTGGCTATGTCAAATGAACTCGGTGGCGCCGGATGAATCAAATCGGTGGGGCCGAGATTGACTTTTGGTTTTGGGACAATTGTGGATATGAGAAAGTGGTTGAGGGATTTCGAGCATAGCACTAAGCATTTTGAGCAACCAAGCCATTATGCAACACCTCATCCCCTTTTAATAGTATTGGCTTTCCTATAGACTCAATGTGATCTTGGATCACTAAAATGGAAAATGTAGAGTCCTGAGCTTTGAGCTTGAGCCAATCCTTTGTCCTTAGCATCTTGAAGGGGTTCCACATCCTCTTGTCCATGCCACTCCACTGTTGGACTTATCTGAAATATAGTAGATAAAAGAGTTAGTCCAACAAGAGATATGTTGTCATGAATTACCGAAATCACCTAGGGAGCACTTGTGCTTTTAATCTCCCCCTTTTTGGTAATTGATGAAAACATACATCAAAGCTTTAGATAGAGATATAGAGAAAAGCAAGTAAAGCTTTGGAAGGACATGTAACATGCATAGGCTCCCCCTACATGTATGCAATCATGTAAATATGGAACATAAGATCATGTGAGTGCATAAACATGACAGAGCAAGCAATGAGTTACATGTATCTTGGCTATATGCATCAGAGAAAATGATGTGAATATGGGAAATGTACCTTCATGCTCACGAGTCCATCTTGCAAACAATATGTACATCAGCAAGAGTTCTTCATGCACATGAATGTGATGCATATACTTACCTTGTGGTCTTGAACTAGCTTTGGAAGAGATGAACCTGAGTAAACAAGGTTAGACAACCCAGAAACATCCACTAAGCTGAGCAAGAGCAGTAAACCACAAGAATACCAAGATTTGGGATGACATGTGTACAGTGAGTACTAGGTACTCTTTTGAGTGTAGACATGTCCCCAAGGAAAATATATGCAATGAATTTGAAGATTTTCTTCCCTTAGAGGTCTTGCTCCCCCTGAATCTTATAATGGATATTGGGAGAAGATCGGGAAAATAAAATCAGAGAAAAGCAAACATAAAACACAATATGAACATGTCTTTCCCATCTAAAGAATGTAACTTCTCTCCTCTTTGAATGTCAAGCAACTGGGGTCTTTCTCTTGATAAGAATGTTTTTCTCTCCCTGTTGCTCTCTCGCCCTGATGGAGTAATTTAAGCTTTGATGTTAACTATCTCTCCCCCTTTGACATCAATTTCCAAGAAGGATTTTCTGGAGTGTGAGTCAAAATAGGTTTGGTCCTTGAGTCACAGAGCAATGCATCACATAGATCATGATGTTGATAGAGAATGAGAATCATCGAGTGGAGATGGAACAAAATGTGCAGAATGCAAGTGACTCAGAGTGGTTTCTCAGTGTTGAAATTGGCTACACCGAGTTGATTATTTCGTCAGATCAAAAATTTCGGTTTGACCGAAAGAAACAAGGCGGTTTGTCCGAGTTCATCACAGAGAGAACACTAGTCACCTCAGCTCACTAAGAAAGTACGATCTCACAAGGATTTGCAATGAATTAGGATGTAGAGAAATGCAGAGCAGAAAAAATAAGAACAAGACAAAATATGCATGAATCAAAATGCAAGAACAAGGAGAAACACTAGAGAACTTCATCTAAAATTGGTCGGCGACAAAGTCACCTATGTTAGAGTATATTGACTTAGGAATCAAATGAGGACACCTGATCATAGGTCATACTCATCGTTTAAGCTCAAAATGGGGTTGCCATTTGTCGTTTAAGTATCTTGGTGTATTCACATCTTGTTGAGTTGCTTTGACCCATGACTTGGGGTAAAGCTTCCCTAAGATGGAATAACATACCTTGGGTGGTGGTGTTGAACGTGATCATGTAGTTGAACTTGTGTGGGATGCTCAATGTTGTTGTAGATCATTTGGAGCACCACTTGTAAATGAAGTTCATCTTCCTACATGAGTTAGCATTGCAAGGAACAATACTTGTGTATCCAAAATGACAATCATGTAATTTTATATAGAAATATGTCAAAGGATATATTTGAAGGGTTTCATTCTTCCTTGTCTTCAACCACCGTAAAGTAGAGACTTGGTGATGTAGAGATTACTCAAGATGTGAGTGAGTTGCAATCTCATAGATTTATATCCATCCAAGTACCTACAAGGGTTAGATAGCATGCAAGGGTCCAAATGTATCCAAGATATATGATTATCATCATAAGACAAATATCATGGAATAGTCATAGGCTCATGGATTGCATGTATCCGAATGGAGTTCCTACTCCAAGTTTGAAGCATCAATGATGTTCAATTCACCTCTTAACCTGCAAAACACTTTCACATCAAGTGGTTTAGTGAAAATATCGGCCAATTGCTTTTTGGTGCAAACATGCTTAAGGTTAATGTCACCCTTGGCAACATGATCTCCAATGAAATGATGACGAACTTCAATGTGCTTAGTTCGAGAGTGTTGCCTGGGATTGTGAGCAACCTTAATATCACTTTCATTGTCACAAAGCAAAGGAACATGTATCACATATATCCCATAATCTTTAAGAGTTTGGGTCATCCATAGTAATTGAGCACAACATGACCCGGCGGCAATGTATTCCGCTTCGGCGGTGGATAAGGATACTGAGTTTTGTTTCTTGGAGGACCAAGATACAAGAGATCTACCAAGAAAATGACAAGTACACGAAGTGGACTTTCTATCAGCCTTGTCTCCGGCATAGTCCGAGTCGGAGTAGCCAACAAGATTAAAGGAGGCCCTCTTTGGATACCAAATGCCAAAGTTTGGTGTATGAATTAAGTATCTCACTATCCTTTTTCACGGCCTTAAGATGACACTCTTTAGGGGCCGCTTGGAATCGTGCACACATGCACACGCTTAGCATGATGTCGGGATGAGAGGCACATAGATACAATAATGAACCAATCATAGAGCGATAAACCTTTTGATCAACTGGTTCACCATCCTTGCTCAACTCAAGATGTCCTCTAGTAGGCATGGGTGTACTCATACCTTTGCATTCTTGCATATTGAACTTCTTGAACAAGTCTTTGGTGTAAGTCGTTTGAGAGACAAAGGTGCCTTCTTAGTTTGCTTGATTTGCAAACCAAGAAAGAACTTGAGTTCACTCATCGTAGACATCTCAAACTTCTCTGACATTAGCTTCCCAAACTTCTCACTAAAATGAGGGTTAGTTGATCCAAATATTATATCATCCACATAAATTTGGCACACAAATAATTCTCCATTAACCCTTTTAGTGAAAAGAGTAGAATCAATTTTACCAATATCAAAGCCTTTTTCAATAAGGAACTTGGTCAAGCATTTATACCATGCTCTAGGAGCTTGTTTAAGACCATAAAGAGGTTTGTGAAGATTGTAAACATGATTTGGTTTCTTAGGATTAACAAAGCCGGGCGGTTGTTTAACATAAACTTCCTCCTCAATTTCACCATTTAGAAAAGAACTTTTAGTGTCCATTTGGTACAAACGATATCGTGGTGATTAGCATAGGCAAGAAGATGCGAATGGACTCAAGTCTAGCAATGGGGGCATGTGTCTCACCATAGTCCATACCTTCGACTTGAGTGTAGCCTAGGGCCACGAGACGTGCTTTGTTGCTAACCAATTGTCCATCTTCATCTTGCTTGTTGCGAAACACCCATTTGGTATCGATGATGTTGTGGTTGTTGTCGGGCTTCTCGACCAATGTCCACACTTGGTTTCTCTAACAGTTGTGTAGTTCTTCGTGCATGTTTATCCAGTCCGGATCTTCCAATGCTTCTTCAACTTCATAGGTTCAATGCTAGAGATGAATGAATAATTTTCACAAAAATTAGCCAAACGAGATTTAGACCGATTTATTCTCCAGGTTTGGATATCATTGTAGATTTGTTCGACGGGATGGTCTCTAGCAACTCTTGCTCAAACTCGTGAGAGTTTTTGCTTTGATCAGGGTGGAACATCTTCTTCATCATCTTGTTCTTCTTCTTGGCCTTCATCGTTGTTGACGTTGTCGTTCTCTCGTCGTGGTGGAGAAGTAGGTTTATGCGGTTCATCTTGGTTTACTTCCTAGTTTTCTCCATCATGGTGTGTCCCGCTTGTGGATGCTTCCATATCAACTCTTGGTTCACCTTGTCGTGAGGTAGAAGCTTCCACTTGGACGAACGAGGTACCCTCCTTCACCTCTGTTGGATGAACCTTGCCAATAGACAAGTCTTGGATTGCTTCCGAAGGATCTTTATCTCCTACATCAATTGGCAATTGCTCTACTTGCGAGCCGTTAGATTCATCAAACTTCACATCTACCGTCTCTTCAACCTTTCTAGTGAAGTTGTTGTAGACACGGTAAGTGTGAGAGTTTGAGCCATAACCAAGTAGGAATCCCTCATGAGATTTAGGAGAAAATTTAGAACGACGATGCTTATCAAGAATATAGCATTTTGAGCCGAGTACTCGAAAGTATCCAACTTGGGGTTTGCTACCGGTGAGGAGCTCGTATGACGTCTTGCCGAGTAGCTTGTGAAGATACAAGCGATTTGTCGCATGACAAGCTGTCTCAACCGCTTCCGCCCAAAAGTGCTTTGGCGTCTTGTACTCCTCAAGCATCGTTCTCGCCATTTCGATGAGCGTTCGGTTGTTCCTCTCAACAACTCCATTTTATTGAGGTGTGTACGTAGCCGAGAACTCATGTGAAATCCCTTCTTCGTCAAGAAAGGTGTCCACATTTGCGTTCTTGAACTCCTTTCCGTTGTCGCTGCGAACCTTCTTGATCTTCACTTCAAATTGATTTTGGGCCTTCCTAGCTAAGTTTTTGAAGATCTTTTGGACCTGCGATTTATCATCTAGAAAGAACAACCACGTAAATCTTGAAAAATCTTAAAATATAACAAGACCAAATGAGTTTCCACCGCGACTTTTGTAAGCGTTGGGACCGAAGAGATCCATGTGAAGTAGCTCGAGCGGTCTTCTTGTGGTCATGATTTCTTCACTGGATGGCTTCCTCCAACCCGTTTTCCTGCTTGGCAATCCCTGCAAAGTCTATCCTTATCAAATATGACATCTTTAACACCAAGGATATGATCACCTTTAATAAGCTTGTCAAGGTTTCGCATGCCAACATGACCTAACCGTCTATACCACAACCAACCTTTAGAAGATTTAGCAATTAAGCAAGTTCTAGGTTGAGCCTTTTTAGTGAAATCCACAATGTATAGATCACCTATGCGTATACCCACTACAAAAAAATACACTTCCGTGATGATACGTGTTTGTCACAGTAGGTCGCGTTTTTTGTCATGCATGTACATCCATGACAAATTTATGACAGAATCGAGATAGTCATACCTATGCTGTCGTAGAAGTGTTCCATGACATTACCAAAATTATCATCACGGAAGTGTCCACTTCCATGACGATAAATCGCGCGTCACAGAACTGCTTTTGTCAAGGGTGACCGACACGTGGCATCCACCGTAACGGAACACCGTTAAGCTATCGGGTCGGGTTTTGGATACGATAACCCATTAACAGCCCTGACCAATGGGGATTTTCCATGTGTAAAATCATCATTGGCTGGAGGAAACACGTGTCGGCTCACCGTTGGGGCAGATGTCATTCGTTCATTGGACCGAAGGCGCCTATGATACGGTGACACTTGGCACGGCCCAACAAAGGACCATTCCTGTGAAATGGCCGACCCGTTTGACTTGGTCAAAAGGTGTCAGGCTGGCCCACGGAAAGCATGTTAATGGCATGTTCACATATAGCCCATTTATAGCCCGCTAACCCAGGGCCCGTTACGCCCTATCTGAATTAGGCCCGATGGCGTCATGGGCGCCCAATATGATTCAGCCCGTTTAACTTCCGCCCGTGTGTGGCCCATGACTTCTTTCGCCCATATGAGGACCTTTGTAACTCTTGGCCCATTAACGGCCGTGGTGAAACGGCCCGTAATGAACATTGTATCACTTTATACCAATTAACGGCCCGTTATTCCATTGGGCGTTTCAGCTAAGTTATCTTTCGGCCTTCTCGGGCCCATTGATTCTTAGGCTCATTTGCAACATTCGTTACATACGGCTCGTTCATGTCATTTTCTGCTTGTGGGCCAAATTCAGCCCGTCGTTACAGTCGGCCCGTTTGCGGACCGTTAATACGTTGGGCCGTTTTCATGTCAAAAAAACCCGTTGGGCTGTTTTCATAGAGTTATCAAATAAGGCCTATTAACGGCCCGTTATGGTCCACGAATAGTACGACCCATGATTGGCGAAATGATGATACGCCCCGTAGAAGGCCCAGGGATCCTACGGCCGATATGAGGCCCATGGATAGTACGACCCGTAGAAGGCCCATGGACCCTACGGCCCGTAGAAGGCCCATTGATCCCTAAGGCCCGTATAGAAGGCCGATGGATCCTACGGCCCGTATAGAAGGCCAATGGTCCTACGGCCGAACGAAGGCCCATGGATTATACGGCCTGCAGGAGGCCCATGGTTACAACAGTCCGTGTGTTTCCATGATTATTTTTACCTAGTTACCAAAAATAGGCTATTGTGGCCACTAGAAAAACGCAGAAAAAGAACTGCAGTGACTACAAGCAAACAACTAAACAAGACAATAAGGAAATAAATAAGCAAGCAATTAAGGCTAGCCTATTACCGCTATTACACATATTACATCCACTGGGCATCAAAGTTCGCCACCAGTGCAAATATAGGGAACAAAGCAGCATATTACATACACTTGGCTGTCAAAATTGGCCACCAGTGCAAATAAACGCAGCAGCAAAACAAGAGCATAACTGAAACAACTTTTGAAGATCTCAAGAAACTTTATCCTGGGTATCCACCATGCTGACAATAAGCTTAGCAAGCTGATTAGCTTTGTCCTGTTTGGCGCTAAAATCCTCCAACGCTTACTGTTGCACCAGAAAGTATGCATCTGAATGCTCGAGGGACTTCCGCAGTCCTTCCGCTTCTTGTCGCAGCACAACTGATCGATGTCTTTCAGCTTGTAGTTGAGACTCAAGAAACCAAACTGATTCAGACAGTGAGTTTGAAAAGCTTGTGCAAGCGGTAGTGGCCAGTAACTCGAACACTAAACCAAGACAGGACTTTGGGGTTGTCTCGCTGTCTTCAAGATAGTCTTCCTTAGCTGTTTTATCAGCTTTGTTGGAGACCAACAAGGATGTGTCACTATCCTGAACCTTATCTGCATTACTTCCTTTACCATTGCTTAATAAGGCACTCTTCCCCAATATTACATCGGCATTCTAAAAGAAGAAACAAGCAGACACATAACAAGTTTAGCATGTACTAGTATATGAAACTCATTTCGGTCAACCAGTTCATTAGTAAGGTGGACAGGATTAAACTACCAAGTCTTCTATTGCCAAGTACTAGTACATAATAAAAGCATCAAACAAACATATATCTATGTCCTACGGTCACTGCATTGTCTTGCCAAATCAAAATAGAGACACGGTTCAAACCATATCAGTTCAAGACAAAGCAGTAGTGAAATAATACAAAGCGTGGGAAACTAAACGACACAACAAAATTTCAGATGGGTCTCACGGGTCTACATGTACAACAACACTATTGGCTCTGTTGTGATGCTAGTAATGTGCATGATATGAAAGTCAACTGTATACACAATTGAAATTGAAATTAAAAGAGCTATTGATAAGAGCAAACCTGTTAAAGAAACATGCGTGAACATACCTGCCGTGCCATTGGAGTTTCGATTGGATCCTTCAATTTAAAAACAAGTTTGTATGAGTAAATACAATTATACAAGAGCAAAACAATCATAGTTAAAAAAGGCGTGCCTAAGCGAGCGCTTAAGCGCGCCTAGGCACTTGGCGTTGGCAAAACGCATTGCGCATAACTACGCTCAATCTGTGCATAACTGCGCATAAGCATGCGCTTTGGTCAGTAAAGTGCAAGGCGGTGGCAAAACGCACAATTAACGCCTAGCGCTTTTTTGAACTATGATAGCAATGGAATCTTAAATTAGAATAGTTTTTCTTCAGGTTTAGGCACTTGTTCTACATGAACAGAGTACAATAAGACGCAAGAATACAATACTTAAAAATAGAAAATGAGCTCATAGACCTTACCACTTTCTTGGTTCGGGACAATCTGAACAAAGCGTTCCCGATCATCGTCCGATAAATGTGTCTCGAGGAGAACGTAAGGGAATTTGATGAGTTTCTTTGCCGGTGAAGTACGTTTTCTTCAGGTAATTCCGATACTGCCACCAAGCATTCTTGAAGATAGCAGAGGTATTAGCACATGTTACCTCATCCCGAGTTTCCAAATCGGTCCTTCTCTATAGAGAAAAATGGGAAAATTTGCTGTATTATAACCATCATGGAGGTAGGATGTATGGGACGAAGCAAAGTAATTGCCATGAATAACATTACTTACACATAACTCCTGGACAAACACACCTGAATCGGCATTTTCCTTCACCTTCAAGATAATATTTCCAAGATGGGAAGATACGCACATACGATTTAACAACATCAAATGCGATAGATGCTAAACTACGATTGGCTGGTTGTGCTTCCTCCACGGAATAGGCGTACTAACCTGGTGGAGCTGGGGTTCGCCGTGATAGTCTTGGCCCTTTGGGCACCGGAGCTGCCTTACTAACTGCTCTTGTTTGGGAGCTCTGTGGTGGAGATGGTGCTGTGTCAACAGGAACTGGGTTACTATCGGCTGGGGTTGGGGTTAGATTGGGTGAAGCTGGTTCTCTGTCCATCGCAGTAGGGGTACAATCTGCTAGAGTTTGGGTTACGTGTGGTAGGGCTGGTTCTTGTGCATGTACAACCGGGGTGCTATCTCCACCAATAGGTAGCAATGTTTTATTTGAAGACCGTGTTTTATTCCGCTGAATCTGGCATCACCGCTCCAATTCAAATGGCTGATAAACAGGAAACATAGTTGAATGTACAGACATTGTATGAGAGATAGATGCAATAGATAGTGTGGAAAAAAGAGGGCATGAAATAGTTGACATGTATATTGTTTAACTAAAACGGATAGCATGACACCGTATGCATGATATGAGCAGTATAACCGTGCCAAGTTAGAGCATACACCTCAGTAGGGTGATAGGACTGGTCATCTGTCTCTGAATCCATCTCTGAGGAGCTATCGGGACCCAACAAGAGATCTGCTTCGACAGGTAGCACTGTCTGCTCTGAAGGCCTTGTTTTCACTCTATATTTTTCCATCTCCCACCCAAATGGCTGATTCACAGGAAGAGTAGTTTAATGTACAAACATTGTCAACAAATGGAAATGTAATGAAGAAAAGGATGGGCAAGAAATCATTCAAATATATGATGCCTGGTTAAACAGGATGGCATTGCACATTTCATATATATTATGGCTGGCTAAAAGACATGATACTGCATAATTCCCATATATGATACAGAAACTAAACAGGTGGCATTACAGAACATGTCTAAACTAAGCAGATGACATATATGATGTCAAAAATAGGCACTGCAAGGCAACATATGCATGATATGACTAACATCATCATGCCAAGGTAGAGCAAACACCTTGGGGGTAGATAGGAGTGGTCGGCGGCGTCGAATCCGCCTCGAACAGATATCTTCCTCTGGATTACAATCTGGAGAGGGTGGGGAGGGTTTGCCATTGAACCCACCATGGGCGATGTCGCATGACATTGTATTGCTGCATAAAACTCTTCTCTTTTCTCTACATGTTCAGCATGACTGTGTACAATATCTGACATGCATATGAAAAAATATGGTGAGATTATGTAAGGAGAGCATGCAGAAATTTAGAGTGATGGTAACAACCAGTGGATGGATCCAAAAATAATGATAGCAGGCTGATGATTGCTTTAAATTAATAAAAAGATAGATGATGATTGCTTTACTATTTGTTTCCCACCCAAGATGAACAACATAGGAATACCCTAGGTGAACCAGATATTAGACAGACATACTATTCATTGCTGCTTCGATATGTGCCCCACAACTAATTTAGAACTCAAGTTTGAACGTGAATTTGGACCGGAGTTGGGAGTCCAAGAGCTGAACAGGACGATAAAGTAGCAGGTAAGTTTAAGCAATGCATAACATAAGCAGAAACAAAAGAGTGCGACCTCTCTTGTGGACCCGTGTACTCCTCAGGTTCATCTACTGAGTCGATGATGGTGATGCCGTTGGGGTGCGTGCCGACGGCAGGGAAGGAGATCTGAGGTGGCGAAAGACGGTCAGGAGTCATGATGTCTGGTTTGGTGGATGCTTCTGTCGATGGAGAAGCTCAGGTGAGGTGGACGACGTCGCGGCAGGAGCAGGACAAACCACACAAAGTTCCCTTCGACACGTACCTGTAACTGAAGAAATTCTGTAAGGGCTCATTTGGCTTGCATGCTTCTTAAAACGCAGGGATAGGAAAAACATCGGAATAGGATAGGAAAATGCACATGGTAAACAGAGCATTTGTAAACATAAGATTTCTATCAACTTGGGTGTTTGATTTACAGGAATTGGAAGAGCAGAGGAATGCAAAGAAACATGGCCAAAATAAAGAGAAACCATATGAAAGCGTGTACAGTTAGAATGTTATACTGGCACTAATGCACTTGGTCTTGTTTTCATGCATGTAAAAGTAGGTCCAGGTGGATGTTTCGCTTCATTCCTTTCAACAAAATACATGAATAATTGAATAGTAGAGTGCCATTGGAAAATTCCCTATTGCTATGTTTTTCCGTTGAACCAAAATAGCCCTAATGGATCGACGTGAATGTATAGTAATAAGTGACGCAACAAGTGTACAACCTCTTTGCCGTAGCCGTGTCGACCTCAGCATCATTGGGTTGGTCGCTGAAGCAGTTGAGGCAGAGGTGGCTGTCGGAGGTGTGGAGGAAGATCTGAGGAATCTGTAGACGGCGTCCAGGGCACTGCTCTGTTGTGATGGATCGTTCTGTCGTTGGAGCAGCTCCGGTGAGCCGGAAGACGTCAAGGCTGAAGCAGCACAAGACATACATCGTCAATCTCAAGTGGGATTCTAATACCATCTCCAATAGATGATGAAAAATGGATGTAAAATTAACATTACCAAAAACCACCTGACTACAACAGATGAGGTAAAAACTGTTGACTCTGAACTTAACTGTCGAAACTGAAATTAACTGTGGAATCTGAATCCTACTGCCGAAACTAAACGCAATGGTAGCAGAGAGAAACTTGACATGTAGTTTAGGGAGGGCCTGCAGTTCATCTTCAACCTGCACACCCCTGAGTCGCCTGCCACCACCGGCCGAACCGCGGCCCAGCGCCGCCTCGCCGCCCCAAAACAACTCGCCGCCACCGCCCTGCCAGCCCTCTAGCCCCCGTCCCCCGCGGGTGGTTCTTCCTTAACTCCGGCGAGCCCCCCAACCCCTGAAAATCGACTGAAGTGTGGCTTAATCGGAGCAGAGCAGTAGCACGAGCGAGGGGGAGAGCAGCAGCAGTAGCTGGGCGAGCGAGCGATCGAGCGAGAGCCGGAGCAGCAGCAGCAGCGCGAGCGAGTGAGTGAGAGCCGGAGCAGCAGCAACAGATCCGGCTGGTATGGACGCCGCCGCGGAAGGGGCCTCGCACTGGGGGAGAGCCGTCGTGGAGATGTCGCCTGCGGCGCCGGCTTCAAGGTAGCCGCTCCATGGCGGTGCGGGATGGAGTACCGTCGGCGCCGGGAGGTCAAGTTAAGGAGAAGGTGCGATGCGATGACTGTACAACCTCTTTGGTGGCGCCGAGTAGGCCTCGGCTTCGTCCGGGGAGTCGGTGAGCATGCTGCGGTTCTGGTGGAGCAGGTTAAGGCGGCGCTGTGGGCATGGATCAGCCGCGATAGACGAGGCGATCGTCGGAGCAGCTCCTTGGAGGTGGAGGACGGGGCGGCTGAACCGGCGGGACGACGAGATGGACGACGGATCCTCATCCGGGGAGGTGGACGAGGGACGTCGAGCTGTTGCGGTGGATGGCATCGTCGGGGAAGAGGCTCCGACTGGGCAGCGGTGACGTGGCAGACGGAGGAGGGTGGGGTTTCGCGGCTTGAGCGGAGAGGTTATGGCGGCCTGGGATTTCGAATGGCGAAAAGGGGGCGATGGGAGGGGGTGAAGCATGACTTAGGGACGCGCTTGTCCAAAATGTAGGGTGTGTTACAAAAGTACCCCCCACCGATTTGAACTAGCGGCCCTTTCGGCTCAGGGTTAGAAGGGGATTTCGCGTGTCGGGATTTGGCAGCTGGAGGAGTTTTCGCGTTGTAATTTCGGGATAGCAAAGGCGGGTTGTGAAGGCGCCAGTTTTGGGAGCACGATATCTGAATTTTCGAGATATAACAAGACGCGGGTTAAATTTTAGGGACTAGCCTAACGTGTAGTAATATTGTACTTGTACGTACCAAATCCATTCGCACTTCCCTCAACCAAAAAGAAAATGAAAAAAATAAAACTATTCTCACCACACAAAGAGAGAGTCTTGCCCCGTTTTACTATACAAATGCTATTCAAAGCTACTCCCTCCTTCCATCCATATAGGGCCTAATGCGTTTTTAGATGCTAACTTTGACCAAATATTAGAGCAATGATATATGACATGCAACTTACACAAAGCACACTATTAACTTCGTCTGTGAAAGGTTCTTTAAATTATATAATTTTCACATTGTGCATGTCATGTACTATTAATCTTGTCAATAGTCAAAGGCGGTCTTAAAAATCTCATTACGCCCTATATAGATGGAAGGAGGGAGTATGAATCCATGTTATGTCCGATTAATTTTTTTCGCTTTGCTGTATAATGCATGTAACCTACTCATACCAACATTTTAGTGCATTCCAAATGTCTATACTACCGCTGCAATTAGAACTAAATTTGAATTCATTTCTCTATTTCAATAAGAATCTACAATCATGATTGTTGCCAACTTCAACCATCATTCGTGTATTACCTTAATAAGACACCACATGATTACTATAGAGAGATATGAACTATGTGTACTACATGAACTCGAATTCTATTTTTTGAATACATTCGATGTTGATTCCAAATAATAGTACATTTGATGTACTAACTATATATTCATAATCTAAACCATGTTCCATACGTACACCATGTTTATCACACAAAGTATAGTGCCCCGCCCCCTACATTATGACAAGTATTTAGACCTGAGTTGCAAAAGCCACACATTAGCGCAAATTATAATCAATGTTGTACATTATGATATCTTCTTCAACTATCCGTATCCACCTTTTTATAATGAATTATGGTCTGTGTTCGTCTTTTACACCTTCACGATCCTCTTCTATTTGTAGCTAGCTAGCGCTAACTTTCTATCGTGCATGCACACGCCCGCCCCCCTCACACACCCTTAGCGTCCTCTCCATCGCGCACGTTCATTATTTCTCTTTAGGTCGTCCACCAATGGTGTGTGTAGGCCCCCGTCTCCTTCTTCCGGGCACATACCGGTCGATATTCCTCTCTAGCCAAGTGTGCCTACAACAAACACATATATACTTCCCCTCTTCTCTTCTCACCGTCCATGCCCCCATATGTCCAATACGATTCCACGCAGGTGCACACTCCCGCCCCTCTTTTCATTAGTCACATGCTCGCACACTCCTCCCCCCTCGACATGGTAGGCCTCTCGCACCACCTCCTAGCCACACTCTCTCCCCCTGTCTGCCTCTCCAGACCTTATTTGCTTCTAACACATGCAGGCGTGTATATGAACTGATCTCCCTACATATAGCCAGGTCGACTATAATTCGTGTTCACCAAGCACCGATACACTTACCTCACTAGTTATGTCTCTCCTTTTCTCGGACACACGACGGTTGATCTTCCTGTGTAGTTACGCATGCTTACCACAACCATATCTTCTCCCCTCATCATCCTTGAATACCTCCCGACCCGTCTCTAACACGTGCATAGATAGACAGACATCCCCCGCCCTCTCTTATTGATATTGTACTCATACCCTCCGTTTGTCTAGCAGGCCTCTCCCACCATTTGTGAGACGCCACTCCACCACCAACCCTCCGACGCTCTACCTTTGTCTTTTTCCCAACCTTATTCCTCTACTACACATATTCATGGATGTCGATCGATCTCCCTCAATACATAGCTAGGTCTCTCACCTTCCCCAGACATATACTAGTCGACCGGTCTCTACCCCCCCCACACACACACACACCGATAGTCGAACGTTGTAGGTATGTATCCATGCCACGGAGAAGAACTGCACCTCTGCCCTCTCAAATTCCAGTAGGCCAGCCGCCCTGTATCTTTGACGTGGGCAAACACAAATTCGATGGCACTCTTTATCGATCGCGCAGCCACACACTTCATCCCTGTTGTCAATTCTATCGATATCTCACGTCCATGACTCCGTTTCACACACATTGCATATGTTACGCTTTTTTCTGATTGAGATATCATCAACACATTGCCTCTGTTTTGCACAAACCATCTCTCTCACACCCACCCACGTACGTACCTGCACCTAAAGAAGAAGTGCACGCAGGACGCACGTACTCACGTCTCGTTCCCGGCCACACCCGCGCGGGTACACGGTGGAGTTCATTTCTGTACGAAAAGGCAGCCCACTTGATAATTTGACGCGTGTAGCGGTTGTTTACTCGAAGGAGGGTCGGGTACCACGCCTAGAATATAAAACGATTGCCGTGAGGAAAATGGAAAAATGGGTTTGTCTCTCGTGAGTCTCGTCACACAATCTCACACAAGGCCGCCGTGGCCTCTCTCTCTCTCAGCGTTGGTCAGTGATCCGGCCGCCCGTCCGCCGGCGGAAAGGGAGGATGTGCATCGTCTCTCCGTTCGACGGCGTTGAGGCAGCTCGTCCCGATCTGGGGTACCCGCCGTTCTCTCTGACCAAGCTCCGGCGCGGTAGGGCCTTCGCCACTTGCTCGCTGCCGCAGTATGGGCAGATCCCGGCCGCGGCGCCCTCCTAGTAACATCCCGATGACCCTCAGGTACAGCTTCCTCTGGCCTTGCTCCACTGCCCATCTTCCCACGTTGCTGCATGTGGATCTTCTTTAGTTGTTTGCTTAAATCGTATCTCGGCCGGCGTACTTTCCATCTTGCAATCTCGTCCTCAAACCATTTTTGATAAACCACCATGTGCTATCTTTCCCTTTTACATGGAACATGCTTCTTTTTTGTCGGCGTATGTGTCTTCAACTCGTGTTATTGGGCAGTAATTGTTTCCTTTCGACCTCCTTTTGCAAATAGGGCTATCCATTTTCACCTAGTTGCTATTGCGACCTTTTGGTGAACTGCACAAATCACTTTTCTGAAGAGTGTTTTGCTAGTTCCGCCAAAATGTCACACGGGCAACGTTTTTACATTTCTGTGGGCTGCGGAAAGGGAGATTGGTTTTGCTATCCTCCTCATCCAACTCCGTGCCTAATCTTCTCCGACAAGAAGTTAGTCCTAAAGAGAGATCGTAGAGGTGATCGGCTTCAATTTATGTGTGTTATGTTTCATCATCTAGTTCCACTATTATTGTAATCACACTGACTGGATATCTTTGCAAACAGGGATGGTCCGCCTGATTTTAGTGGAGCTGCACAAAATGATCGGATTGTGGTGTCCTTCATACACCTCTTTTTTGGCTACAGAGCTGGGTGAAACTAGCTGCCAAGCAATGAACACTGTGCCAAGGAAATGGAGCCATGCCTACGAACAGCATCGATCAATTATATTTTTTTCTTTATTTGTACACCTTCTCACAACTTTGTCTTCAGTTGTGATGTGAATATTGGCGCTAATCTGCGAACCATTGAGATGCATTAGCCATGGCAGTTTCATTTGTATTTGATGGAATGTTGTAACGAGATAATCTCGAGGCAAGACACATGAATCCTAAGTTGAAACCTTTTTTTTCCTGCGGGAACAAAAGTTGAAACCTTCATCGCATCACAGTACAATTTCATCAAAATTACGCGTACATATAAACAAATCCTGAAGGATTGATAGCAATGCCAGAAACAATTCAACTTCGTTTCGCCGACATGTTGGACATCCTTCATCCGGCTCCACCTGCCATGCAGCAATATTGAGTGCACAGCACAACTTCAGGGAAAGATTCACCCCGGTCGTTGCGCCGCAGTAGTAATGACTAGTGAGCAGTCAAATCACAGAGCCCCACCTTCGCCAAAGTAAGTTGCTCGGACGAAGCAACCATCATTTCTCTGTTCCTTGAATCGCTGGTACTCCCATATTCCCACAGTAAAGTTGCTCGGCGAATCAACCATCACTATATCCGCTCACGTGTGATGACCACATGAGCTATCCATTCAGATTGCATGTTAAAAAAATAAAGGTCGATAACTAATGCGGCAAACTTAAAAAAAAACTAATGCGGCACTTCGGGCCAGCGCGGCCAGATCGCATTTTGCACGAGAAATTACACACCATGTTTAGTTGACATGTGGTCCCGTTCCAACATATCAGTGAGACGACGGTGAGTAGTAGGAGTATTTCTGAACCGACGTGTAGGCCGGGGCGCCCCTTCGTGAACCGTGGCAAACTGGCAACCATCCACCGACGCTTCGCCTTTCCCTCTCGATTTAGAACTGTTGTCGCACGCTCTTCCTCTCCCTCCTCCATTTTCCTTCAGCCCTTCACGCTTTCTTCTGCCATTGTTCGATCGTCTTCTCCATGGAGGGAACAGTATGGAAACGACCCCGTTATTCTTGCCCCGATCTGAAAGATGACGTGGTGGAGGAACTCATTGATCGGTGCGACGTCATCACCTCGGCTAGCATGGCAGGTTTATTCAAGCCCATTATTGACTCAAGTAATAACATCATTACAAGGAACCCAAGAGTCAAGGGATGGTTTGATCTCCCCTATCTTCTTCGCCGTGACCCTGATGACCGGCGCCGTCAAGACGGAGGCCTCGCCCTGTGCAAGTTGATGCCGCTTGATAATGATACGTATGATGTTAAGATGCCATCGCTTGAGGGCAAGGCCTGGGCAGGCGCAAATGGAGATTGGGTTGTTTACATTGGGTCCAACTGCGAGTGGGAACTTGTGTATGTGTACACTCGTGACCGGGTTCCACTTCCAAAAATCTCAGCAGACTGCCCAGAGGTTGAGCACACCGGTATTGTACGCACGTTCAAATACAATCAGGGTGACTGTCTTCTACGGAAGATAGCAATTTCTCGAGTTCCCACCCGCTCTTGGAATTACAACAACTATGAAGTTGTTGCTATCTTCGACAAGCTTGTTGCCGTCGTTGCTGGTTTGACTCGATGGACATTGCTCAAAAATCAGTTTCGTACGGATGAGTCTTGTGATGCAATTGAATACGAGGGCCTTGTGTTTGCTGCCACCACTCGTGGCACTGTTTTTGCATGGAATCGTTATGATTTCGGTAAGTTTGTCTTCCACCGTAATTATAATTGTTTCATCCACATGCATGCGGGTTAGCAAGTTTCCCCTTACTAATTAACCTTCTTCTTGTGTTTCCAAGGTCTTGTGAAAATTCGACCACCTATAGTTGAAAATTTTTATAACCAAGGGGGAGATGACGATGGTGATGATCACGAGCATGAGGACGAGCAGCGCCCATATACTCGTTGGCACCTGGCAACTAATTCCGATGAAACGTGCATTGCAAATAGGTTATCGGATGAGGCCTATCATCAACAATAGTAATACACTATTTTATACTAGCTTCACATGCTTCGCGCGTCGTGCGGGTGTTTTTACTGTAGCCATATTGTACTACGTAGCCAGCACCTCGAATCCTCGATACTAGTAGAACTATATAGTAAGTAGTAGGAGTAGTAGGGTGGCATGGGCCAGAACAAGCATTCACGTCCAGGAGTACGGCACACGCCACCAGCACGGCTTCCATCTGACACCATATTTCTTGGAGTCCGCGCTAGAGCAATCTCTTCAACCTCATCGTTTCTCAGACTCAGCCATCGCGCGGCGGGCGAGGTGGGGGTTTGCCGATAGTCGGTTTCCTCAACTGCGGTCCCACTTGTAAGGCCAACTCCAACACTCTACCAATATATGGATGTACTCTTCTTTGCAATACAAAAACTTGCATCCATTCTACTCCCTCCGTTCTACTACCTCCGTCCTGGTTTATAGGTCCCCTTTGTAGTTTGTGTCAAATTTTGACTAAAGATTTAACTAACAAAATGTTAATGCATGTCAAGAAAAATTATCTCATTGGAGTCGTATTTAAACATAGTTTTCAAAAATATAATGTTTGGTGACATGCGTAAACATTTTGTTAGTTTAATCTATGGTCAAAATTTGGCACAAAATATAATGGTGACCAATAAACCCTGACGGAGGTAGTATTTGCCCAAATATATATGTATCTAGACATGTTTTAGTATATAGGCACATCCATTTTTGGACAAATGGAAGTCAAGTATTTTGGAACGGAGGGAGTACACAATGAAAAATTTAAGTTAGCACAACTAGTCTAATCCGAGGGCACAACTGAAGATTTGGTCGGGTTCTTCCTCCTTTTGCCGATAGTGGGACATCCAGCATCCAGGTCGTGTCATGAAAGAAAATAGAGTGGTAGTTGATAAGTTGAAAGCACGAGATGTGCATCTTGGGTTAAACTGTAAATAGAATCTTACTACTCTTGAGTAACTCCAAAAGCGGCCACCGAAGATATTTCTTGGATTTGTTTTTCATCACCAGCACGTCGAGGTGAAAGATGTGTAGGTTCAGTGGGTCCTCTTATGTTTTCACTGACATGTGGGGCCGCATGTGAGCAAACAGACGATGGGCTCCACGCGTCCGCTGGCTCGCTGAGAAGAGAGATAGAGGAGTGCTGAGCACGGACTACAGGAAATTTGTTCTACGTAACCAGCACCTTGATATTAGCGTGTGGTTGTTTCTAGAATAAAAAAAGGAGGTACCTCTACTTATGTTACTCCCACTACGCCTAGCCTAAGGTTAGTAGGTGACCTTGCGCTTGGCTCTTCGCCTCTTCCGGAAGTCGATGGTTCTACAGAGTGCTTACCGCAATCGACACCAAATGAACTGCTACACGCCCACCGTAGGCAAAAGTTTCTCCTCGTGCTGCGAGCCACCGCACACGCGTTGGCGAGGGAGAAGGCGTAATCAAGCTTCTCGTCATTCTGCGAGTTGACGGGACACATCAAAGTTATTTACTAGTAGTACGTACTCTCTCCAAAAGAGGGCTGACCATGTCATTGCTACCATCCTGTGCTTCGTCGTTGAGTACGTGCACTATTCATGTGCCATTCACGTGCCATCGAGAAGAAAAAATATTGCATAGGTGCCATCGAAGTGCACGACTCACTTACGGAAAAGGGTTTCACCCCCCCGCACGACTCACTTACGCACTGCTTATCTGATTATCTCCATTTTCTTGCATGACACGTGCACCTTGATGCTAGATGTCTCGCGTGTTGGGAAAACGATGAACAGAGCTCACGTAAAAGAAAAGAGTTGAAGAGCATAGATTCTCGACGACTGAGGAGGAGCAAGGAACCTCGCGGTGGAGCGTCTGCAAGGAACCTTGCGTGTTTTCCCCTTTTTTTTTGCCGTCTGCCCACCTATAAACAACTAAAAGAACATGACTTTTCGCTAACCACTAGAAATGGTACATCAGGATGCTAAGTTGAAGATGTTTTATACTCCCTGTGTTCCCAAATATAAGTCTTTTTAGATATTTCAATAAGGGACTACATACGAAACAAAATGAGTGAATCTACACTCTAAAATATGTACACAAGCGAACGCACTAACTCCATCCGATCCAACTCATGCACATACGCGCACAGCATGGAGCACACAATGCACGTACACAAGACGTGCATGCACACACGCTCGGCCGCAGAATGCACGTGAATAACACATGCATGCGCACACACTCGGCTGCATGGAGGCGTGCGCCATCCGCGGCGATGTCCGGTTCGCCGTGCTACGGCGAAGCTCGCATGCAACGGTGCATACGCATCTCTTGCAGCACCTCTTTGCCGTCGTTTCTCAACTACTAGTTGGAGACGAAGACGACCGCAGCCTCGGCCTTAGAGCTAGCACCGATGGAAAAACACGCACGCTGCACGCACACGAGCACATACGGAGTGCCCACAATGTGGTGGTGGTGCGTCCCTAGTCGCCTCTACTCCTTCTGCGCACGTTGTCTATCAAGGCGGCTACATGCTAATGATGATGTGGGTGAGCTCTTCTAGGACTCAGATGATGACGAGGAAAATTATGAGAAACAAGGTGACGTAGACCGTCAAGGTCCACGGTCAAGGGGGTTCTAGCAAGTGCTTAGATGTGCTTAGAGCAAGTACAATAGAGTTGAGTCAGCGGGCTATAAGGGATACTCCCTCCTTTCCGGTTTATAAGGCTTATCTCAACTTTTTTGTTTTTCCAATTTAGAGGGCTCTCTTCATCTCATTTTCAGTTTCCAATGCGCATTAAATCTTTGCATGCAAGAATTAAAAAGGAACACACCAATGCATGTAATGTTCCTACTCATCTAGTGGCCAAGCATGCATGCACTGTAATTAATCCAAATTAATGCATGAGTTTAATTGGGTAGTTTTGTAATGTACGAGATACATTCCTCCACTCACAAAATGCCTTGGTTGTTGAGATTTGAGATTTTAGCCCTATAAACCTGAAGGGAGGGAGTAAACAGTAGTATATTTCTGCTTAGTTGGAGGAAAGAGAAGAGGAGAGATAAGGTTAGCGGGCTCTTCGTGAAGAGCCAGCTCTAGCACGTGCTCCTAGGCACTTTGTAGTACATGTTGACTATAAGATGGGTTGTAGGCTTATAGCCAGCAGTTGGCTATACTATTAATGCTCTTTAGATGAGGCGCTAAGTGCATTAAATGGCTTAGTAACTCAAGTGTTCAATGCATAGGTGCTAAGTTTATTGGTGCCACATCATATTTTATGCCGACCTGGCAGGCTTAGCAGCTATACATGGTGGAGCACTGGGAGAGGCCAAGGCTGGTCATAGTGGGGAGTAACTTGTACTGTAACATATTACTATGTTACTCTAAACATCTCTATAAACCGGAAAGGAGGGAGTAGTAACATACACTAGTGTCATATGCAGAGTATGGGAGCACATGATATTTCCCCGTCCGGACCGATCCCAAGTTGGCTTCTCACCTTCTTGGCCCAACAGAAACCCCTCCCCGCTCCCGCGCGCGCTTCCCGCCCGGCACCAGCTGAGCCCGCCGCTCCACATTGATGGCAAGTCAGGGCGACGCGAGCTCTCACTGCTTCCGCCGTTGAAGCGGCACGCCGACCGAGGGCACCGCCCGCTGCACGCCCGGCATTTCAGACTACACAGTGGATAGTAACTTTAAGAGCAAGTACTACTATAATTAGATGACATAAGCAGGCTATAAGGATTTAAATATAGTATTTGTGCTTAGTTGAAGGAGAGAGAACAGGAGAGAGAAGAGAAGCGGATTGTAAACGAGTAGCCGGTTGTACTCCAACATACTCTACTTTGTGAGACAAAAGGTGGGGCCATTATTAATGATATTGTATTTATACTAAAGGGACTAACGGAGGCCTTAATTACTATGTTTCTTTTTGAGAGAAACCTTGGTGGGGCTATTATTGACTTTTTTTGAGCTATTATTGACTTGGACATGGGGTTTGGGGGCCAAAGGCCTACTATTATACTCCGACCTGACATGCTCTACCCTAGCCGCCGCTGTATCATATGGTTTCGCACCTTTCCAGATCTTAGCGCCGCCACGCAATTCTTCTCCAGCCCTCCTTCCGGCGTGCACCGCGAGACGGGACAACAGTACTCCGAACCCCGCCTTTCGTGATCCTGTACGGGAGAGGGGCAATCCGGTTTTTGGGGAGCACACTCCTGTGACTGCTGCCAGCGACGACTTCCTCAACGACAGCCTTCTTCCCCGACCTCGGTATCCTCTTCATCAACGACATGAGTGACAACATCAACCACATCGGTTCTGCTCCCGCTGTACAGAACGTGATTCTGTCCTCCTGGGTTAGTCCGCATCATTACGTTGATGTTTGCAATTGTCGTCATGATCTATTTACTGCTGATTCGGATTAAATCTCATACTAAATTGCTCATATATTCAACAATCCAATCCAAAAACCTGATCACAGGATATTTACTCCGAGTTGTTTTGCTGCGCTTTTGAAGCCGCCTACTTTTAAGGGGGTGCAATATAAAAGGTGGCGCACAAGAGCAGTATATTGGTTTCAGATCATGTGCTGCTATGACGCCACTAAGGGTAAGCCTGAGGGCTGTCTTAATCCCACACAGCAGGAAGCTTTTCAGAACATGGATACCCTCTTCAAAGCCGCCCTGCTGAGTGTTCTTGACGATTCCATTGTGGATTCGTATATGTTGTTTGACAGCGGCAAAGACATGTGGGCTGTGCTTGAGGCCACGTTTGGGCCCTCGGGCGCTGGCAACGAGTTGTAAGTCATGGAGCAATTATGTGACTACAAGATGACTGATGAGCGCTCTGTTATTCAGCAGACTCATGAGATATAGTCACTCTCTAAGGAACTTGAGTACTTTAAGTGTGTGTTGCCAGACAAATTTGTTGCTGGGACCATCATTGCCAAGCTTGCACCTTCGTGGAACGATTTTGCTACTTCTCTGAAAAACAAGAGACATGAGTTTTCTGTTTTGGATCTCATTAGCACTCTTGATTTTGAGGAGAAGGCGGGAGCAAAAGACACACGTGCTCGGGTCGCCGAGGGAGCTTCTAGTGCCCACATGGTACACGAGAAGAACTTCCAGCCCAACCAACCCCAAAACAACAAGAAAAAATCTCAGGGAAAAGGCAAGTTTGATGCAAAGAACAAACCGTCACATTCTACCAACTTCAAGAAGAATTCTCATAACAGGAAGGGATACAAACCTCAATTTTGTTAGCACCGCACAAAATTTATATGGCTGCATCTACCTGCTGTCAGCTAACCTCATGGTGCTCCAGGTATTCCTTCATTCGTAACTAGGTACAATGACCATCGCAAGATGAAATTAGCTTATTCGTACGTTGACTTGCTGACTGCAGTGCGGAACGATCCTGTCATGTCTGGAGGAGCAAACAAGCAGTGCAGCCGATGCTGGAAATCAACCAAGGACTTATGAAATTATATGTAATCTTCCTCAGGCAGGTCAGTATCCCCTTCGTCCAGATGACCGTGTTTTTTCATGCTGAGCTATTGATATGTGCTACTGTTTTGCAACACCGTTTAAGTATTGCTACTGTTTTCCTATCTTTTCAGATTCAGGACAATTAATAGGATATCAGGGGAACTGCACAATATGGACCCATGTGGAGTCATCTCTATTGCCTCATGTGTTTGCTGCAAATGTGTCAGCATCAATTGCAAGATGAGGCAGCTAGATAGCTGTGGAGTTTCCAACATGCTCAAAGCGGGCACATGCATCCTGCATGCATGGCCAGTCATGCAGCAATGCAAAAGAAGAGAGTGGTTCTTGGGAAAAAGTGAGTAGTTAGTGCAGCGTGCCTTATAAACACGAACAGCTCGCTCTCCCGCTTCCGTCTCCCCACCCAATTCCCCCCGCTCCCAAATCTTCCTCACTCGTCCAGAAAACCCCGCTCACCTTCTTCCTCACTCGTATAGAAAACGCCTGCTCCTCTTCTTCCACTCCTACAGAAATCCCCAGCCCTCCTTCTTCCCCACTCGCACTGCCACTAGGCTCGTCTCTGGCTACTCTGCTCAAACCCGTGAGCCCGGCGTGATGCCCACAAGGAAAATGGAGTCGGCTGGCCCCAGCACCAATAAGATGAGGCTCCCGCCAGCGGCGACGCCGGTTGTAGATCCCAGACCCGAGTGGCTGGGAGAAGCGGCGATCCCCCCACCCGGATCTGAGGAACCGTTAGAATCTCCGGTGGACCACATCAGCGATCTCTCGGACGTCATCCTTGAGGAGATCATCTCGCTTCTCCCCACCAACGATTGCTGCCGCACACAAGTCCTCTCAACAAGGTGGCGCCCTCTATGGCGCACCGCTCCCCTCAATCTCGATTGTCGTCAGATATCTGTCAATCATGAATTTTATCTCATCAGAGCCATCGTCTCTTCTCACCAGCAGGGCCCCGTTCAATGCCTCTGCATCCCGACAAGCTACCTGCTGTCCATACCCGGCAAGGTGGACGCTTGGCTGACATCCCCTGAATTCAGAAAACTCCAGCAGTTTGAGTTCTACCATTACCACGAAAGTTTCAAACCACAAACATACCAAGAATTCGTGCCCACACCACCGTTGTCCATCTCTCCTCCTCTCTCCACACCGCCACCTTCGCCCGGTGCCATCTACCAGACGATCTGGTACAAACGCTTCGACTCCCACTGCTAAAAAAACTTCCGCTTGTGGTGATTTATCTGTCAGAGGCCTCACTGCACAGCATCATCCACTCTATTTGCCCTGCCCTGGAGCGCTTGCTGATTTTTTGGGAATAGAAATCGGTATCAGTTGTCTCCAAATAAAGTCGCCTCACCTTAAAAGCATTGAATTTGTTTTGAAGGACAGCAGCTCATCATCGAAGATGCCCCTTCACTTGAAAGGTTGCTCCTTCATAATTGTTATACACCTTCAGAAATAACTGCCGTCTCTGGGCCCAAACTGGAGACCTTGGGTGTAATTCGTGACCCGTTTAATAATCACAAGGAGTTGGTTTTTGGCTCCTCACCTATTCAGGTACCGTATATTATCATCTACACATTTGTAATCATATGCTACATTTTTCATTTATGCGCATAAGTTTTATATCATCTCGGAGTACACTTTGAGTACTAATATTATGTTATATGCTCAATGAAGAGTCCGTCCATTGATAGCCTATCAATGCTGCTGGATTCTGTCAAGATCATATATATCAGAATGTATAGTTTTGATCTGGACATAATTATTGGCTTGCTGTGATGCTTTCGATCTCTGGAGAATTTATACATAGAGGTGATGATTTCATGCACATTAAAAGCCCGTATATATTGTACTAGAATTAACTGTTCAGCTGTCGTTCTTTCTACTTAGGCAGAACCACATGGACAAAAACATATAACCAATCGTTGGCGTAATAAGCACAAGGATTTTCTCAGTTCTCATGACATTCGTTTGAGGACAATAACGATGGGACGATATGCATCCAACCAGGCAAACAGAAGCTTTGTCACATTCTTCCTGTTGAATGCGAGGTTACTATTGTCCATGAGGCTTAATTTTTACAGCAAGAGATTTCTCACGGACGAACATGTTGAACAGCAAAAAAAAAAGTTTCAAGTGGACAAATGGGCTTCTAAACGTGCTCGGCCGGCTTCTATTTACAACAAGTTGTAGACAGCCTAAAATAATTTTTTTTGCACAGGATGTTGATTTTATGGATCAGACCGATCCATTTGTTTGTGACTGCAAAAAAGAGTGGTTGGGTTAGATGTTACTGTCATGTTCAATCTGGGTTTTGTCTAAAAATTTGATGAACAATTAATCCTTGGGATTTTTGTACCATTTGTATGCTTGACTTGCATGTTGTTGCCCTCGTACTCCCCTCGACCTGCCACTACACTGTCGCATCTTTCATGGCTGCTGTTCGTTCCCGTCCGAGGCCTTGCCGTCGTTCTCTGCCTTGGTTAGCTCGCTGTGCTTGCCGCCGTCTGGTGTTGTCAACATGGTCAACAACCAAGAGGAATCAGGAGATGACTGTACGTGGAGAGGCTGACAGTAGGGACCCACCAGGGTCATTGCATTTCGCAAGCAGGTGCCTCGTTATTACAAGCCAAAACAATACTTCCTCCTAATTGTTTGACAAGTAGGTTCCACGCCATTGTCAGTGTAGTCAATAAACGAGAAAATTACACAACGAGCGGATAACACCAGGGACCCAGCAGCTCGCCCAGTTGTTTTTCAGTTTCAGAGACGGAGCTCAACTGCGTGCTGTGCGGGGGCTGTGGCCCGTCTAGCCCAAGCTTACGTTTTTATTAAGCACATGAGATGCCCAGTTGATATTTTTTTCTTTCTGAAATTGGCTAGCCCAGTTCTTCTTTTTTGGAGAATACCAAAACCGAGGCCTACTTGCTTTTCTCAGCCATTGGCTGCAAATCTTTCAAGATGAGGAGGGATAAGAAATGGGCTTCCTAGAAAACGGGCTATAAGTTGTAAGAAATGGGCTGTAAATTTTAAACCAAAGCCAACCGCAATTGCATTAAAATATCATTTTTCAGGATTTCTCTACTCTCTACTCTTATAAAACCAAAGCCAACTGGCAATTACATTAAAATATCATCTTTTCACCCACAAGATAAACTACTCATACAAATGCATCTTCATGTTCCGTGCAACGAACGGGCATCTTGCTAGTTAAGATTCTAAATTTCATTCATTTTTTTGCGGAGAATTGTTTTTTGAATTTTATTTTGATATAATTTTTTGAAAACTATTTTTAACGTGACTCGAAGTTTCGTGATTAAAAGAGTTCAGACCCCACCGAAATATGCAAAATTTCGTTGAATTTTTTAGCAGTGCCCAGAATTATATGGTCTGTAATGCTAATAATAAGAATATGGGGTTCAAATATCCTTAAGAATTAGCAAATGGGTTGTAACTTATTGAAAATAATGGCTAATGGGTTGTATGTTTTTTTCCACAGATTTGGAATCTAACTTCTCGGCCTACTAGGTTGACGATGACGTTGTCCTAAATATTTTATGACGCGTACGCAAGGCTTTGTCAACTTAGTCAACACACAACAGTGACTGTTGGATGTCCATCCAACGGCCGCCGTGCTTCTTCAATCTCTGATCTTCCTGCTCCAGCCGCCCAAACCAGCGCCCGCTGGACTGCTGCTCCCTCCTCCGTGGCTGGCTGTGCTGCCGCGAGCCATCCCTCTAACCACCCACACATCCTGTTATTTTCCGGCGACGTCAGCCTCACCCCGTAGCCGACCAGTCAGCGCTCGTTCTCCCCTCAGTGTGGGCATCCGCTGCGGTGGTTTCGCCAGCTCCGGGTGGTTCTCTTCCTGGGCCCCACCCTCGTCCACCGCGTTTGTTCTCTCGGCGCGGCGATGTCAACATGGTCAACAAACAACAGCCATCGGAAGAGGCTGACAGTAGGGGCCCACACAATAATAATGATTCCTCCACCTGATAGCTGGGACCCACCGGAAGGGTCTCTGTATTTCACGAAAAAACCGTTCCCCCCGCTGTCAGCTCGGACCCACCAGAAATGCCTCCTTATTACGCACAAAAAAAATGAATACTTCCCCTGCTAGCTGGGACTCACCTTGGTGGGAGGCTGACTTGTGGGCCTACTAAGTTTACGGGGACGGAGGGCTTTGTCAACTTAGTCAAAATGAACGACTCTAGCTCCAGTGACCATACGATGTCCATCCAACGGCCGTAGTGCTTCTTTAACCTCTGGTCTTCGTGCTCCAGCCGCCCAAAGCAGCGCCGGTCGTGCCGCGTGCTCCTGCTTCCCGTGGCCGGCTGTGATGCCGCGGAGTCCTCACCGCCCCCTACTACTCCCACCGCCGGCCAGGCTATCCCTCTACTCACCCACACCCCCTGTCATTCTGCGGCGACGGCAGCCTCACCCTCATATTCCTCTTCGCGTGGGCATCCACTGCTGCGTCTTCCCCTGCTCCGCGTCGTTCCCTTCCTAGGCCTCGCCGTCGTCCACCGCCGTGGTGCTCTCGGTGTGGCGTGGTCAATGTGGTCAACTACCCACTTCCATCGGAAGAGTACTATGCGTGGAGAGGCTGACATCTGGGTCCACGGCGGCCGCAAGGAAGTGCCTCCTTATTACGCGCAAAATAATTATTCCTCCACCTGACAGCAGGGACCCACCGGATGGGCCACCGATTCGCGAAAAAACGTTTCCCGATCGCTGGGACCCACCGGCTACATCTTCGCACGCAAGGAACTGCGTCGGGCAAAAAAAGATTCGCCCCTCGATCGCTGGGACCCACCAGATACATCTTCGCACGCAAGGAAGTGCGTCCGGGCAAAAAAATGATTCGCCCCGACCGCTGGGACCCACCAGCTACATCTTCGCAGCAAGGAAGTGCACGATAGTCGGGACCCACCTGATCGAAGCGTACGTAGCGTTGTCATTCTGGTAGCGAACGTTTACGTACATACTGGTCGTAGTAGAGGCGCGCACGTACACGTACGTACAGCGGCGAGGGTGCAAGAAAGAAAATACGGCCACGTACGTACATACAGGTAGGGTCTCGAGTGCCTACTCGCGCATACGTACATAGCTGGGTCGGAATGGAGAAACAGTGTCGTCATCGTGTTCATGGGGAGGCAACGGAATGCGTCGTGTTCATCGGGAGGCAACGGAACGCGTGGGAGCCAACCGGCTGGGTCGGAACGGAATGCGTGGCCGTGTTCATCGGGAGGGCTTGGACGGAACAGGTGATGGAAACGAGGCCTGGCGTACCGCACAACGGAGGAAACGACCTTGTTTTCGATCGGCCACGTTCGAAACGGGATCCTGTTCATCGGGAGGGGTCTGGCGTACCGCAAAACGGAGGAAATGGACCTCCTACGGTCGAAACGGGGTCCTGTTGATCGGGAGGGGCCTGGCGTACTGCAAAGCGGAGGAAACGGACCTCCTACGGTGCATGACGGGGTCCTGTTCATCGGGAGGGTGTGGCGATCGCAAAACGGATTTAAACGGACTTGTGTTGGAGCACTACGGTCAAACGAGGGGAGGGTGTGGCGATCGCAAAACGGACTCGCGGGATACTATTCATCTCCACCGTCGACCTCCTCCGGCCTCCACGGGCTACCGTCGACCTCCTCCGGCCTCCACGGGCTCCCTGCTCATCCAGCCTCCACCGTGCGCTACTCCACCGGCTCTCGCTCAACCACCCTCCACGGGCACCCCTCCACCGTCACTGTTCATCCAGCCCTCCACACCACGGGTCTTGTTCAACCACCCTCCACGGCCACCCTCCACCGCTCATCTGCTCATCCAGCCCTCCACACCACTTGGTTCCTGTTCATCCAGAGGCAACGCCACCGCCATCGCTCATCCAACCCCGCAACGCCACTGCTCATCCAGAGGCAACATCGATCGGCTTGATTAGCAGCAGTAGCAAAGGAATCGCCCATCGGGTTTAGTTAACAGCCATCGATCGATCGCCGGGTTCGAGAACGCGTAGCTCGCAGTCTGTAATCGCCGGTTTGATTAGAGCCAACGCCGCACACACGCAGCAGCGACGAGAGAAACGCGCATCGCTCCACCCCGACCTCCCACCGTAACCGCAACTCCCCAAATCCTCCCCCTCGCTTCTACCACGGTTTTTCCGTCATGGACGGCCCAAAGAATGTCATGCAGCTGCGTCTCCGGCCCGCCCAGACGAAAAGCCCATTTTCTGTCATGATTTTTTGTCATAGAAGTAAGAGCCCACCACATATATGATGATACCTGGTTTTTCACAATTATCGTCATAGAAGTGTCATATGTATGACAGAAAAAAATTCGTTCGGCCCAAAATGTCACGGATGTGTCTTTTTTTTGTAGTGACCGGTGAAGACCATTTTATGATTATTTCTAGGGAACACTTGGCAATCTACTTCGGTAAATAGGACATTGAAGCCAAAGTCAGCTAGTCTAGAGACAGAAAGCAGATTATAGCCAAGGGATTCAATGAGCATGGCATTTTGAATGGAGCTATCATGTGAGATGGCCACATTACCGAGGCCAACCACCATACCATTTGAGTTATCACCAAAAGTGACATACTTTCGAGGGCCGTTGTTTTCAGCAAGCTCACCAAACATATCTTTATATCCGGTCATGTGTACGGTACATCCACTATCAAGGACACATTCCTTTCCTCCTTCCATGTATCCCGGAAGATTTGCCATAAGACAAAAGTGTCTCATTCATCATCAAGATCATAGTCACTATCATCATCCTCGTCATAGTATCCATGTTCAACATCGTCATGTGGTGGATCAATTCCTAGAGAGGGTGATTCGTTAGACAAATGATTTTGACAATAGTCATCTTTATGAATTCTAATAGCTTCGGCAATAATATCGCTAATAATTCAACATTTCATTTGGCACACATAAGATTTGTAAACTCAAATAGACAATCACCAAACTTAGGATCATTCGAATTCATCTTACTAAAGGCAATAGACTTATGGAGAATTTCATCTAGATTTTGCAAGGAATAATTTGGAAATTGTTCCTCAAGAAATTTACATATGGTGTAGGCACACTCAAGAGTAGGCAAGCAACCAATCAAGTTTCTAGGCAAACCTCTGGTGATAAGATTAACATTTCTAAGATTGAGAATCATGTCAATTGACTCATCAAGGGTAGGATGCATAGGATCAACATGAGGAGGACAAGGGCTACTAATGTACTTGTTCAAATGATATTCATTGAAAATCACAACACTACAAAAAAAGACACATCCGTGACATTTTGGGCCGAACAAAAAAAATTTTTGTCATACTTATGACACTTCTATGACGATAATTGTGACAAAACCCGGTATCATCATAGATGTGGTGGGCTCCTACTTCTATGACAAAAAATCATGACAGAAAATGGGATTTTCGTCCTGGGTGGGCCGGAGACGCATCTGCATGACATTCTTTGGGCCGTCCATGAGGGAAAAAACCGTGGTAGAAGCGAGGGCGAAGAAAATTTTGGGGAGTTCCCGGTTACGGTGGGTTGTCGGGGGCCAAGCAATGTGCGTTTCTCTCATACACGTACACGCGTGTGTGCAAGGCATTTGGCTCTAACTGAACCCGAGCGAGGCGTTGCTACCTCTTGAGCACTGCGTTGGATTTCCCGACGAGGAGAGGATGATGCAATAAAGTAGCGTAAGTATTTCCCTCGGTTTTGAGAACCAAGGTATCAATCCAAGTAGGAGATCACGACGAGTCCCTCGTACCTACACAAAACGATAGCTACTCGCAACCAACGCGATTAGGGGTTGTCAATCCCATCACGGTCACTTACGAGGGTGAGATCTGATAGAGATGATAAATAATATTTTTGGTATTTTTGATGTAGAGATGCAAAGTGAAAAAGTAAAAGGCAAAGTAAAAACAAAGCAAGTAATAAAGTAATGGAGATTGATATGATGAGAATAGACCCGGGGGCCATAGTTTTCACTAGTGGCTTCTCTCAAGAGCATAAGTATTCTATGGTGGGTGAACAAATTACTGTTGAGCAATTGATAGAAAAGAAGATCATGTATATAGGCATCACGTCCAAGACAAGTAGATCGAAATGATTCTGCATCTACTACTATTACTCCACTCATCGACCGCTATCCAGCATGCATCTAGAGTATTAAGTTAAAAACAGAGTAACGCCTTAAGCAAGATGACATGATGTAGAGGGATAAATTCATGCAATATGATAAAAACCCCATCTTGTTATCCTCGATGGCAACAATACAATACGTGCCTTGCAACCCTTTCTGTCACTGGGTAAGGACACCGCAAGATTGAACCCAAAGCTAAACACTTCTCCCATTGCAAAAACTACAATCTAGTTGGCCAAACAAACGGATAATTCGAAGAGACTTGCAAAGATAACTCAATCATACACAAAAGAATTCCGGAAAGAATCAAATATTATTCATAGATAAGCTGGATCATAAACCCACAATTCATCGGTCTCAACAAACACACCGCAAAAAAGAAGATTACATCGAATAGATCTCCACAAGAGAGGGGGAGAACATTGTATTGAGATCGAAAAAGAGAGAAGAAGCCATCTAGCTACTAACTATGGACCCGAAGGTCTGAAGTAAACTACTCACACTTCATCGGAGAGGCTAGGGGGTTGATGTAGAAGCCCTCCATGGTAGATGCCCTCTCCGGCGGAGCTCCGGAACAGGCCCCAAGATGGGATCTCGTGGATACAGAAGGTTGCGGTGGTGAATTAGGTTTTTGGCTCCGTATTTGATCTGACGGGGGTACGTAGGTATATATAGGAGGAAGGAGTACGTCGGTGGAGCAACAGGGGGCCCATGAGGCAGGGGGGCGCGCCCAGGGGGGAGGCGCCCCTTCCCTCGTGACCTCCTCGGCTGTTCCTTGGAGCAGGGTCCATGTCTCCTGGATCACGTTCGGTGAGAAAATCACGTTCCCGAAGGTTTTATTCCGTTTGGACTCCGTTTGATATTCTGTTTCTTCGAAATACTGAAATAGGGAAAAAAACAGCATTTCTGGGCTGGGCCTCCGGTTAATAGGTTAGTCCCAAAAATAATATAAAAGTGGAAAATAAAGCCCAATATAGTCCAAAACATTAGATAAAGTAGCATGGAGCATCCCCAAGCTTAATTCCTGCTCGTCCTCGAGTAGGTAAATGATAAAAAAGAATTTTTCATGCGGAGTGATACTTTGGCATAATTTCAATGTGAATTTTCTTAATTGTGGTATGAATATTCAGATCCGAAAGATTCAAGACAAAAGTTCATATTAACATAAAAGTAATAATACTTCAAGCATATAAATTAAAGAAATCATGTCTTCTCTAAATAGCATGGTTAAAGAAAGTTATCCCTAAAAATCATATAGTCTTGCTAAGCTCTAACTTCATCACACAAAGTATTTAATCATGCACAACCCCGATGACGAGCCAAGCAATTGTTTCATACTTTAGTAATCTCAAAATTTTTCAACTTTCATGCAATACATGAGCGTGAGCCATGGACATAGCACTACAGGTGGAATAAAATGGTGGTTGTGGAGAAGACAAAAAGGGAGAAGATAGTCTCACATCAACTAGGCGTATCAACGGGCTATGGAGATGCCCATCAATAGATATCAATGTGAGTGAGTAGGGATTGACATGCAATGGATGCACTAGAGCTATAAGTATATGAAAGCTCAACAAAAGAAACTAAGTGGGTGTGCATCCAACTTGCTTGCTCACGAAGACCTAGGGCACTTTTGAGGAAGCCCATCATTGGAATATACAAGCCAAGTTCTATAATGAAAAATTCCCACTAGTATATGAAAGTGATAACATATGAGACTCTCTATCATGAAGATCATGGTGCTATTTTGAAGCACAAGTGTGGTAAAAGGATAGTAGCATTGTCCCTTCTCTCTTTTTCTCTCATAATTTTTTTTTATTTTGGTGGGCTTCTTTGGCCTCTCTTTTTTATTTGGGCTTCTTTGGCCTCTTTTATTTTTCATAAAGTCCGAAGTCTCATCCCGACTTATGGGGGAATCATAGTCTCCATCATCCTTTCCTCACTGGGACAATGCTCTAATAATGATGATCATCAAACTTTTTTTTCTTACAACTCAACAATTACAACTCGATACTTAGAACAAAATATGACTCTATATGAATGCCTCCGGCGGTGTACTGGGATATGCTATGAATCAAGAGCGACATATATGAAAATTATGAAGGGTGGCCTTGCCACAAATACAATGTCAACTACATGTTCATGCAAAAAGCAATATGACAAAAGTAATGTGTGTCATATGAACGGAACGGTGGAAAGTTGCATGGCAATATATCTCGGAATGGCTATGGAAATGCCATGATAGGTAGGTATGGTGGCTGTTTTGGGGAAGGTATATGGTGAGCGAAAAGTGCACGGTATTAGGGAGGCTAGCAGTGATGGAAGGGTGAGAGTGCGTATAATCCATGGACTCAACATTAATCAAAAGAACTCATGCACATATTGCAAAAATTTAGAAGTCATAAAAAACCAAAGCACTACACGCATGCTCCTAGGGGGATAGATTGGTAGGAAAAGACCATCGCTCGTCCACGACTGCCACTCATAAGGAAGACAATCAATAAATAAAATTGTGTTCTGACTTTATCACAAAGCGGTTCACCATACATGCATTCTACGGGAATCACAAACTTCAACACAAGCATTCTTTAAATAGCACCATGATACAGCGGCGGCTAGGGTATAATAGTAGGCCTTTGGCCCCCAAACCCCACGTCCAAGTCAATAATAGCTCAAAAAAGTCAATAATAGCCCCACCATGGTTTGTCTAAAAAAACGGAGTAATTAAGGCATCCATTAGTCCCTTTAGTATAAATACTATATCATTAATAATGGCCCCACCTTTTTTCTCACAAAGTATGTTGGAGTACAACTGGCTACACGTTTACAATCCGCTTCTCTTCTCTCTCCTCTTCTCTCTCCTTCAACTAAGCATAGATACTATATTTAAATCCTTATAGCGTTCTTATGTCTTCTAATTGTAGTACTTGCTCTAAAGTTACTCTACACTGTGTAGTCTGAAATGTCGGGCGTACAGCGGGCGGTGCCCCCGGTCGGCGCGCCGCTTCAACGACGGAAGCAGTGAGAGGTCACGTCGCTCTGACTTGCCATCAATGTGGAGCGGCGGGCTCAGCTGCCGCCGAGCGGGAAGCGCGCGCGGGAGGGGGGAGGGGTTTTTGTTGGGCCAAGAAGGTGAGAAGCCAACTTGGGATCGGTCCGGACGGGGAAATATCATGTGCTCCCATACTCTGCATATGACACTAGTCTATGTGACACTCCCTTCTTTCCGGTTTAGAGTAATATGTTACAGTATAAGTTACTCCCCACTATGACCAGCCTTGGCCTCTCCCAGTGCTCCACCATGTATAGCTGCTAAGCATGCCACGTAGGCATAAAATATGATGTGGCACCAATAAATTAAGCACCTATGCATTGAAGACTTGAGTTACTAATCATTTAATGCACTTAGCACCTCATTTAAGAGCATGGTTAATAGTATAGCCAGCTGCTGGCTATAAGCCAGTGCCATGTCATCTACAGCCCATCTTATAGTCAACATGTACAATAGTAGATCAAAAGAGTGTACTACTTTTTTATTATGTGGCCCACCTTTCATTCTCACAAAGTGCCTAGGAGCACGTGCTAGAGCTGGCTCTTCACGAAGAGCCTGCTTACCATCTCTCTCCTCTTCTCTTTCCTCCAACTAAGCAGAAATATACTAGTTTATTCCTTATAGCCCGCTGACTCAACTCTATTGTACTTTCTCTAAGCACATCTAAGCACTTACTAGCACCCCCTTGACCGTGGACCTTGACGGTGTACGTCACCTTGTGTCTCACAATTTTCCTCGTCATCATCTGAGTCCTAGAAGATCTCACCCACATCATCATTAGCATGCAGCCGCCTTGATAGACAACATGCGCAGAAGGAGTAGAGGCGACTGGGGACGCATCACCACCACATCGTGGGCACTCCGTACGTGCTCGTGTGCGTGCAGCGTGCGTGTTTTTCCATCAGTGCTAGCTCTAAGGCCGAGGCTGCGGTCGTCTTCGTCTCCGAATAGTAGTTGAGCAACGACGGCAAAAAGGTGCTGCAAGAGATGTGTAGGCGTTGTTGCGTGCGAGCTTCGCCATAGCACGACAAACCGGATGTCGCCGCGGATGGCCCACGCCTCCATGCAGTCGAGTGTGTGCGCATGCATGTGTTATTCACGTGCATTCTGCGGCCGAGCGTGTTTGCATGCACGTGTTGTGTATGTGCGTTGTGTGCTCCATGTTGTGCGCGTATGTGCATGAGTTGGATCAGATGGAGTTAGTGCGTTGGCTTGTGTACATGCGTGGATGCATGCGTCCTATACATGCGTGGCTTGTTGCGTGGTTATCAATAATTCAATATAAACTACTCCCTCCGTTCCTAAATATGAATCTTTCTAGCCATTTCAAATAGACTACAACATACAGATGTATGTAGACATATTTTAGAGTGTAGATTCACTCATTTTGTTTTGTATGTAGTCCCTTATTGAAATCTCTAAAAAGACTTATATTTGGGAACGGAGGGAGTATAAAACATTTTAAACTTAGCATCCTGATGTACCGTTTCTAGTGGTTAGCGAAAAGTTCATGTTCTTTTATTTGTTTATAGATGGGCAGGCGGCAAAAATCAGGGGAAAACGTGCAAGGTTTCTTGCAGACGCTCCACCGTGAGGTTCCTTGCTCCTTCTCGATGGATCATCTCAGTGAAAGGAAAGCCAAGCCCAGACCAAAACTTGAGTCATTTTATAAGCATTCAATGGATCAGTATTCACATTTGCGGAGATCCAGGAGTACAGGCTCCAGCACTTTAAGCAAACAGCACAAGTGCTCCGTGCTGCTCCTCTCCAATTCTGCCGAAGTGTGTACTACTTTGTTCCTGTTGCTTAAGTTTTTCTTATTCTGACTTCTCATGGTTCTTAAATTATACCCAGTTGTGGTTACGGTAATTGTTTGTTTGCTAGAAGGTTGGACTAGGCCTTTCTGTCATCAATTATATGGATGGACTTTGTTCAATCTTACTGACAAAAAGACTCTTCCCCTTTTGGTGACATGGAAAAAAATTGAGTGTCACGTGTGACATGAGAGAGGCAAATGATATGGCTCTTTATCATGTCGTGCATGTCACAACCATGTGTTAAAAAATTTTAAGTACAGGTATTGTATTATTTTCCTGATTTATACTTGAATCGATACAAACTGCACCATTGGATTCGGATTAGGCAAGCATCTTCTGTCCAAATATTTTCTACCGGTTTTCTATACTGTTCTTGAATCATGTTGTGAGAGTACGCACGCAGTTTGTATTGCTTCCACTAGCAGGACAACCAAGATTTGATTCAATTGTTGTACTCCTTATTTTTGACTTGCACCTTGAATAATCTTTAAAGAATCATGTTCCTTTGATCTGTGATATAAAAGTTTTGCTTTCTTTGTTTTCTGCAATTTAGGTCTAAAACAATGGTGTGTTAATATACTACAATGCAATTAGCCTGTGACACGCAAATAAGCTCAGCAACAACGAACTTATGATCAAGAGGTCAAATGATTGGTCCAAGTTCATGTCATAGATAGAATGGTTTGGACTACATGACATACAATTTTAAGGTAACATCTGCTTTAAATTACCATCTAGTTGAAGGCGATAAGATGCTTATTCTCTTACGCATGAGATATAAAATCCCTAAAATAAATCCTAATAGCAAGCTTCACATTTCCTAAAATTTAAAATCTTTCCAGAGGAGAAATGGCCAGAAGATTTACTAGGTAGTAATTTATTCTGAACCGACCCATATATGGTGTACAATGAGTGGAACATCAACTTGCACCATGTTTCAGACATAATAAGGAGGAAAATTAACACGCGATCTCAAGATTCACTACAAGAAATATGTTAACTTGTGACCACCACTATTGGTCACTGAATGGTCATAGTTTTTTATTTGTGACCTTTTTGTGACCAAAACCAGAAGGTCAAAAGATGGCCGTCGTAAGCTGACATTTTTGACCTTCTCTGTGAGAAGGTCATAGACATTTACGACCAAAATAAGCCTACTGTTTCGTCTTGGTTACTAGCTGTATGCCCAGGCCACGTCGGATCCGACGTGGCAATATTACGACCAATTGAAAAGGTAAAAAATTAGAATCGGCCCGGTCCATTTCGATGCTTTAGATGGGCCGAGCCCATTAATTCAGCCTTTTTATATTATTTTTTTCTGTCAATTCTTGTGGGCTACTTGGGCCATGCCTTGTGTTTCAGCTTCTTTATTTTTGGGCCTTGGCCTTCTTACAATCAATTGATTTTCTATTTTCAGTCATCATATTTTGGAGCTGGTCCCACTAGTCAGATGGGTCCCACAAGTGATAATGCCATACATGAGTCCCACATGTCAGAAATTTCAAAATTGCTCAGATTATATTCATAAGTGGATCCCACTGGTGAAGTTTACATATCTTCTCAACATACATAACCACTATTTCAAACAGCCACTATTTCAAACAGGACATAACAAATAACACTACATTAGCCTTTTACAATCCATTACAATATTACAATTTACAGTCTACTTCAGAGCCAAAAGAACTCTTTGCAAAGTACAGCTTCACTGCTTCGCACTTGGCTTCACGGCTTCACACTCAAAAAAATTAGGACTCTAGCTCCAGTAAAAGAGTGAACATAAAGGGGAAAAATTAGGCCTTGATCTCCTAAAAAAGAGTGAACATAATTAAAGGGAAAAAGGTAAGAAAACTATACAGGAAAACAAGTAGAGTGTATTGAGCATATATATGTTGTCCATATATGTTATCCCTGGAAGGCGAACACATACAACAGCAAGAACAACACGAAAATTATACAAGAATAGAGCATGGAAGCGGATTAACTATATGGAACCAAAAACTGAATAATTGCACATCAGATTACACAGGAAAAGAATGTAGAAGTAGATCATATGGAAGCAAAACCAATTCATTACGGAGCACATAATAATACATGAAGAGAAAGAAGCAACTATATAGGCCAAAACTGGACAAACCACAAATAACAGCACAACGGCAGAAGTAGCCCTATTTGCATCATGTTGAACAGCACAAGCAGCCATATATGCAACGCAAAGAAAGAACACTCGACATCCAACATCTGAAGACATGCATTGTAATGATTTCTAAGAACATCTAGCATACTAGTTTCCGCAAAGAGCAAAAGCAAACATGATACAATATTATTTGCATCTCATCAACCAAATTATTCAAGCAGCACAACATGCACATGAACAAAGACAGGTTATGTGTCACGCCCAATATGCGACCCTATCCGAAAGGAACTCGAAGGTCCCACCAAGGATAGACCCGCATATTGAAACGCTTTTGCAAGGTGGATATCATTACATCAACATTACATAATAGATGGGGATACATACATAAGGCACAAATGCCACAAGAATACATCAACACATATACAAGACCAACATCCTACTACGGATGAAACATAAACAGAAGCTCAAACGACATCCACCCTGCTAGCCCAGGCTGCCGACCTGGAACCTATCCCCTGATCGAAGAAGCAGAAGAAGAACTGCAAAACAAGTAACATCGCTCTCGCGTCATGATCATCGCAAACCTGTACCTGCAACTGGTGGTGTAGTAATCTGTGAGTCACGAGGACTCAGCAATCCCATTACCATGGGTATCAAGACTAGCAAAGCTTAAAGGGAAAGGAAGGGGTAAAGTGGTGAGGTTGCAGCAGCGGCTAAGCATATATGGTGGCTAACATACGCAAATGAGAGCGAGAAGAGAAACAAAGGAACGGTCGTCAACTAGTAATGATCAAGAAGTGATCCTAAACTCCTACTTACGTCAGACATAACCCAGAAACCATGTTCTCCTCTCGATCAACCCCGAAAAGAGACACTCACGGTTACACACACGGTTGGTGTATTTTAGAAGAGTTTGCTTGAAGTTTACTACAACCGGATATTAACAAATTCCCATCTGCCACATAACCGCGGGCACGGCTCTCGAAAGTTTATACCTGCAGGGTGTCCCAACTTAGCCCATGATAAGCTCTCGCGATCAACGAAGGATATTCCTTCTCCCCGGGAAGACCCGATCAGTCTCGGAATCCCGGCTACAAGACATTTTGACAGCAATAAAACAAGACCAGCAAGACCTCCCGGCGTGCCGACACTCGATAGTAGCCGCACAGATCTCGCCTCAAAGCTACGATGGATGAGCAAGACGACGGCAACCGACGATACCCCAAGTTGCCTAGGGGCGGCACCGCAAGTGGCTCTGGTTTGGACCAACACTTAGACAAGCATTGGCCCGGGGGGCTGAATAAAGATGACCCTTGGGTTAATTACTCCCAAGGGAAATGTAGGTGGTGGTGAGGCAAATGGTAAAACCAATGTTGGGCCTTGCTGGAAAAGTCTTATTCAAAGCAAACTGTCAAGGGGGTCCCATAAATCACCCGACCGCGTTAGGGACGCAAAATACAGGAACATAATACCGATATGACGGAAACTAGGGCGGCAAGAGTGGAACAAAACACCAGGCATAAGGCCAAGCCTTCCACCCTTTACCAAGTATATAGATGCATTAATAATATAAGATATATTGTGATATCCCAACAAATAAACATGTTCCAACAAGGAACAACATCTCCATGTTCCAACAAGGAACAAACTTCATCTTCACCTGCAACTAACAACGCTATAAGAGGGGCTGAGCAAAGCGGTAACATAGCCAAACAACGGTTTGCTAGGAAGGGTGCAAAAGGTTAGAGGCTGACATGGCAATTTGGGAGGCTTGAGGAACAAGTGATAGGTAGCGCAGCATAGCGATAGAACGAAACAACTTGCATAGCAATGATAGTAATGAGATCCAGGGTAGCGGTCATCTTACCTGAAATCCCGCAAGGAAGAAGAACGAGTCCATGAAGAAGATGAAGCCACGAAGATGAACCAAGCGTAGACGAACGAATCCTCACGATCGCAACGAACACTAGTAGAAAAAGGGCCTATAGTCCCGGTTCATAAGGGCCTTTAGTCCCGGTTCGTGAACCGGGACTAAAGGGTCGGTACTAATACCCTCACCCTTTAGTCCCGGTTCTATCCGAACCGGGACAGATGGGCCTCCACGTGGCCTGTCCGCTGAGCTCAGTAGGAGGGCCTTTGGTCCCGGTTGATGGCACCAACCGAGACCAATAGGCATCCACGCGTCAAGATTTCTTTGGCTCTGGTTTTTGTTTTTTTTCAAAAGAGGGGGGTTGGGGGTTTTGGGGGTTAATTTAGGTGTTTCATATATTGTGCTATAGCTAGCTAATTAATAGAGAAAAGTGTCCTTTCTTTTGTCCGTGCTTGGTCGACGCTACGTACTATACATACATTATAGAGAGGACTAACTAGACATGCTATCTAGCTAGTAATTAAGCAAATAGAAGATCGTCATGAACATATATATGCATACAGAGAGAAGTGATATCGACCACCTCTCCTTCTCCGAGAGATTGGTCGAACAACAAGTTCTCGATATCTATCCGACGCTACCGCTACATATATACAATAATTATATTTTACAATACGGACGCGTGGTCCACATGGTATTTCTGCCTTCAGCGATCACATAGTCAAGAAAGAATGCCGCCAATTCCTCTTGAAGTGCTCGCATGCGATCTGGTGCTAGGAGTTCATCCGCTGTCAAACATCTAATTTTAAGAAAGGGTCAATATATATATATATATATATATATATATATATATATATATATATATATATATATATATATATATATATATATATATATATATATATATATATATATATATATATATATATATATGAATGAATGAAACTCAATACAAATGATGGTAATAAAATAAAATTGTGAATATTTTTATTTACGCACTTCAAATTGTTTGTCGGAGTAGCCCCTCTCACAGGTCGTGTGGCGGATGGACTGGCAAACGTAGTATCCACAGAAATCACTCCCTTGTTCCTGCCACAACCACTTTACAAGAAACAGAGGTCAATCAAACTGATAATTATATATAGCAAGCACATGCTAAATGGTATTCATGAAACTAGCGCTTGAATCACTAGGAGATGCGCGTGGAATATGCTACTATATAGTACTTACTGGTGTCTAAATTGCAGCTTCTTGGTAGTCCCGAGCTTTTTGGTGAATTTTCCCAAGCCCTGCCATACAAAGAAAACAATTAATTGATATCAGAAATGAACAAAGTTGCTGATATGGTGGATAATGATCGATTTAACTTACTTCTCGAGCATTTCAGTCATTTCCGATACTCCTTGGGATCTTTTCGTCTCGAGTCTAAGACAGTTACTACTCCTGCTCAAGCTTAATCTCTAGGAGAATATAGTGGAACCTGCATGCGCATACATAACTCATCAATATTACATTTCTATAACCTGACTAAATAAGGAAACCGAATATGCCATAAGACAAGAATACTCACGTGTAGTTGTAAGGAAAGAGTATTGTATTTTGTGTTCATTTATTTCCAACGATCGTAGTAATTTGGCCTCGGTTTCCTTGGCACGATATTTAACCTCATTTGCATCGATGAGATATGTGTTAATGAACCCAATATCACTCACTTGTTTTTTCTTCATTTCTGCGATCTTCAATCTGCATAATATAGTGAGGATATTTATAAATACATGCAATGAAAGAGCTGAGTTATATAGAGATACTTAATGACAGAAGTAGTACTACTTACAGACAGTACCAGGTGACCGTTGCTTTATCGATGGCCAATTGATTGACAAACTGATAGAACTCCTCAAATGGAATAGGCAACAGTTCAATTCCAAGGAGGTCATGCTCCTTTTTAACTCTCAAATACAAAGTATTCCTCCCTCGACTCTTTGCAGGTTTTCATGTACCAATCATGCAATCTTCGTGATCATCGTTGTTAGAGAGCTTTCATCTTTGACGAGAGGCTTCCCGTACTCGTATCTTTGTATCTGCACCTCCAAGAAATCAAATTGTACATCGTCGGGCAAGTAATCTTCAGGATTGCCATAACCGGGCACCATCCTCGGATGGACGATGTCGCTAGCAGGCACCTTGAGTGGGGGCACGATTCTTCGCTTGTTCGCCGAGCTAGGCAATTTGTTTCCCAGCTCGTCGTTCTTTCATCCTTTGATCACCGACAAGACTTCCCGATCTCTCCGCCGGCAAATGCCTTTCCAATAATGCGCTCATAGTTGCCTTTCGGCGGAGACTTGGGTGGTTTTGTCAGGGCAGCCAGAGTGCGCTTCGCTTTGACCAGATCTACCTTCTCCTCCGGAGGTGGATGTCTCTTTGCTTTCAACCCTTGAAACCAGTCATCCACTTCGGTCTGCGCGATCTTCGCGTTTTCCTCCTCGCTCCTCTCGTACGGTAACTTCTCTGGAGTCTTCAGAGAAGGACCGAATCAGATCTCCTCCCGCCTTTGGCAAGATTGCTAGACGCCGCAGAGCAGACGGAGCGGATGTCTTCTTTCCTTGCTTACGAGGCGGAGGAGAAGGACTACGACGCGACGGAGCAGCCGGAGTGGCGGCGGGTCTCTTCCGCCCTTGCTGACGAGGCGGAGAAGGAGGAGGCTGGCTGCCCGGACGCGCCGGTGCAGGCGGAGAAGGAGACGGAGTGCCGCCACGCGCCGGAGAAGGAGCCGGCCGAGTGCCCTGATCGTCACTCGCCGGAGGAGGAGGCGGTGGAGGAGGCGGAGTGCCCTGACTCGCCGGAGGAGGAGGAGGAGGCGGTGGAGGAGGCGGAGTGCCTGACTCGCCGGAGGAGGAGGAGGAGGCGGAGGCGTCCAGTTCGGAAGGTTGATGAGATCCTTCCGCCATAGGCATGGAGTCTTGAGCAGTAACCCAGCCGATACTCCCTTCACCGTAGGGTGGTCAAGCCGAGCTCCTCAAATCCCTCCGTTATTTCATCGACCATCACCTTAGCATATCCTTCGAATCGGCGGCGGTGAAAAGTTGAGTCGGGTTTAGTGGGATAAACAGAGCCAACAGCTGCCTTGACCTTTAAATTGCTCCATTGCGCCATAAGGTGGCAACTTTCAGCATCCGTGATAGCATCCACGGATAGCTGGCAGGAGCCGTCAAGGCATGCTGCTGGCTGAAGCAGCTCGGTGGAAGCCACGCTGCTTCTCCGCCGAGATGGCGGGTAGCTTCGGGAAGCTTCGCAGGTCGTTTGTTGTGATCGGCTGCTTCTCGTTCCTCTTCTCGTTCCTCTAGCCCCATTACCCTTTCGTGCAGCGCCTGCATTAGGCTCTCCTCCGCTTTCTTCTTCCTCTCATGGGTTTTGTAACCCCTGCGTCCGAAATCCAGCCTTCCACGAAAGGGAGCTCGGCGTGCCTCGTGTCCGTCTGTGGTGCTCAGATTCCCGAGGGCCATTGTGAGCTCGTCCTTCTCCCCGTCTCGAACGAACTTCCCTTGTTGCGCTGCTTCGATATAATGCTTAAGCCTCTTGACTGGTATGTCCAATTGTTCATCCGTCCAAATGCACTTCCCGTTATAGGGTCCAAGGATCCGCCGCCCCAAGAACCAAGTCCGCAACGGTCCGCCAGTTCATTGTCTCGGTTCGATCCCTTTATCAAGCAGATCATTCTCAGCCTTGGACCACTTAGGCGGGCTATGAGGTAGCCACGACCGCATGCGATGATGAAGCTTCTTCTTCGCAGCATTTCTCTTGTTTGTCGCTGACATCTTTTTACTCTTTTCCGATGTCTTGTAGGCCACAAATGCGGGCCACCATCTCGATCTTCTCATATTTGCCCGTGAATTCTGGTGTCTCATTTTTTCGACATACGATTGAGGTCTTTCTTCCAATTCCTGAATAGTTCTGCCATCTTCTTAAGAGCAAAAGACTTGATTAATGGCTCTATTATCTGGCTTCTCCGGATCATCCTCTGGCGGTAGGGTAAAATTTGACTTCAGCTCAGTCCAAAGATCATTTTTCTGCATATCATTGACATAAGACACCTCGTGGTCTTCGTTCTTAGGCTTATACCATTGGTGGATGCTGATCGATCTTGTCCCTAACCGAACCCCGTGACCGAGCAACAAATGCCTTCTTTGTCGGTAGGGTTCAATCGGTTGGCCGTCGCGCGCGATTTGTATGATCTCAAACTTTTCATCCGAGCTCAACTTTTTCTTCGGCCTCGTCTCTTTACCGGTTGCGCTCGATCCGGAGGGCTAGAAAAAGAACAAAGACGAGAGTTAATTAATATGTGTACATATATATATACCAAAACAAAGACGAGAGCTAGTCAAGACAGCTTAACTAATATATATACCTGGCCGGACTCGGTTTGGTGATCACCGAGCCGTCCTCACGGTCTACTTCTTGCACCGCATTGGGTCATCGGAGCCATGTAAATCATAGCCAGCTGCTTCTTCACCCTCTCCTTCCAGACCATCGTTATCGACGTTGAGAAACATCATCGAGGAGACGGCATCACTCCGTGTGCGATTATGTCCCTCAACAACGCTTCTTGTGCTTCGTCTCGGGGTTGTCCATAGTTTCTACAAATATTTACAACATGGAAATTATTATTCAAACATGACAGATATGGATATATTAGTGACAACGAGAACTAGCTAGCTAATCACAATAAGGAATCATATTAGTGGCCTCGACGCTGCTTCTCTAGGGTTTGGGGTGGCCTCGACAACGCTTCAAGGGTTAGGGGGTGGCCTCGAGAACGCTTCAAGCTAGGAGGGGGTACGTAATATCGACCCCCCACGTGTTGAAGCTATCGGGAGGGGGTCGGCGTTGAACAGTACATCTATGTCCCACAAGTAGGGTAGAGGGTCGTGGATCGCCGAGCGGTCGAGGGTCAAGGGTCAAGATCGCCGAGGGGTCGGGAGGTTGCCTAGTGTCAAAGGATTCAACAAAACCATGTCTTCATCATTAGGCGAAAGTAATAGGTGCATGATGGATGAAGCTCTCCAAAGTTGTTTTGGAGCAGAGTTCAGATAGGATAACCCGCTTTTGGTACAAAGTTCAGCAAAAGGCAAATTATCCTATCAGGACTCCATTCCGTAACAACTTTGAGGACTTCGCACCATCATGCCATGGTTACTTCCGCTAATGATGAAGCAATGGATTTCTTCAATACTTTGACACTATCGGTACCCCCTATCGGAAAAGGAAGAAAAGAGGAAGAAGAAGAAGAAGAAGAAAAGAAAGAAAAAAAAGGAGAAGAAGAAGAAAAGAGAAAAATTCTATTGAAAAAATTCTATTCCTTTCTTCTTCTCCTCTTCTTTTTCTTCTTTTCCTCTCATTCTTTTTTCTTCTTCTTCCTTCTTCCTTCGGATCCTAGAACCCTCGAACCTCGACCCTAGAACCCTCGAACCCTAGAACCCTCGAACCCTCGATCCTAGAACCTCAAACCTCAAACCCTTGTGCCTCGAACCTCGACCGCCTCGACGACCCTCGACCGCCCTCGACGACCCTCGACCCCCTCTGTGACCCTCTCGACCCTCTAGCCTAGTTCCCACCGTCGACCCCTCAGCGATCCTCGACACCCTCGTTCCCGATAAAGAAGAAGAAGAAGAAGAAGAAGAAGAAGAAGAAGAAGAAGAAGAAATGAGAAGAAGAAAAAAAGAAGAAGAAGAAGAAGAAGAAAAATCTTCTATTTTTCTCTTTTTTTTCTTTTTTTCTCTTCTTCTTCTTTCTTCTCTTTCTTCTTTTCTTCTTCTTCTTCTTCTTCTTCTCTTCTTCTTCTTCTTCTTCTTCTTCTTCTTCTTCTTCTTTTTATAAAATATTCTATACATCAATGAATATATCAATATATATACATGAACATTTATCTGCCAAAAACATCATATTCTATACATCAATAAAAACATCATATTCTATACATCAATAAAAACATCATATTCTATACATAATAAAAACATCATATTCTATACATATAAAAAAAATCATGGCGGCAGGGCAGGGCAGGGCAGGGCAGGGCAGGGCTGGGGGCAGGTCTTGTGCTGGGCTCATCAGGCGGAGGCGACGGCGAGGTCGCGCGACGGGCGGAGGGGAGGCGGAGGCGACGGCGAGGTCGGGAGGCGGAGGCGACGGCGAGGTCGGGAAGGCAGGGCGGCGACGGCGAGGTCGGCGAGGTCATGGAGGCAGGGCGGCGACGGCGAGGGCGCGGCGACGGGCGGGACGGCGACGACGAGGCAGGCGACGGCGGCGGCGGCGGCGGCGGCGGCAGGCGGGCAGGCTGGGCAGGGCGCGACGGCGACGACGAGGCAGGGGGGACGACGACGACGAGGCAGGGCGACGCGGCGACGACGGCGTGGCATGGAGCGACGACAGCGGCGGCGGGCGGCGGCGTCGGGGAGGTTAGGGGCAAATGGGGCGATGAATCTGAAATTTCACAAGTATTGCTTATATAGAAGAGCATTGGTCCGGTTGGTGCCACGACCGGGACTAATGCCCCCTTTAGTCCCGGTTGGTGCCACCAATCGGGACCTGGTCCGTTGGTGGCACCAACCGGGACTAAAGGGGCATTAGTCCCGGTCGTGGCACCAACGGGACTAAACCCCTTTAGTCCCGGTTGGTGCCACTAACCGGGACCAAAGGCCTGTGCTGCCCCGAACCCAAATGTTTAGTCCCACCTCGCTAGTTGAAGGGCGCCGGCACTGGTTTATAAGCGCTGGTGTGGCCCCTTCGAGCTCCTCTCTAATGCAGGCTTTGGGCCTAATCATGCTCTTGCTCAGGCCTATTGGGCCTCTGGGCCTGAATCCTGGCCCATGTAGGGTTTCTAGTCGATTCAGGCCGTGGGGCCTAGTAGGTGGCAGTTTTTTACTTTATATTTTATTTCTTTTTGCTTTTAGTTTTAGAAAAATATAAACTTTCTATTAGTGCCATTAGTTTTAAAATTTGAAAACACTTTTTTGTTTTCTTTGTTGCTTTATTTATTTTATTTTGTTTCTACTTACAACAAAATACTTATTGTTGCTATTTTTATTTTTTTCAAGTTTTTTGTTTTGTTTTCTGCATTATTTATTTTCTTTTGGTTTTTGCTTTATTTTTAATTCTTTTTGCTTTTAGGTCAGCAAAATTATAAACTTTCTGTTAGTGCTTTTAGTTTTAGAAAAATATAAACTTTCTGTTTGTGCCATTAGTTTTAAAATTCAAAAACACTTTTTTGTTTTCTTTGTTGCTTTATTTATTTTATTTTGTTTCTACTTACAACAAAATGCTTATTGTTGCTATTATTATTATTATTTTCAAGTTTTTTGTTTTGTTTCCTGCATTATTTATTTTCTTTTGGTTTTTGCTTTATTTTTTAATTCTTTTTGCTTTTAGGTCAGCAAAATTATAAACTTTCTGTTAGTGCCATTTGTTTTAGAACAATTATAAACTTTCTGTTTGTGCCATTAGTTTTATAAAATTTGAATTCTTTGAAATTTGTGTGAATCACAAGTTTGTGAGCTCAACAAGGCGAGAGGGACGGGCTTATAAACCGTGTGAGCGCCCTTCGTTGGCGAGGTTTTCAAATTCATAGTTTTCAAATGAACTCTGAAAAAGTTGGCATAGCATGTTCATGAACAAACGGACAATGGTATCATACTCGTGTGTTACAAAGTTGGCATGGTATCATCATAATAGTTATGGAGAAAGTCTTCACTTTTTCTTCGCTTGTGTCAATTGCTTATTGCGCCAGAACCATGGATAATCTTCATCGCTTATCGGGATGCTTGGGTCAGCCTTGACTTTGAAGGGGGAATTTCATGAAACTTTTCATACTCTTCGACATGTCATCTTGCCCTCCACTCCGAGGATGTCCCTTTTTCTGAAAGAACTATGTGGCGCTTTGGCTCATTGTATGATGTATTCGCTTCCTTATCTTTTCTTTTCCTCGGTCTGGTAGACATGTCCTTCACATAGATAACCTGTGCCACACCATTGGCTAGGACGAACGGTTCGTCGGTGTACCCAAGATTTTTCAGATCCTTTGTTGTCATTTCGCATTGTGGGTCTACCTGCACTCGCCTCCCGACAGATTGACCCACTTGCACTTAAACAAAGGGACCTTAAAATCTACTCCGTAGTCAAGTTCCCATATGTCTACTATGTAACCATAATATGTGTCATTTCCTTGTCGGTTGCTGCATCAAAGCGGACACCGCTGTTTTGGTTGGTGCTCTTTTCATCTTGGTCAATCGTGTAAAATGTATTCCCATTTATCTCAGATCCTTTCCAAATCATTACAGTCGAAGATGGTCCCTCGACAACAAGTACAACTCATCACAAACAGTGTTGTCACCTCGAGACGATTTCCAACCAACTGCTGAAAGTCCTGATATGTTCACATGTAATCCGATCGTCAGACCGCTCCGGTGTTTGGAGCGCAGACTGTTCTTGTGTTCATCGACATACGGGTCACCAAGGTAGAGTTCTAGAACTGTGTAGTGTGCTTGAGACCAAGAATATTCGTCCCTGCATATTATTGAGTCTCTTCCAGCGTGCGTTTTTCGGTCAGTCTCCCCTCATACTGCGATTTAGGGAGACCTATCTTATTAAGGCCAGGAATGAAGTCAACACAAAACCCGATGACATCCTCTGTTTGATGGCCCATGGAGATGCTTCCTTCGCCTAGCACGGTTACTTAACATATTTCTTTAGGACTCCCATGAACCTCTCAAAGGGGTACATATTGTGTAGAAATACGGGCCCCGTAATGACAATCTCGTCGACTAGATGAACTAGGACGTGCGCCATGATATTGAATAAGGATGGTGGGAACACCAGCTCAAACCGACAAGACATTGCGCCACATCACTCCTTAGCGTTGCTACGATTTCTGGATCGATCACCTTCGAGATATTGCATTGAGGAATGCACATAGCTTCACAATGGCTAATCGGACGTTTTCGGTAGAAGCCCTCTCAATGCAACCGAAGCGATTGCGTCATAATCACGTGGAAGTCATGAGACTTTAGGTTCAGGAACTTTTCTCGACATATTTATTATTCCCTTTATATTCGACGAGAAGCCAGTCGGGACCTTCATCTCGAGCAGGCATTGAAAGAATATTTCTTTCTCTTCTTTCGAAGAGCGAGCTGGCAGGACCTTCATACCGCTTCGGAGGCATGCCCTCTTTTTCGTGCAAGCGTTGCAGGTCCTCTCGTGCCTCGGTGTATCTTTTGTCTTTCCATACACGCCCAAGAAGCCTAGCAGGTTCACGCAAAGGTTCTTTGTCATGTGCATCACGTCGATCAAGAGCGGACCTCTAGGTCTTTCCAAAGAGGGTAGGTCCCAAAATATAGATTTCTTCTTCCACATGGGTGCGTGATTCTCAGCGTCATTCGAACAGCTAGTCCGCGGGACCCTTTCCAAATATTACGTGTAAATCATTGACCATAGCAAGTACGTGATCACCGATACGCATGGCGGGCTTCTTCCGTGATCTGCCTCGCTTTGAAATGCTTGCCTTTCTTTCGACATTGATGGTTGGTCGGAAGAAATCGACGGCGGCCTGTACACATTCTTCCTGCAGCTTCCTGTATATACTATCGGTGTCAAGTAAACAGTGCGTGCATGCGTGGTATCCCTTGTTTGTCTGTCCCGAAGGTTATCTTGAGCGGGCCAATCGTTGATTGTCACGAACAGCAACGCCTTCAGGTCAAATTCCTCCTTTTGTGCTCATCCCACGACGTACACCGCTTCCATTCCACAGCTGTAAAAGTTCCTCAACTAATGGCCTTAGGTACACATCAATGCCGTTGCCGGGTTGCTTAGGGCCTTGGATGAGAACCGGCATCATAATGAACTTCCGCTTCATGCACATCCAAGGAGGAAGGTTATACATACATAGAGTCACGGGCCAGGTGCTGTGATTGCTGCTCTGCTCCCGAAAGGATTAATGCCATCCGCGCTTAAAGCAAACCATACGTTCCTTGGGTCCTTTGCAAACTCATCCAAGACTTTCTCTCGATTTTTCTCCATCTGCGACCCGTCACCGGGTGCTCTCAACTTCCGTCTTTCTTACGGTCCTCACTGTGCCATCGCATCAACTTGGCATGCTCTCCGCTTCGAAGAGACGCTTCAACCGTGGTATTATAGGAGCATACCACATCACCTTCGCAGAACCCTCTTCCGGAGGCTCGCCGTCAACATCACCGTGGTCATCTCGTCGATCTTATACGCAATGCACCGCATACCGGGCATGCGTTCAGATCCTTGTAGGCACCACGGTAGAGGATGCAGTCATTAGGGCATGCATGTATCTTCTCCACCTCCAATCCTAGAGGGCATCGACCTTCTTTGTTGCGTATGTACTGTCGGGCAATTCGTTATCCTTGGAAGCTTCTCCTTCATTATTTTCAGTAGCTTCTCAAATCCTTTATCGAGCACAGCATTCTCTGCCTTCCATCGCAGCAATTCGAGTACGGTATCGAGCTTTGTGTTGCCATCTTCGCAATTGGGGTACAACCCTTTTTGTGATCCTCTAACATGCGATCGAACTTCAGCTTCTCCTTTTGACTTTCGATTGTGTCCTTGCATCGACAATGACCCGCGGAGATCATCATCATGGGGCACATCGTCGGTTCATCTTGATCTTCAGCAGCTTAGCCGTTGCAGCACCATCGTGCACATCGTCAGTGCAACTTGATGTTCAATAGCATCACCGTATTCAGGGGCACATAGTTCTCATCGTACTCTTCTTCCTCGCCGCCTTCCATCATAACCCCTATTTCTCCGTGCCTCGTCCAAACATTATAGTGTGGCATGAAACCCTTGTAAAGCAGGTGGGTGTGAAGGATTTTCCGGTCGAGTAAGACTTCAGATTCCACATATAGGGCATGGACAACACATAAAACCATTCTGCTTGTTTGCCTCAGCCACTTGAGAAAAGCATGCACGCCCTTAATGTACTCGGAGGTGTGTACATCACCGTACATCCATTGCCGGTTCATCTGCGTGCATTATATATAATTAAGTGTGTCAAAATCATTACGTAACATCATGAATAGATAATTAAATGACCAAATTAATAGAAGTTCATCATCACATAAAACCAAAGTACATACATAGTTCTCATCTAACAACATAAAGCTCGCAGAGCATCTAAATTAATTAAACCATACATTGAAACTATGTAAAACATTTCAATGTGAAAACAAATACGATCATAATCGCAACCAAGGTAACAACTGATCCAACGGCATAATGATACCAAGCCTCGGTATGAATGGCATATTTTCTAATCTTTCTCATCTTCAAGCGCATTGCATCCATCTTGATCTTGTGATCATCGCGACATCCGCAACATGCAACTCCAATATCATCTTCTCCTCCTCAAGTTTTTTATTTTTTCCTTCAAGAAATTGTTTTCTTCTTAAACTAAATTTAACCTCTCGACAATAGGGTCGGTTGGAATTTCCGTTCAACAACCTCCTAGATAAATAAAATCTATGTCACGTTGGTCGGCTTAATTTTCATAAAAATAAATGAACCAATAGTTATGAAAAGATAATATATACCACATCCGAATCATAGATGGGACGAGGGCCGACGGGGCGGATACCAAAACCATCGCACTATATAAGATGCAATAATAAAAGTAAGAAAATAATACAAGTAAGAATATTTTTCCTTTCAGAAAGAAGATAAGAACAAGAGGCTCACCACGGTGGTCTGGCGATGAGATCGGCGCTGGTGATCGACGGCGGTGAAGACGGGACGGGCGTGACGGACCGCTAAACCTAGACAAATATTGAGGAAAATGGAGGTTAGAGGTCGAGCTTGAGAGGAGATAGCTTAAGTAGTGTGGCTCGGGCATTCCATCGAACACCTTGTGTGCATAGGAGGTGAGCTAGAGCACCACCAAGCCCCTCCCCTCGGCCGGAAAAAACAGAGCAGTGTGCTCGCTCTGCTGAGGGGCTATATATAGGCAGCACCATTAGCCCGGTTGGTGGCATGAGCCGACTAAAGGAAGCCTTTGGTCCCGGTTCGTGCCACCAACCGACAACTAGTGGTGGGCCAGAGCCAGACCATTGGTCCCGGTTCGTCCCACCAACCGGGACCAAAAGGTCCGGACGAACCGGGACCAATGGCCCACGTGGTCTGCCGGCCCCTGGGCCTGAACCGGATAAATGCTCACATTAGTCCCGGTTCTGGATTGAACCGGGACTAATGGGCAAAACAGGCCTCAACGATAGCCCCTTTTTCTACTAGTGGAAACAGGAACTAACAAGAAGAAGCACACAACAAGGTAAACACACCACGCATGAACAAGACATGATGCTCAACCAAGCATGATGCATGATAAAGCTACATGAAGCTACTCATGGCAAGAGATGATGCAAACAGGAGCAACACATCAAGGCAAGTTTAAATGAGGCCGGAAACAACATATAACAATTTCGGTAAGTCCTCATATGCAAATTTCGAAATTGGTCCAGATCTGAATAAACCTTATGTTCAAGTTGTTAAACAGCAAGTTAAGATGCACCATGATGATCTACACGAGATTCTAGTCAGGTTACATATAAAGTTCATTAGATTCGGAGCTACGGCCTAGAAGATATGAGCAAAACAAGTTAAACATGGCATTGATGCAAAATGCACCCAAACATCAAGCAAACACCTCAAAACAAGGATGCAACATGATAGTATGAAACTACATGCAAAATCAAGCAAGTTTCATATAGAGCACACTCAAAACGGAGCAACGGTTCAACACATACACTCTATACAAGTCATGACAACAATCTGTCCAAAACAGCAACTAGGCATATTGCAAGCATCAAAACAATATGCTACAGCATCTCAACGTGAAAAAAAAAGCATGGGCATGATTTACAGGTAAAGCATGACAAAACATGAACACTGAGCTATCTCCACAAATCACTAGAACATGCTCAAAATGACATGGCAAGATTGCAAATAATAACAGTTTCAGACTTTAGCAGAAATAACATCAGGTTGCAATGTTAAGAGCTATCAAACAACATGTTACAGGAACTTATCATGGCAAACAAAGGCATGGCATGGATGTACTAAATGCATAGATCAAAAGTCCCTTACTGACCATGAGCCAAAAAGGATCAGAAAATATGATGGCACCCATGTAAACATAGCAAGTTATATTACAGATTCATACATGGCAGGAACAACAATAAGTAGACATGTTTGTGAGCTTGAACCACTCACCACAGAGCAATACATGGCATGGCAAGGCAACTCATAGTAAGAAGACATGGCATAGAGGCTATACATGGCAAGAACAACACCATAGCATACACGGATCAACTACAACAACCTTGGCAAAATTGAATAACATGTAAACAACCTGCCAGGAAATATTTTATAGCAAAAGTAGAGCTCGATTGACTCAAGCTATGGCACTCCATAATTGCAAACAAGGACCTGGATGGATATAGAATAACCATATGTTCAAAACATCCTTACTGAAGTATCTCAAAATAAGCATGGATCTCTCGGTAGCATCAAGTTTACATCGCATAAAAATATCAGCAGAACAGGGGCTGAAATCAGCAACATCATGAAGCTTAGTTTGCATGCTTGTGCTAGTCACCACAGAGATCACAAAAATACATGGCATACACCCCTGTAAATATGGCATGGCATATTACAAAACACATGTAGGACTCAACCTCATAGGATGGACACATCAATCATGGCAAAAATAACAAAAGTGCATGTTCTGATAAGAATCTGAAACTAACATCACATAGCCCCCTTCTAACAGCATTTCGGGCATCAAGATGAGCTCAAATGAATATGATGCAATGGAGTGAAATGATGTACTCGTCGAGGCGAACAATTCGACATATTACACGCACGAAACGGAGCAGTATGCATGGAGTTACAGCAGGTCAAAGGATGCAACATTTTATGAGTTTCTGGGGACTTAGCAGATTTTCGGAATAAAACAGGTGAGCGCGATATAGCCAAAGTGTGCACGGGGCGGGGGATATGGACGCTCACCATGGGCCAAGGCCCAGAAGGAGGAGGAAGGAGGCAGGGGGGCCTGCTGGGCTGGGCCGCGAGGGAGGCTTGGGCCCGCCAAGAGCCGAGCGGGCTGCGAGGCGTCGTCCTCCCCGTTCCCGAGCGGGGAAGAGGCAGGGGCGACGGCGTCAGTTGGCGCCGGCGACAAGCAGGCGAGGACGGGGCGGCGCAGGGCGGTTCCGGCTGAACGGATGAACTGGCACGGGCGCCAGATCCGGCGATGAAGGGGCGCGGCGGCGCGCGACGGTCGGGGTGAGGAGGAGCTCGGACGCCGGCCATGGCAGCGCGACTGCAGGGAGAGAGAGGCACTAAGAGAGGCGGAGAGGAGGAGAAGGAGGACGGGCGGCGGCGCGACCTGGCAGGCGGCGCTGGTGCTCGGCGACAGGCTCGTCGGCGGAGGCGGCAGCGATCGCTTGCGCCGGGCAGATCGGGCGCGGCCGAGCCCTCCTGCTCGGGATGAGGGGAGCGGCGCTGGCGCGGCGAAGGCCCAAGGGCTGGCGGGGCCCGTTCGGCCCGGGCGGGCAGATATGGGCCCTGGAGGGCTGGCGGCGGAGGGAGGAGGCCGAGGCGACGTGGCCGGCTTGGGTTGGCTGTGCACGACATTTGGCGGCGGCGCGACCTACAGGACGGTGCCAAGTGGCGGGGAGGAGGTGGCTGGCGCCGGATTACGAGGAGGAGGTGGGAGGTGGCGGCGGCTGATGATTGGGGGCGCGAGATTCGAGGAGGGAGGAAGGCTAGAGGTAGGTGGAGGGGCTAGGCTGCCCAAAATGGACAAGGGGTGTCCATATATAGCAGGAGGGGCTAGGGTTGGGGGGTTTGAGGCCGTTTCGGAGCCTCCGATCATGATCCGACGGATCTGATCGCGAGGGGGGGTTAGGCAGGCCTAGGTGGGCTGTGAAGAGAGGGCTTGGGCTGAGGGGAGAGAAGAGAGGTTGCAGCCCGGCGGCAGTTTCCGGATACCGAAAACGTCCGACGGTTACACCGGCTATATTGCGGCTGTAGGTTTAACGGTTGGGCTATCAAATGGACTCCGAATGCGATGAAACTTGGCAGGCGGCCTGTCTACACTATAATAAGACCGCACGACAAGTTCCAACCCATTCCGAGAACATTTTTATGCCACTAATAAAAAGAATATTTCGGAGGTGCCGCGGGCGCGTGCGAGAGTGTCTGGCTCAGAACGGACAACGGAGAGAACCGGCGAAACCCGAACGGATGCAAGTTTTGAAAAACATGCGGATGAAATGCAGACGACGACATGGCAAAATGCAACACGCAAGCAGCTGACATGGTAACGACGGCGAATAACTACCGGGCACCTGGCGCATCGAATCCGGGGCGTTACATTATGGGTCCTGTTTGATTCACCTAGTTGATGAGGGCGGCAGAGCGGGAGACGAGCTCAATGGCGTTCCCATCGAGGATGATCTTATCCTTGACCTTCTCGGACTGCAGCTCCGCCAGATGCGGCAGCAACACCGCCGACAACCACATCAACAGCAGCAGCACCAATAAGGGCATGCGTGACATTTCATATCATCATTACAGAAGAAAAAATTAAGACACAAGCAATCATAATTTCTAACAACAACAATCATCATCAGTTAAGCACATAGTGAGCAAGAACAAACAATGAATCTTGCATCCATAGTATCTCCTATCAATTTCAATAATGCAAAATCAGCACACTTCAACATAAGCTCATCAGTTAAGCACTTGAGCCAAAAAAAAAAGAAACACCGTCAGACCAAAATACTAAAAAAATTGCACGTTTAATCAGCTAAGCGTACAACAGATTCAGGAGAAGCACATGACACCACAACAAGCACATCAACATGCAGCAGCTATTGGATATTATGCTCTAAGCCAGCAACATCGCAAAAACACTGGCAGCAGCTTAACATATATAGCAGGAGCGGTGTCTGCTGACCTACTGCCAAGGAAAACACAATTATCTCGACTCCATACAAACACTATGGAAGCAGATTGCTACAAAATAGGCAGCCTGGCCGCCTCATACAAACAAAGAGAGAAGCATAACAGAAGTGCAGAAGTATGTATTACTAAGTAAACGTGTAGACAGTGGAGTGGAACATGCATATAAATTTCACTGGATATGATCACAGATTCATATGAGGTTTGCATATAAATTTTACACGATAGGATCACAGAATCGCACAACCACTAGGCCTACCAATCACTTGAACCCAAACTAAAAATAGAAGAACTACATGGGAAGCTATTTATGCTGTAATTTTACTAACAGGAGATCATACAAACCTACTTCAGTACTGATTTGGGTATATATATGTCCAAAAGCAGGTCCAGTTTGAGAACTTAATATTTGAATTTGAACATTCGAAATTTCATAGTTAGTTGAGGCTAACTTTTTTAGATGTAATGTAACAATTGAGACATCAATGGGGCACAACTTGGTTAGCTACTAATGTTCAGCAAATTCAAAGATTGTATGTTCTAGCTAACAAAAAATATAATACCATGCCTAGGAACTCGGTGCGAGAAAAAGTATGTGTCGCCTAAGAGCTACCACAATTTATACTGGTCAAGGATAAAAACAGGTAGATATCACATAATTCTCATCAGGATCATACATTGAATTCATTAAAGTCTATAGATTCATTTCTTAGATATTGAATTGGGAAATCACAAGAAAAGTAGATTAACCAATGTGTCCAGATAACACAAGAAGGCAAGCACTAGTAAATCTTGACTCTCGTGCCACTACATGTACATAACAAGTATTTGACACATTCCTCCAAGCATGCAAATACATGCAGTATTATTTGTCTAATGAAATACATGACATATTCTCCTCGCGTATACTCCAATCAAACACTTGACGGTGGCTAGAGCTAAACGAACAAAGGGAGAGACAAGTCGTCACCTTGCAATAGGGGGACTCATACCCAGCCAAATCGAAACAAATTGAACCCGCGTCAACAACTTCTATATAAAACATTTGTTCAAAACAATGCTCAAGAGGAAGACACACTTTCTCAACATTGCATTCCAATCATATAGACCAACTTGCAAAAATAAGAGCAGTGGATAATCGTAGTCAAGATCAAGCCGCAAAAAAACATCAAAATCATAGAACATATAGGTTGCATCATGATTCTAAGAATCAATGCGCTAGAGAAGTAGGCTTGCAATGCAAACTTTCTGCAAAGGGTTGCAAAACAAACTACCAACATCATCAACTTCTATATAAATCAGAAGAATGAGCATGTTAATTAGACTGTACATGCCTACACACACAAAATTCAAAACTATAACTGAGGCGATAGGGGAAAGATATGGGGCAGTAAGTGTCGACGAAGGACTCGACCATCTCCCGCCGCTCCTCCTTAGTCTTCCTCACCCGTGGCTTATTCTCCTGGGCCTGCACGCAGCACCGCCCCATTCCTTCAGACAACCAGAAAAGATGTGCACAAACTGCACAAATCAGATGTGGAGATTACTGAATATCTTCACAAACTGCACAAACTGCACAAAAACACTGCATCTTCAGGTCTGACAAGGCAGGGAGAGGGAGGGGATTACCTGCAGCTGCAGGGTGGGAGTTGGGCGAGGTCCAATGTGACCTTCCTTGCTTCCTCCCTCCCTGTTCGGGTGGTTCTCCAATCCAACACATCCTCCAGGCCTAGCTAGGGTTTTTCTTCTTCTCCTGCAGCAATGGAAAGGGAGGACCATGGCATCACCAACAGTACAGAACTGAGCAACAACCAAAAGCAGAAGCAAATCGAAATCGAAACGAATCAGGCACCTTAACGATGGAGCTCCATGGATGGCTTGGAGAAGGTCAGAGTATAGGAGGCGCAACAAGCATGGGATCTTTGAGCGCGGAAGAAGGTCGGAGCAGAGGGAGGAAGGAAGGAGGCGGTGGCGGGGCGACCCAGCTGATCTCCATCACTTCACGTGGGTCCTGGACACTGGGACGGTCTTGGACTGGGAGAGAAGGTGCACGCGGTCGACGCGGTCGAAGGGCGGGAAGTGTTGGGGAACGTAGTAATTTCAAAAAAAATTCCTACGCACACGCAAGACCATGGTGATGGCATAGCAACGAGAGGGGAGAGTGTCTGTCCACGTACCCTCGTAGACCGAAAGCGGAAGCGTTATAACAACGCTGTTGATGTAGTCGACGTCTTCACGATCCGACCGATCCAAGCACCGAACGCACGGCACCTCCGAGTTCTGCACACGTTCAGCTCGATGGCGATCCCCGGCCCGATCCAGCAAAGCGTCGGGGATGAGTTCCGTCAAGACGACGGCGTGGTGACGATGATGATGCTCCACCGACGCAGGGCTTTGCCAAAGCTCCGCGACGATATGACTTCACCGGCGCAGGGCTTCGCCTAAGCTCATGACGATATGACCGAAGTGGAATATGGTGGAGGGGGCACCGACACGGCTAAGGAACGATCCGTAGATCAACTTGTGTGTCATGGGGTGCCCCTTGCCCCGTGATATAAAGGAGCCAGGAGGAGGTAGCCGGCCTAGGAGGGCGATTAGGGGGAGTCCTACTCCCACCGGGAGTAGGACTCCTCCTTTCCTAGTAGGAGTAGGAGAGAAGGAGGGGAAGGGAGGAAGGTGCGGCCCCTCCCCTAGTCCAATTCGGACTAGGCCTTGGGGGCGGCCTGCCCTAGGCAGCCCTCTCTCTTTCCCGCAGGCCCAATAAGGCCCAATACTTCTCCCGGCGAATTCCGTAAACTGTCCGGTACTCCGAAAAATACCGAATCATTCGAACCTTTCCGAACTCGAATATAGTCGTCCAATATATCGATCTTTACGTCTCGACCATTTCGAGACTCCTCGTCATGTCCCCGATCTCATCCGGGACTCGAACTCCTTCGGTACATCAAAACTCATAAACTCATAATATAAGCATCATCGAAACCTTAAGCGTGCGGACCCTACGGGTTCGAGAACTATGTAGACATGACCTAGAACTATTCTCGGTCAATAACCAATAGCGGAACCTGGATGCCCATATTGGCTCCTACATATTCTCTGAAGATCTTTATCGGTCAAACCGCATAACAACATACGTTGTTCCTTTGTCATCGGTATGTTACTTGCCCGAGATTTGATCGTCGGTATCCAATACCTAGTTCAATCTCGTTACGGCAAGTCTCTTTACTCGTTCCGTAATACATCATCTCGCAACTAACTTATTAGTTGCAATGCTTGCAAGGCTTATATGATGTGTATTACCGAGAAGGCCCTGAGATACCTCTCCGACAATCGGAGTGACAAAACCTAATCTCGAAATCGCCAACCCAACATGTACCTTTGGAGACACCTGTAGTACTCCTTTATAATCACCCAGATTACGTTGTGGACGTTTGGTAGTACCAAAGTGTTCCTCCGTAAACGGAGTTGCATAATCTCATAGTTACAGGAACATGTATAAGTCATGAAGAAAGCAATAGCAACATACTAAGCGATCAAGTGCTAGGCTAACGGAATGGGTCATGTCAATCAGATCATTCTCCTAATGATGTGATCCCGTTAATCAAATGACAACTCATGTCTATGGTTAGGAAACATAACCATCTTTGATTAACGAGCTAGTCAAGTAGAGGCATACTAGTGACACTCTGTTTGTCTATGTATTCACACATGTATTATGTTTCCAGTTAATACAATTCTAGCATGAATAATAAACATTTATCATGATATAAGGAAATAAATAATGACTTTATTATTGCCTCTAGGGCATATTTCCTTCAGTCTCCCACTTGCACTTGAGTCAATAATCTAGTTCACATCGCCATGTGATTTAACATCAATAGTTCACATCTATATGTGGTTAACACCCATAGTTCACATCGACATGTGACCAACACCCAAAGGGTTTACTAGAGTCAGTAATCTAGTTCACATCGCTATGTGATTAACACCCAAAGAGTACTAAGGTGTGATCATGTTTTGCTTGTGAGATAATTTTAGTCAACGGGTCTATCACATTCAGAGCCGTAAGTATTTTGCAAATTTCTATATCTACAATGCTCGCATGAGCTACTCTAGCTAATTGCTCCCACTTTCAATATGTATCCAGATTGAGACTCGAGTCATCTAGATTAGTGTTAAAACTTGCATCGACGTAACCCTTTACGACGAACCTTTTTTCACTTCCATAATCGAGAAACATATCCTTATTCTAATAAGGATAATTTTGACCGCTGTCCATTGATCTACTCCTAGATCACTATTGCACTCCCTTGCCAAGCTTAGTGGTAGGGTATGCAATAGATCAGTACACAACATGACATACTTTATAGAACCTATGGCTGATGCATAGGGAATGACTTTCATTCTCTTTCTATCTTCTACCGTGGTCGGGTTTTGAGTCTTACTCAATCTCACACCTTGTAACACAGGCAAGAACTCTTTCTTTGACTGTTCCATTTTGAACTACTTCAAAATCTTGTCAAGGTATGTATTCATAGAAAACTTATCAAGCGTCTTGATCTATCTCTATAGATCTTGATGCTCAATATGTAAGCAGCTTCACCGAGGTCTTTCTTTGAAAAAACTCCTTTCAAACACTCCTTTATGCTTTTCGAATAATTCTACATTATTTCGATCAACAATATGTCATTCACATATACTTATCGGAAAGGCTGTAGTGCTCCCACTCACTTTCTTGCAAATACAGGCTTCTCCAAAAGTCATATAAAACCATATGCTTTGATCACACTATCAAAGCGTTTATTCCAACTTCGAGATGCTTGCACCAGTCCATAGATGGATCGCTGAAGCTTGCACATTTTGTTAGCTCCTTTAGGATTGATAAAACCTTCTGGTTGCATCATATACAACTCTTCTTTAATAAATCCATTAAAGAATGTAGTTTTGACATCCATATGCCAGATTTCATAAAATGTGGCAATTGCTAACATGATTCGGACAGACTTAAGCATCGCTACAGTTGAGAAAATCTCATTGTAGTCAACACCTTGAACTTGTCGAAAACCTTTCTGCGACAAGTGGAGCTTTGTAGATAGTAATACTACTATCAGCATCTGTCTTCCTCTTGAAGATCCATTTATTTAACATGGCTTGCTGATCATCGAGCAAGTCAATCAAAGTCCATACTTTGTTCTCATACATGGATCCTATCTCAGATTTCATGGCCTCAAACCATTTCGTGGAATCTAGGCTCATCATCGCTTCCTCATAGTTCGTAGGTTCATCATGGTCTAGTAACATGACTTCCAGAACATGATTACCGAACCAATCTGGCGTGGATCTTATTTTGGAAGACCTACGAGGTTCGGTAGTAACTTGATCTGAGGCTTCATGATCATCATCATTAGCTTCCTCACTGATTGGTGTATGAATCACAGGAACTGATTTCTGTGATGAACTACTTTCCAATTCGGGAGAAGGTACAATTACCTTATCAAGCTCTACTTTCCTCCCACTCACTTCTTTCGAGAGAAACTTCTTCTCTATAAAGGATCCATCTTAGCAACGAAAAACTTGCCTTCGGATCTGTGATAGAAGGTGTACCCAATAGTCACCTTTGGGTATTCTATGAAGACGCACTTCTCCGATTTGGGTTCGAGCTTATCAGGTGAAAACTTTTTCACATAAGCATCACAACTCCAAACTTTTAAGAAACGACAGCTTAGGTTTACTGTTAAACCATAGTTCATACGGTGTCGTCTCAACGGATTTAGATGGTGCCCTATTAAACGTGAATGCAGCTGTCTCTAATGCATAACCCCAAAACGATATTGGTAAATCGGTAAGAGGCATCATTGATCGCACCATATCAAAATAAAGTACGGTTACGACGTTCGGACACACCATAACGTTGTGGTGTTCCAGGTGGCGTGAGCTGTGAAACTATTCCACATTGTTTTAATTGAAGACCAAACTCGTAACTCAAATATTCATCTCCACGATCAGATCGCAGAAATTTTATTTTCTTGTTATGATGATTTTCCACTTCACTCTGAAATTCTTTGAACCTTTCAACTATTTCAGACTTATGTTTCATCAAGTAGATATACCCATATCTGCTCAAATCATCTTGTGAAGGTCAGAAAATAACGATACTTGCCACGAGCATCAACACTCATTGGATCGCATACATCGGTATGTATTATTTCCAATAAGTCAGTAGCTTGTTCCATTGTTCCGGAGAACGGAGTTTTAGTCATCTTGCCCAAACGGCACGGTTCGCAAGCATCAAATGATTCATAACCAAGTGATTCCGAAAGTCCATCAGCATGGAGTTTCTTCATGCGCTTTACACCAATATGACCTAAACGGCAGTGCCACAAATAAGTTGCACTATCATTATTAACTTTGCATCTTTTGGCATCAATATTATGAATATGTGTATTACTACGATCGAGATCCAACAAACTATTTTTATTGGGTGTATGACCATTGAAGGTTTTATTCATTTAAACAGAACAGCAATTATTCTTTGACTTTAAATGAATAACCGTTTTGAAAACTATTTTCATTGGGTGTATGACCATCGAAGGTTTTACTCATTTAAACAGAACAACAATTATTCTTTGACTTAAAATGAATAACCGTTTTGCAATAAACATGATCAAATCATATTCATGCTCAACGCTAACACCAAATAACATTTATTTAGGTTAACACTAATCCCGAAAGTATAGGGAGTGTGCGATGATGATCATATCAATCTTGGAACTACTTCCAACACTCATCGTCACTTCCCCTTCAACTAGTCTCTGTTTATTACGTAACTCCTGTTTGAGTTACTAATCTCAACAACCGAACAAGTATCAAATACTCGGGGCTACTATAAACACTAGTAAGGCACACATCAATAACCTGTATATCAAATATACTCTTGTTCAATTTGCCATCCTTCTTATCCGCCAAATACTTGGGGTAGTTCCGCTTCCAAATGACCAGTTCCATTGCAGCAAAAGCACTTAGTCTCGGGCTTAGGTCTAGACTGGGCTTCTTCACTCGAACAGCAACTTGCTTGCCGTTCTTCTTGAAGTTCCCCTTCTGCTCTTTGCCCTTTTCCTTGAAACTAGTGGTCTTGTCAATCATCAACACTTGATGCTCTTTTCTTGATTTCTACCTTCGTCGATTTCAGCATCACGAAGAGCTTGGGAATTACTTTTGTCATCCCTTGCATGTTATAGTTCATCACGAAGTTCTACTAACTTGGTGATGGTGACTAGAGAACTCTGTCAATCACTATCTTATCGGAAGATTAACTCCCACTTGATTCAAGCGATTGAAGTACCTGGACAATCTGAGCACATGCTCACTAGTTGAGCGATTCTCCTCCATCTTTTAGCTATAGAACTTGTTGGAGACTTCATATCTCTCAACTCGGGTATTTGCTTGAAATATTAACTTCAATTCCTGGAACATCTCATATGGTCCATGACGTTCAAAACGTCTTTGAAGTCCCGATTCTAAGCCTTTAAGCATGGTGCACTAAACTATCAAGTAGTCATCATATTGAGCTAGCCAAACGTTCATAACGTCTGCATCTGCTCCTGCAATAGGTTTGTCACCTAGCGGTGCATTAAGGACATAATTTCACTGTGCAGCAATGAGGATAAACCTCAGATCACGAATCCAATCCGCATCATTTCTACTAACATTTTTCAATACAATTTTCTCTAGGAACATATCAAAACAAACATATAAAAGCATAGGGAAGCAACAACGCGAGCTATTGATCTTCAACATAATTTGCAAAATACTACCAGGACTAAGTTCATGATAAATTAAAGTTCAATTAATCTTATTACTTAAGAACTCCCACTTAGACAGACATCTCTCTAGTCATCTAAGTGATCACGTGATCCAAATCAACTAAACCATAACCGAGCATCACGTGAGATGGAGTAGTTTTCAATGGTGAACATCTTATGTTGATCATATCTACTATATGATTCACGCTCGACCTTTCGGTCTCCGTGTTCCGAGGCCATATCTGCATATGCTAGGCTCATCAAGTATAACCTGAGTATTCTGCGTGTGCAAAACTGGCTTGCACCCGTTGTAGATGGACGTAGAGCTTATCACACCCGATCATCACGTGGTGTCTCGGCACGACGAACTTTGGCAACGGTGCATACTCAGGAGAACACTACTTGATAATTTTAGTGAGAGATCATCTTAAAATGCTACCGTCAATCAAAGCAAAATAAGATGCATAAAGGATAAACATCACATGCAATCAATATAAGTGATATGATATGGTCATCATCATCTTGTGCTTGTGATCTCCATCGCCAAGCACCGTCATGATCACCATCGCCACCGGCGCGACACCTTGATCTCCATCGTAGCATCGTTGTCGTCTCGCCAACTATTGCTTCTACGACTATCGCTACTGCTTAGTGATAAAGTAAAGCAATTACATGGCGTTGCATTTCATACAATAAGCGACAACCATATGGCTCCTGCCGATTGCCGATAACTCGGTTACAAAACATGATCATCTCATACAATAAAATATAGCATCACGTCTTGACCACATCACATCACAACATGCCCTGCAAAAACAAGTTAGGCGTCCTCTACTATGTTGTTGCAAGTTTTACGTGGCTGCTACGGGCTGAGCAAGAACCGTTCTTACCTACGCATCAAAACCACAGCGATAGTTTGTCAAGTTGGTGCTGTTTTAACCTTCGCAAGGACCGGGCGTAGCCACACTCAGTTCAACTAAAGTGAGAGAGCAGACACCGCCGGTCACCTTTAAGCAACTAGTGCTCGAAGCGGTGAAACCAGTCTCGCGTAAGCGTACGCGTAATGTCGGTCCGGGCCGCTTCATCTCACAATACCGCTGAACCAAAGTATGACATGCTGGTAAGCAGTATGACTTATATCACCCACAACTCACTTGTGTTCTACTCGTGCATATGACATCAACGCATAAAACCAGGCTCTGATACCACTCTTGGGGAACGTAGTAATTTCAAAAAAAATTCCTACGCACACGCAAGACCATGGTGATGGCATAGCAACGAGAGGGGAGAGTGTCTGTCCACGTACCCTCGTAGACCGAAAGCGGAAGCGTTATAACAACGCGGTTGATGTAGTCGTACGTCTTCATGATCCGACCGATCCAAGCACCGAACGTACGGCACCCTCCGAGTTCTGCACACGTTCAGCTCGATGGCGATCCCGGGCTCCGATCCAGCAAAGCGTCGGGGATGAGTTCCGTCAAGACGACGGCGTGGTGGCGATGATGATGCTCCACCGACGCAGGGCTTTGCCTAAGCTCGCGACGATATGACTTCACGGCGCAGGGCTTCGCCTAAGCTCATGACGATATGACCGAAGTGGAATATGGTGGAGGGGGCACCGCACACGGCTAAGGAACGATCCGTAGATCAACTTGTGTGTCATGGGGTACCCCTTGCCCCGTATATAAAGGAGCCAGGAGGAGGTGGCGGCCTAGGAGGGCGCGCAAGGGGGAGTCCTACTCCCACCGGGAGTAGGACTCCTCCTTTCCTAGTAGGAGTAGGAGAGAAGGGGGGAAGGGAGGAAGGTGCGGCCCTCCCTAGTCCAATTCGGACTAGGCCTTGGGGCGCGCGGCCTGCCCTAGGCAGCCCTCTCTCTTTCCGCAGGGCCCAATAAGGCCCAATACTTCTCCCGGCGAATTCCGTAACTCTCCGGTACTCGAAAAATACCGAATCATTCGAACCTTTCCGAACTCCGAATATAGTCGTCCAATATATCGATCTTTACGTCTCGACCATTTCGAGACTCCTCGTCATGTCCCCGATCTCATCCGGGACTCGAACTCCTTCGGTACATCAAAACTCATAAACTCATAATATAACATCATCGAAACCTTAGCGTGCGGACCCTACGGGTTCGAGAACTATGTAGACATGACCTAGAACTATTCTCGGTCAATAACCAATAGCGGAACCTGGATGCCCATATTGGCTCCTACATATTCTTCGAAGATCTTTATCGGTCAAACCGCATAACAACATACGTTGTTCCCTTTGTCATCGGTATGTTACTTGCCCGAGATTTGATCGTCGGTATCCAATACCTAGTTCAATCTCGTTACCGCAAGTCTCTTTACTCGTTCCGTAATACATCATCTCACAACTAACTTATTAGTTGCAATGCTTGCAAGGCTTATATGATGTGTATTACCGAGAAGGCCCGAGATACCTCTCCGACAATCGGAGTGACAAAACCTAATCTCAAATCGCCAACCCAACATGTACCTTTGGAGACACCTGTAGTACTCCTTTATAATCACCCAGTTATGTTGTGACGTTTGGTAGTACCCAAAGTGTTCCTCCGTAAGCAGGAGTTGCATAATCTCATAGTTACAGGAACATGTATAAGTCATGAAGAAAGCAATAGCAACATACTAAGCGATCAAGTGCTAGGCTAACGGAATGGGTCATGTCAATCAGATCATTCTCCTAATGATGTGATCCCGTTAATCAAATGACAACTCATGTCTATGGTTAGGAAACATAACCATCTTGATTAACGAGCTAGTCAAGTAGAGGCATACTAGTGACACTCTGTTTGTCTATGTATTCACACATGTATTATGTTTCCGGTTAATACAATTCTAGCATGAATAATAAACATTTATCATGATATAAGGAAATAAATAATGACTTTATTATTGCCTCTAGGGCATATTTCCTTCAGGAAGAAGAAGTCGGCGAGTAGCGGGTTGCTGCTGCTGTCGGCGTCCGCCATGGCGTCGAGGGCAGCGGTGGATTAGGCGGAGCGGGCGGTGTGGCGAGAAGGGGGTGGTCGGGCGGCGGCGGGGGTGGCGGAAGGGGCATGCCGATCTGGATCGGAGGAGGTGCCGGTGCGTTGGATCCATGGGGTGGGGTCTCCGGCGGTGAGAGTGTGTGGCAACGCCGGAGGAGTGGGGTGGGGCGGCGGCGTCGAGATCGGAGGGAGGAGTGGGGTTGTGCGGCGGTGGATCGAAGGAGGAGTTGTGTCTGGCGACGATGGATCCTGAGGAGGGAGAGAAGGTGAGCGCTAGGGTTAGCTCTTGGGAGTGAGAGGAGTTGTGTGCGATGGGTTTTTTTTAGGGGTAGCTCGCGGTGGGTGGGTGAGACCGTGAGAGGGTTAGGTGAGGGTAGTTGGATCTAGAAGGATCCGACGGTTATTTATCCATGATCCGCGTGAGAGGCCCCTGGACCAATAAAAATGCAGTATACTGGTATTTTATTTTATTATGACCTGAAAATTTGAAAAAAAAAAACTTCCCATTGTGTCAGCAAATTTGACTATAGTTTTCAGGAATAATCACAAATTGAAATAAGACAAATATTTTTTAAAAGAGTTAAGAGAAATGAGTTCTTTTAAATTCATTTTCCATTTTTCGAGTGCCCAAAATGAGTTCTTTGTGAAGGACCTGTAATATATTTGTTGCAAAATTGTACCAAATCAATTTTCTAAAATACTAGGACATATTTAATGCACAATTGACCAAACGGTTAGGTGTAAAAAAATTTGATCCACCTCTGGTGAAAAAGACAAATTTCCGCGGATTCGGGTGGAAACGGGTCAAATTTGAACTGCAGCTGCCTTATAGTTTGCTCTGTATTTTTTCCAAAAATCATTTCTAGGTACATAAGTATCTATTTAATCAAAGAAACACCAAAAAAATTCCAAGATTCAACCACTAGCTAGGAACGGTCAAGCCTGCCGTTTTGACCGCATTTTGAAACGGGCATAAAAAATTCAAAAAAAACAAAAAATTGGAAATCCTTCGCATTGTGTCATTATATATGACCAAGTTTCCAGAAAAAATAATAAACTTGTAATACGGCAATTATTTTAAAAAATTGTTCTCAGAAATGAGCTATCATGGCTTTCAAGCCAAATGATCAATCTTATGGCCACATTCATGGCATAGTTTGTTCAAATGATCTCATATTGTGCACAAGGGTGCATCTCCGAATTCCAAACAATGTTGCCTAAGGGAGTTTTCATTTTCTTTGTACGGAAAATTCATTTACCATTTTCCGAGTGCGTGAAATGAGTTTTTTTTGTGAAGGACCTACCATATATTTGTTGTAAAATTGGACCAAATGAATTTTTTAAAATACAAGGCCATATTTAATGCACAATTGACAAAATGGTTGGGTGTCAAAAGTTTTGATCCACCTCTGGTGAAAAAGACAAATTCCCGCCGATTCAGTTGGAAGCGGGTCAAATTTGAACTGCAGCTGCCTCATAGTTTGCTATTTGCTGTTTCCAAAAATGATTTCTAGGTACATAAGTATCTATTTAATCAGAGAAATACCAAAAAAATTCCAAGATTCAACCACTAGCTAGGAACGATCAAGCCCGTCGTTTTGACCGCATTTTGAAACGGGCATAAAAAATTCAAAAAAAAACAAAAAAATGGAAAACCTTCGCATTGTGTCATTATATGTGACCAAGTTTCCAGGAAATATAATAAACTTGTAATACGGCAATTATTTTAAAAAATTGTTCTCAGAAATGAGCTATCATGCATGAAGATTCATGACTTTCAAGCCAAATGATCAATCTTATGGCCACATTCATGGCATAGTTTGTTCAAATGAGCTCATATTGTGCACAAGGGTGCATCTTGAAATTCCAAACAATGTGCCTAAGGGACTTTCCATTTTCTTTGCATGGAAAATTCATTTTCCATTTTCTGAGTGCCTAAAATGAGGTTTTTTTTGTGAAGCACCTACCATATATTTGTTGCAAAATTGGACCAAATAAATTTTCTAAAATACTAGGCCATAATTAATGCACAATTGACAAAATGGTTGCGTGTCAAAAGTTTTGATCCACCTCTGGTGAAAAAGACAAATTCCCGCCGATTCAGTTGGAAGCGGGTCAAATTTGAACTGCAGCTGCCTCATAGTTTGCTATTTGCTGTTTCCAAAAATCATTTCTAGGTACATAAGTATTTATTTAATCAGAGAAACACCAAAAAAGTTCCAAGATTCAACCACTAGCTAGGAACGACCAAGCCCGCTGTTTTGACCGCATTTTGAAACGGGCATAAAAAATAAAAATAAAATAAAATAATTGGAAATCCTTCGCATTGTGTCATTATATGTGACCAAGTTTCCAGGAAAAATAATAAACCTGTAATACGGCAATTATTTTAAAAAAGTGTTCTTAGAAATGAGCTATCATGCATGAAGATTCATGGCTTTCAAGCCAAATGATCAATCTTATGGCCACATCCATGCCATAGTTTGTTCAAATGATCTCATATTGTGCACAAGGGCGCATCTTGGAATTCCAATCAATATTGCCTAAGGGAGTTTTCATTTTCTTTGCAAGGAAAATTCATTTTCCATTTTCCGAGTGCCCGAAATGATGTTTTATTTGTGAAGTAACTACCAAATAATTGTTGCAAAAATGGACCAAATCCATTTTATAAAATACTAGGCCATGTTTAATGCACAATTGGCAAAATGGTTGGGTGTAAAAAGTTTTGATCCACCTCTGGTGAAAAAGACAAATTGCCGCCGATTCAGTTGGAAGCGGGTCAACTTTGAACTGCAGCTGCCTCATAGTTTGCTATTTTTTTACCAAAAATCATTTCTAGGTACATAAGTATCTATTTAATAAGAGAAACACCAAAAAATTTCCAATATTCAACCACTAGCTAGGAACGATCAAGCCCGTCGTTTTGACCGCATTTTGAAACGGGCATAAAAAATTCAAAAAAAATCAAAAAATTGGAAAACCTTCGCATTGTGTCATTATATGTGACCAAGTTTCCAGGAAATATAATAAACTTGTAATACGGCAATTATTTTAAAAAATTGTTCTCAGAAATGAGCTATCATGCATGAAGATTCATGACTTTCAAGCCAAATGATCAATCTTATGGCCACATTCATGGCATAGTTTGTTCAAATGAGCTCATATTGTGCACAAGGGTGCATCTTGAAATTCCAAACAATGTGCCTAAGGGACTTTCCATTTTCTTTGCACGGAAAATTCATTTACCATTTTCTGAGTGCCTAAAATGAGGGTTTTTTTGTGAAGCACCTACCATATATTTGTTGCAAAATTGGACCAAATAAATTTTCTAAAATACTAGGCCATATTTAATGCACAATTGACAAAATGGTTGCGTGTCAAAAGTTTTGATCCACCTCTGGTGAAAAAGACAAATTTCCGCCGATTCAGTTGGAAGCGGGTCAAATTTGAACTGCAGCTGCCTCATAGTTTGCTCTTTCTTCTTTCCAAAAATAATTTCTAGGTACATAAGTATTTATTTAATCAGAGAAACACCAAAAAAATTCCAAGATTCAACCACTAGCTAGGAACGATCAAGCCCGCTGTTTTGACCGCATTTTGAAACGGGCATAAAAAATAAAAATAAAATAAAAAAATTGGAAAACCTTCGCATTGTGTCATTATATGTGACCAAGTTTCCAGGAAAAATAATAAACCTGTAATACGGCAATTATTTTAAAAAAGTGTTCTTAGAAATGAGCTATCATGCATGAAGATTCATGGCTTTCAAGCCAAATGATCAATCTTATGGCCACATCCATGGCATAGTTTGTTCAAATGATCTCATATTGTGCACAAGGGTGCATCTTGGAATTCCAAACAATATTGCCTAAGGGGGTTTTCATTTTCTTTGCAAGGAAAATTCATTTTCCATTTTCCGAGTGCCCGAAATGATGTTCTATTTGTGAAGTAACTACCAAATAATTGTTGCAAAAATGTACCAAATCCATTTTATAAAATACTAGGCAATGTTTAATGCACAATTGGCAAAATGGTTGGGTGTAAAAAGTTTTGATCCACCTCTGGTGAAAAAGACAAATTGCCGCCGATTCAGTTGGAAGTGGGTCAACTTTGAATTGCAGCTGCCTCATAGTTTGCTATTTTTTCCCAAAAATCATTTCTAGGTACATAAGTATCTATTTAATCAGAGAAACACCAAAAAATTTCCAAGATTCAACCACTAGCTAGGAACGATCAAGTCCGCCGTTTTGACCGCATTTTGAAAGGGGCATAGAAAATAAAAAAAAATTGGAAAAGCTTCGCATTGTGTCATTATATGTGACCAAGTTTCCAGGATAAATAATAAACTTGTAATATGGAATTTTTTTAAAAAAAGTGTTCTAAAAATTGAGCTATTATGCGTGAAGATTCATGGCTTTCAAGCCAAATGATCAATCTTATGGCCACATTCATGGCATAGTTTGTTCAAATGATCTCATATTGTGCAAAAGGGTGCATCTTGGAATTCCAAACAATGTTGCCTAAGGGAGTTTTCATTTTCTTTGCACGGAAAATAGATTTTCCATTTTCCGAGTGCCCGAAATGAGGTTTTTTTGTGAAGGAACTACAAAACAATTGTTGCAAAAATGGACCAAATCAATTTTATAAAATACTAGGCCATGTTTAATGCATAATTGACAAAATGGTTGGGTGTAAAAAGTTTTGATCCACCTCTGGTGAAAAAGACAAATTGCCGCCGATTCAGTTGGAAGTGGGTCAAATTTGAACTGCAGTTGCCTCATGGTTTGCTATTTTCTTCCAAAAATCATTTCTAGGTACATAAGTATCTATTTCATCAGAGAAACACCAAAAAATTTCCAAGATTCAACCACTAGCTAGGAACGGTCAAGCCCGCCGTTTTGACCGCATTTTGAAAGGGGCATAAAAAATAAAAAAATAAAAAATTGGAAAAGCTTCGCATTGTGTCATTACATGTGACCAAGTTTCCAGGAAAAATAATAAACTTGTAATATGGAATTTTTTTTAAAAAAGTGTTCTAAAAAATGAGCTATTATGCGTGAAGATTCATGGCTTTCAAGCCAAGTGATCAATCTTATGGCCATATTCATGGCATAGTTTGTTCAAATGATCTCATATTGTGCAAAAGGGTGCATCTTGGAATTCCAAACAATGTTGCCTAAGGGAGTTTTCATTTTCTTTGCACGGAAAATACATTTTCCATTTTCCGGGTGCCCGAAATGAGGTTTTTTTGTGAAGGAACTACAAAACAATTGTTGCAAAAATGGACCAAATCAATTTTATAAAATACTAGGCCATGTTTAATGCACAATTGAAAAAATGGTTGGGTGTAAAAAGTTTTGATCCACCTCTGGTGAAAAAGACAAATTGTCGCCGATTCAGTTGGAAGCGGGTCAAATTTGAACTGCAGCTGCCTCATAGTTTGCTATTTATTTTTTCCAAAAATCATTTCTAGGTACATAAGTATCTATTTAATCAGAGAAACACCAAAAAAATTCCAAGATTCAACCACTAGCTAGGAACGATCAAGCCCGCCATTTTGACCGCATTTTGAAACGGGCATAAAAAATTTAAAACAAATCAAAAAATTGGAATACCTTCGCATTGTGTCATTATTTGCGACCAAGGTTCCAGGAAAAATAATAAACTTGTAATAAGGAAATTATTTTAAAAAAGTGTTCTAAAAAATGAGCTATCATGCGTGAAGATTCATGGCTTTCAAGCCAAATGATCAATCTTATGGCCACATTCATGGCATAGTTTGTTCAAATGATCTTATATTGTGCACCAGGGTGCATCTTGGAATTCCAAAAAATGTTGCCTAAGGGAGTTTTCATTTTCTTTTCACGGAAAATACATTTTCCATTTTCCGAGTGTCCGAAATGAGTTTTTTTTGTGAAGGACCTACCATATATTTGTTGCAAAATTGGACCTAATCAATTTTATAAAATACTAGGCCATATTTAATGCACAATTGACTAAATGGTTGGGTGTCCAAAGTTTTGATCCACCTCTGGTGAAAAAGATAAATTCCCGTCGATTCAGATGGAAGCGGGTCAAATTTGAACTGCAGCTGCCTCATAGTTTGCTCTTTATTTTTTCCAAAAATTATTTCTAGTTAAATAAGTATCTATTTAATCAGAAATACATGGTTTTATGGCAAGACATCGAGGTTTGTATGGTGGCTGAGGGCCCCAACTCTAGAGCGTGTAAGCTCGCATGCCCGCCGCATGGTCACCGCATGACCGTCGCATTGCCATGTGTGCTGGGTGGCCTAGGCATGTCTAGTGGGTTGGGCACTCCCCAGGTAGGTTCTAGGAAGAAAATCACAACATAAGATTCTCACGAGGAGACCGATCGATGCTCAAACATGAATAAGCAGCCAAGTGTTTGATTTGCGGTACAGGAAATGCACATGGCTAATGGGCGTAAGTTTTGGCTAAGGATGATCAGTTACTAAGAAGACCGTCTTCACAAATTTTTAGGGAAATGAACAATATATAAATAACACTTCCTTCACAAAGTGATGCTCTGAACAGGATAGGAAAATGAATATTGTTGAGTTATTTTTGAACTAGGCAAGGAAGGTTTTTGACATATTTGATGAAAATATGATCCAAACAATTTATCAGAATTTTTTGGGAATTTTTGGAATAACAGAAATATAGGTTGCTTCACAACCTAGGGCAAAAAATGACACATGGACATGACACATAGGCAAAACTGATGAGATGGCGCCTAGTCATCACAACCCACCACAATCTACAAGGCTATGACCATCTATATTGGTCGTTAACAACTAGAAATAAGGCAACAGACCAGCACTGTTTGCTTTGTCCATTTCGTGTAAGAAAATTACGACCTTTCTGACCAAAATGGTCGCAATGGTTTAGGATTTGGAGCCCCCCGAACAGCTTTTGACCAATTGGTCTCAAATGGTCATAGATCTATGACCAATTCTTCCATGGTCACTGACAGAAGGTCACTTGTTGACATATTTCTTGTAGTGATTCTCGATAGATACAGATAATGATGATGTGAACAAGGAGACAGAAAAATTCCAGAAAGTACATGGATAGAGATTGATATATCAGTTCACATTGGATATATGTAACACTGTGTATGGAATCTCTTTTATAGGCTCGGAAAATGATTTGCCAATACTGCAAGTTGATGAACGTTTTGTAAAAAGAAAGAGGAAAAGCAAGTCCAGTACTTGTGTGATGTAAGAGATCAAAAGCAAATTTTCAACATGCATCGGACTTTTCTACTATGCTGCTCTATGGTTTTTAGTATCTATTGCATACCAAATTATATTTATAATCGTTATTTTACAGTAGTTAACACAAGTTTGGTAATGTTTTTGTAGAAAGAAGTCACCAATGATAAACTAATTATGAACAACAACAAAAAGACTGGAACAAATAACACATATTGTTGTACATTCTGATCGTAGTGATGATAAAGATGAATCCATATTCAAGGAATGAAGACGTAAGAGAAAGCTTACAATAACTCGCATATGTGGCGCATTGGTAAAATACCATTAAAAATATTGATGTTTACATTCACGACAAAAAGGGTAACCATGTAAGCTTTTTTGGTGTATTTGCACGTTCTTTTATAATACAAGTTCCATAGCGGTGTTCATAAAAAATCGGTGACCAAAGAATTTTGGAAGCCTGGAGCATCAAGACCTTGAAAGATAAGTGGCAGATTGATGGATATAAAAAAAAGGATGCAATATAGCATATATGGGGAGTGCCAAATTATTTTCTTTACACATATACTTTGATGTTAGTCCCTTTCATCTGTGTCATAAAGTTACTAATATGCCTCTTAGTCAAGAGCAGATGGTAGGTGTATATGTTGAGTGCCTGAAGAATTCAGTTCACCCGTTTTGCTTACTATATAAGGAGAGAGCATATGAAGGTAAAAAGACTAAGTATGCAACACCAGTACAAAAGTAAGTAAGACGAAAATCTGCTCCACCGGCCATCTGCTTTCCTCGCCTACAAAAATATCACAATACACAAGCTAGCACACCTTGAGATCATCGAAAAGTACAGTCCTCTCCCAGGTCTCTACCCATTGCGCTAGTCACATATAATGTTGAAGTCCAATTATATGTTTGTTTAGATTAAAAAAATAACAATCTAATTAGATCAATTGGGGATTGAAACTAATGACAGTTCAAAATAAGGTACATCAACCAATAATCTGCATTGCCTACCCATAAGGTACACCAGCCAATAATTTAGAATATAATTAAATAATAGTTTTACAGCGAGGAGATATAGATAAGCATAAGTCATACGTCATTATACACACTGCTAAAACTAAAAATAGAAAACATAATGTATGAAATATAGATGTGCAACAAGAATTATTCTCCCCCGGACAAAACGATAATTTTCTACATCCTAGAGTTCAACCAAATTTAAAGTTATACACTAAAGCTAAGTGTCTTATGCAACGTGCACAAGTGCATTAAATTAAGACACCAATTTTCAAAGCGTGAGATACTTTTAGAATCATGGATACATGGGAAGCCATGTTGCGCCTTCTATAAATATTAATGTCGCCGCTATAGTGTGACTATTAAGTAACTAAAAAATATCATGGTTTACTACTAATACATGATTCCTGCAAAAAAACATTGCTCAAAGCTAAACATTCTCATTCTAGCCCGTGTGAATGCACAGGTTGGCGACTAATCTAGTCCTAATAAGTAACTCATCCAAGTGTCAAATATACAAATCACAATTTCACATTGCGGCTTGCTTGCGCTTGGATACATGAATCCGTTTGGATCGCTTACTGTTTTTACTGTTTTGTAGCCCCATTTTCTATCTTACTTATGAGGAATTGTTCCAGTTCCGTATGGGTCTGCTTTCCCCATTTTTCAGTTCCATTGTACGGGCGGCTGAAAAAGAAATCCTTTGTTACAAGTGATATTTCCACATTGAGAAGCCAATGCTCTCTCTATGGGTGTTAATTTTCATTTTGAAAAACAGAAATTGGCTTCATTTGAATGACGTTCGATACCAGCTAACTCGGTGCAGGTAGGAGGGAGAAAACACTATAGTTTCTAATATTAGTAGATAATTAGTGACATCGGGTGTCAAATAAGGACCAGAAATACATTTTCCGGCTTTCCTTTGGTTGGATGCGCAAGGAATTCTATGTAATTAAATTAGTGGATACACAACAAGTACGTGCTGAAGTAAACGGGTGAGAGAATGATTTAACTCATACCCGAAACATAACTGTGGCTGGTATGTCCTAGGGTGGAACTATTACAAGGGTGGAAGTATTACAGTACTATTACGAACCATTGACGAATATGTTTAATCAATTGCCGTGTAAAACGTAGGTTTTGGGGGAACTGGCTCAACCCTCTATGGGGTGGCCTATCACATATGTATATAACGGTGTCATACAAGTCCTATACCAATATGGTATGGATTACACAATAAGGCTACAATACAAAGTCTAACTCCCTCCCTCAATCTCAACTCACTCCCGAAGCTTCTAGGAGGTTGAGATTGCGCCTACGGACCTCAAACATGGGAGAAGGTAGAGGCTTGGTGAAGATGTCTGCAAGTTGATCTTTTGAAGAGATAAACCTGACTTGTAGTAGCTTCTGTGCGACACGTTCCCTCACAAAATGATAGTCAATCTCAATGTGTTTAGTCCGTGCATGGAACACCGAGTTTGATGACAGAAACGTAGCACCGATGTTGTCACACCAGAGGACCGACGGATGTGGCTGAGAAACTCCTAGCTCTCGAAGTAGGGACTCAGTCCATATAAGTTCAATAGTCGCATTGGCAACTGACATGTACTCAGCCTCTGTGCTGCTACGGGAAATAGTGGCTTGCTTGCGTGCACTCCAGGCGATCAGCTTAGGCCCCAAGAACACTGCATGTCCTCCCCTAGATTGCCTATCATCTGGACAACCAGTCCAATCAGCATCTGAGAATGCAGAAAGAACTTCAGAGGAACATGGGCACAGATGAAGACCAAAGGAGACAGTGAGACGCACATAGCGCAATATGCGCTTCACAGCAGACCAGTGCATGTTAGTAGGTGCATGAAGATACTGGCACACCCTGTTAACCGCAAACGAGAGATCAGGACGTGTGATCGTCAGATACAGCAGGCCACCAACAATACTCCTGTACTCGATAGCATCCTCAGGAGATAGAAGAGTACCATCAGCAACTGAAAGTTTGTCAGTGGAGGACATGGGCGTAGGCGATGTCTTGCACTTGAGCATACTAGCACGGCGCAGAAGATCAAGAGAGTACTTCGTCTGGGTGAGATCCAAACTGCCACGAGACTGATGAGCGACTTCAATACCCAGGAAGAAATGAAGTTGTCCCAAATCTTTAACTGCAAAATCACAACCAAGTACAGTCACAAGTGCATCAGCAGCCGTCGGAGAGGAGCTAACGAGGACAATATCATCCACGTACACAAGGAGGTACATGGTCACACTCTGTCGCTGAAACACAAGAACAGTGAAGTATCAGCCGTCGAAGGAATGAATCCATGAGTGCGTAAAGCTGAAGCCAGGCGAGCATGCCAGGCATGAGGCACCTATTTCAGTCCATAGAAAGCCTTCGTCAGAAGACAGAGATGATAAGGCTGAGTGTGATCAACAAATCCATGTGGATGCCTCATGTAAACCTCCTCTTCAAGCAGTCCATGTAGAAAAGCATTGTGCACATCAAGCTAGCGGAGAGACCATCCACGAGAAACTGCCAGAGACAAAAGAAGTTGAATTGTGGTAGGCTTGACAACGGGGCTGAATGTATCCTCGTATTCTAATCCTTGACGATGTTTAAAGCCCTCAGCCACAAGACGCGCTTTGTAGCGCTCAATGGAACCATCTGCATGTTTCTTCACCTTGAAAACCCACTTCGAATCGATGATGTTGACATGAGACGGAGGTGGAACAAGTGTCCAGGTCTTATTATGCATAAGAGCATGATATTCTTGTTCCATAGCAGCCCTCCAGTGTGGGATACTCATAGCGGCTTGATAACTACGTGGTTCGGCGGTTGGATCATCCACATCATGAGCCAGCCAAGAAGCAAGGTATGTAACCGTGCCATCAGTTCGCTCCTTGGGACGAACGATGCCGCTGCGACTGTGCGTGTGTGGACTCCGTGGAGCAACGACGACCGAAGCAGGCGGGGCGTCCAGAGCAGGCGAGGCATCCGGAGCAGGCGAGGCCGGTCCAGTGAACTCCGGCGAAGAGGGACCGGGTGACAGCCGGCCGGGAGACGGCGGACTGGGCGACATGGGCCCAGGCGGCGTGTGTATCACTTCAGGCCCAGGCGAAGTGGGCGGCAGTGACGCCGTGCAGATGGCGGAGGTGACGACGGCGGGGAGGCCAGGCGAGGAAGCCGCGACGTAGGCCGCTCCGTCACGGGCACCGCCCCAGCCATAGTAGCCGGCGTAGGCTCCTGCCCAGTGGTAGACGGGGCTCCCGAGGCGGGGTCGAGGGCTCGAGGCGGTGCATGCACATGCACAGGCCGATCGACGTGCGCCACGGGCGGCGTAGTAGGTCCGTCAGGGAGAAGTTCCAAGCGAGCTCCACGTCCAGTTCCTGCACCATGATTAGGTAACAACACATGCGAATATGCAACATCTTCAAATTGGCCAGCCATAAGAGGAGATGAATGCATAGATGGTGCTGTGGTGGATGACTGAGGCATGGCAGAAAAAGGGAAGACATTCTCATCAAAAACAACATCCCGAGATATGTAGACTCGATTAGTTGGGACATGGAGACACCTGTAGCCTTTATGGAGAGAACTATACCCCAAGAACACACACTTTTTGGAGCAAAACTCAAGTTTGCGATCATTATAAGGACAAAGATGAAGCCAACAAGCACACCCGAATACCTTGAAAAAGGTGTAGTCAGGAGTTTCATCCAAGAGAACCTCAATAGGAGTTTTCATATTAAGAAAGGGGCGTAGGTAATCTGTTAATGAGGAAACACGCGGTGGCAAAAGCATCACTCCAAAAGAGAAAAGGTACAGGAGCACGAGCAAGAAGTGTGAGGCTGGTCTTAACTATATGGCGATGTTTGCGCTCAACAGCGCCATTCTGCTGATGTGTATGTGGGCATGACAAACGATGGGAGATCCCAAAGTTATTAAATAAAGTGTTGAGGTTGCGATATTCGCCCCCCAATCTGACTTAACATGGATAATTTTATGCTTGAGTAGACGTTCAACATGCAATTGAAACTGAAAGAATATATAAAACACATCAGATTTGCGCTTAAGAAGATAAAGCCATGTGAAACGACTATAGGCATCAACAAAATTGACATAGTAGTTGTGACCACTAACAGTGGTTTGTGCTGGACCCCACACATCAGAAAACACAATTTCAAGAGGACTCTTTACTTATCTAGTAGATGAAACAAAAGGTAGCTGATGACTTTTGCCTTGTTGACAGGCATCCACACGGACATCTCTTTATTGCCAGACTCTAATGGCAGCTCGTGGCGGTGTTGTATCTGGCGAACGATGGGTGTGGCGGGATGACCAAAGCGAGAGTGCCACTGGGAAGGCGACACACGAATACCGCCGAAGACGCACGGGGCGGATGTATCCTCCAAATGGTACAACCCTTGGCTGAAGTGGCCACTAAGCAGAACGTCCCGGGTTCTCGGTCCTTAACAAAAAGATTAAATGGGTGAAGTTCACAGAGGACATGATTATCAAGGATGAGCTTAGGAACATATAAAAGATTGCGAGTCACCGAGGGGACCCGCAATACATTACGAAGATGGAGCTGCCTAGTGGGATGACTAGTTAAAAGAGAAGCTTGGCCAATGTGAAAGATGGGCATACCTACACCATTGTCGGTGTGAACCTGATCGTGCCCGTAGTAGGGCTAGTAGGTGGATAGTTTGTTGAGCTCGTTCATCATGTGATCTGTGGCGCCGGTGTCCATTTACCAGGCTGGATCAATAGGATAGGATGGCGTGTATACCCCTGGTTGACGCGCAGGCCCTTCCCCTTGGCGGCGATGTGGGCAACCGGGGCGGCGGCAGGGGGACCAAAGTCTGCCATCGCAAATTGGCGCTCGTTGCCCTTGCCGTCGTTGCGGATGCCCAGGGAGCTCCTCTGAAAGCGGCGTTGACACTTTGAGGCGACATGGCGTTCGTGACCACATAGCTGGCATACCACCCGAGTGTTAGGGCCCCCACCCAGGGTCGATGCATGGGGCGGGGCGGGCTTGCCAGATGACGGGGCTGGGGAACGCTGGCCGCGAGAAGCCAGAAGGCCGCCCGCTGTGAGGTGATGGTGACGAAGGAGCGACGAGCCTCGACGCGTTGCTCGGTGAAGAGAAGTAGTGAGTAGAGCTCGTGCGGGGGCATCGCTGGCTTGGCGTTGTGAACAGCCTCGGCGAGATTGTCGTAGTCGGTGTCGAGGCCTTTGACGACAAAGCAAGCAAACTCCTCGTCGCTGAGCGGCCGACCAATAGACGTGATTGTGTCCGCCAACACCTTCATCTTGTTGAAGTAGGTCGTGGCGGAGGAGTCCAGCTTCTTAATGTCGGCGAGCTCGCTGCGAAGAGCCATCGAGCGGGAGGTAGAGACCTGGGCCAAGGCTTGCTCCAGGGTCGTCCAGGCGTCCATGGAGGTGGCGGCGAACAAACAGAGACCGGCGACCCCATCGCCGAGGGAGCCCTGGATGACAGAGAGGATCGCCTGGTCCTGATGCACCCACATACGGTGTTTCAGATTAATGGTCGGTCCGTGTACGATAGGGATGACCTGCGTAGGACACAGTAGTGAACCATCCACAAACACTAGGAGAGACCGGCTGCGGAGCAGCGTTAGGACCTTGGCGCGCCAGAACAGGTAGTTGTCCGGCGTGAGTCTGATGGCGATCAAGTTGTCGAAGTGTAACAGCCCGGCGTGCGTGATGACGCCAGCAGCAGGGGCGACGGTCAGCGGAGCCGCGGTAGGAACCACAGCCGCGACCGATCTCGCGGGTGGCGGCGCGGGAATGATCGGGATCACGTCCGCCGGTGGTGCCGTGAGCGAGTCCGCGGGTGGCTCCATGGGCAGCGCCTCCCACGAGGTCGCAGGATGACGGTGAGTCTCGAGGAGGATCCAGAAGGAGCCATCGTGAGCGGCAGCGGTGGGACTGGTGCTGAGGCCGTCGCGGGCGATGACGGCGGGATCGGCGCTGAAAACATGGAGCCGACGGCGGTGGTGCCGAAGAACTGAGGCACCGACGGAGCCAGGGGCGAGGTGGGAGGTTGAGGATGGCGGCAAGCGACGCGGGGATTGATCCGGAGCTGGCGGCGCCCGAAACGGAAGCGGTCATGGCGCCGGCGGCAGCAGCCCTAGGGTTTAGGGTTTTGGTGGTGCGGCGGCGGCAGGTGGAGTAGAGGACCTAGGTTAGACTCGATACCATGTAAAACCTTGGTTTTGGGGGACTGGCTCAACCCTTATTTGGTGTCCTATCACATATATATATACAAGTCCTATACCAACACGAAGTCTAACATGGCGTAATGTAGTTCCATTTCCATTTTTTAGGACAACATATGGGACTGATTTCGAGAATGCTTAGTTTGATTTTATGGTAAGCTACTTGAGTGCTGAACAATCCATTGTTCAGTTCTTTGTTAGAATTGCAGTTTCCAAATTGAATAAGTTTTTTTTTCTCTGCATTAACACCTTGCCGTTGTTAATAATACGGGAATATATATGGATAATAGTATCGTGTAGAGGATTATCTCCTCTCTTACCTGTTCCCGAGATTTCTGCAGTGTGTATTTGATTAATTATGATTTGCCTTGTGTTTGATAAAATGTCAGCACATCCCAGTTTCAAGAGGTTGGCGGGACCAGCAGCGCACGGTGTTGACAGACTCACCAGCGTTCCTGACCCACTGCTCCACCATGTGATGTCCTACCTGCCGATGCCGCAAGTCGTGCGCACGAGTTTGCTCTTGAAAAGGTGGCGCTATCTTTGGACATCCGTGCCCTTTATCCACCTAGACTATAAGGACTTTATGGATGAGGATGCTGATTATGAGGAGAGCAGTCTGGGTTTTAATATATGGTAGACGAAATAGGCATAGCCGCCACGGCCGCCTAACATGGATGCATCCACAGCGAAGCTGTTCGGCGACCCCAAGAATAGCACGCGGTCCGCCAGGCTACGACCATCCTTTCTGACCCATCGTACCTTCTCCGGCACTGGGGCCTCCTCTAGCACATGCACCAACACCGAATGTGGGAGAACACGAAACTCCTGGCAAAAAGTAAAATACATCTCAACCTAGACCGACACCCACAAAAGCTCTCCGCGGGACTCTAGGATGTAGCCGTAGTGTTCCACCAAGTAGGCCCACGACCCCACCGCCACCCGCGCCGTTGGGACTAACACGTCGTCATCATCGGCGCCATCCGGCATGATAATTTGCCAGAGGCTAGGCTCAACGGTGACCAGGATCATGCCACCACGGTACGTCGCACAATACTCTCCGTCTACATTGACCAGGATATACTCATCGGTAGGGTCAGTCTCTATGACCTTGCCACCACGTCGTGAGTAGTGGTACTCTCTGGGCCTATCGGTATTCGCAAAGTTCCTCTCCACAAGCTTCCACTTTGCTTCGCCAGGAAGCAACAGCGCCGCCCTGAACTTGGTTCTTAGGCCATCATCAATGACTGAAAAACCGTAAAGAAAAGTGGTTCCGTCACCGTAGAGAGCCCCTAGCTTTGAGGATATTCTCTTCCAACTGCCCATCGACACAGTAAGTAGGCGGCAAGAGAGGCAGGCGAGTGATTGCTCCGGTGAGAGGATCATGTAGGCTAGGGCGGAGGTGTTCGATAGTGATGTACCGGATAGCGGTTGCGTCGGGAGTAGACAGCCAGATCCTCTTCCCGCTTCCCGATGTCGGCGACGGCTGTGGCGACGCGCGGTAGCTAGACTTGGAGAAGACACACGTGAACCTTAGCGGGAGCGAGTCTTTCTCAGGCGTGGCAAGAAGCCACGGCGGGAAAGAGTGGATCGGCTTCGATGAGTCGCGCCACGGCCTGCAGACGGCACGGAAACGGAGGAAGTCGATGGCGTGGCGAAGGCGGCCGGAGATGTCACGCTGCACGTCCGGTGGGAGGTCCGGCCACCTGGACTGCTCCATGGGGCCGAGATAGCGCTAGAATTGGAGATGGATCGATCGTACGCTTGTTGCGGATCTGCCGGTGGCCCGGGTCGTATATATTATGGCTACGTACGGCCGTGTCCGGCTCTAATACGTAAGGATGCCAAGCGATTTGAGTCGGATTGGATGCTTATCCGATGTGGATACAGGCTCGCTGATAGTCTCCTTCTGAATTTCTACACTTCCGAAATCCTAATTCATGTGGGACATCCCATGTGGATACTCATCCGATGTAAGGATGCTAATTCTACTTCCGGATTGGGTCCTCATCCGATGTAGATACAGGCAAACATAGATAGATATCATCAAAGTTGGATACATGGCCGGAGGGAGCCTGCAGTGTGTTTCTTCCACAGTTCAGGCCATGGTTGACCATGCCACCCTCTGACGCCTTCTTGGGACAAATTTTATAGTGTATTTACTGAACTTTTGAAAAAGGGGAATTATTTTTATAGAAAGCAGGCAAAAAAAGTCAGGATGAAAAACCGACAAGATTAAAATCTCCAGCGCAATATGTAGCGCTACATAGGCACTTTTGTTTTTGCGAATCAATGAGCTTTATTGATCGAAGGATTTTATTACTAAGAGAATCGGCAAGGAAAAAGGGAATGTAATTAAGCCAGAGGCATCTACGCATTGACTCGCTCGCTTTCTTTCTACAAAGATGCGCAGCAACATTAGCATCCCTCCCAACAAAATTGAAATGAAAAGATGAAAAAGTCTCACTTATGAGATCTCAAAGTTCCTTCCTCCACAAAAGCGTGTCTGGTTTCCTCAGCTCTCCCCTCGTCCCAGCGCCGCCCTCCCTAATGACACGGGGGAAAGCTTAGTTCCAGCCGGCTCCACCCCCTTTGCACCTTCCCCTCGGCTCGCCGCCACCAGAGGAGTGGCCGGCGAAGCCCACGCCGGCTCCGATGAAGGTGGCGGCTGGGCCCTTTCGTTTTGTCGTCTGCAAGAAGGGCGGCGCGCTGGCGGTGCAGGGTTACAGGCTGGTGCAGTGCGGGCGCTGGGCGACGGGGCATGGCTGGTGCAGTGCGAAGCGGGCGCGCGTGGCGTTGGGCCACGGCGAGGTGTGCCTCCAGATCCATGTGTCGAAACCTTGTGCTTTTCTTGAAAAGGAGGATGACCCCCGGCCTCTGCATCAATCGATGCATGCATCGGCACCTTGTGCTGGTGGGCGTTTATGCATAGGTGGGTGTGCGAGCCACGAGCCTCACACTGCGACGACACCTCGGGCGGATAGGCGGCGTGCCCGGTGCTCTTGGTGCAGATCTTCCGCCGGCCTGCCGACTGTGAGGCACGGTGGTCGCGGCATGCCGTCGAGTGCTCTATGGCAGTGCACGGCCTCCTCGGATGGACAGTGGTGCTAGTCGTGGTGGTGCCATGGATAGGCTCCGGCGACGGCAGTGATGCCAGCAGTGGCGGATCTAGGATCCAGGTCGGGGAGGGGCAGTAGCCCCGGGGCGTGAGGCCCAAAGGCAGTTGTTATATTATACAAAGGGCGGCCGGGGCGACCTGGGCTGGACCCGCCCCTGATGCCGGGTACGTTCTGGCCAGGACGGGCAGACATGCACTCCTTTGACGTCTCTAGATCTGTTTGTAGGTGTTGGTTCGCAATTTCGTTGCGAGTGATGACGATGTTCGTGGATTTTGTTTACCTTGTTGAAGGCAGGGGCGGAATTGGGCCTGGGGCAACTGGGGCTATAGCCCCAGGCGTGGCCCAGGTCGCAACTATGAATCCAGCAGGAATTTTTCATGTCTGTATGCACATACAAAGCCCAGCCCCAGACATGCACATACAGTCCCAGGCCTCAGCCCATATACGACCAACAGAGCTCTCCATCGCCACCGGCCCACGATGCACGATCGCTCCAAAAAGGAATCCCGATCATCTCGCATTCTCGCTTACCCATACCTACGGACGTACGTGTCCAACAATGCTAATCTTCTCCCCCTGATTTTCAGGATTGGGACCCCGTGATTTCCAATCTCCTATTCCAAATCAGTCCGTAGGTGCTAATCCGTAATAGTACTCCCGTAAGTGTAGCAAAGATCCTCCAGGATACATGACGCAGGCTCGCTCTCTCGCTTTCCATCGCGAAGCTCCTTTCCATCGTATGGACCAGATCGATAAAGAAAAGAAGACCTTGTTCATGTTCCGCCGCCAATTCCCCTCAACCGCTCGACCCGACGGGCAGGATGTCTGAACCTTTGCGGCGGGGGCCGGCGGCCGGCGGCCGGCGTTCGGATCCTTGGATCGTCTCGCGTCATTGGAGCTTGGAGGAGGAGATGAGCCCATCGAGCCATTCTATTCTGCTCCATCTCCTCAACCGGCTGGATATTGTATCATATACTTTTTCCCTAGTTCCTTTGTATCAGCCAAAATTAAGGACTTAGTGATGTTAAAATCGCACTCCCTCCATCACATAATATAAGAACGTTTTAGGCATTAATAAAACATTCTTATATTATGTGACGGAGGGAGTATTACTTTAGTTAAAAAACCACAAGTTCTTGTTTTGCAAAATTTCACATGAAAATTGATATAGTCCATGTCCAGTGTCTTGATTTCAAATACTTGATTTATGTTCGCAGCTCCAGGTCCTTCTACTGTTGCTGGTGAAGAAACAATGACCTCAGAGGAACAAAGTCTTCATTAATTTGGTACCAACATTTCTAATGATGCACTTTGTTAAATTGTTTACATGTTTTATCTAATTTGTTCTCATGGTAATAATGAATTCATATTTCATTATTAGTGCGGATTTGTGGTGTACTTCAAACATGCATTAGTATGCGTGTTATTTGTCTTTTTTATAGCCACTTAGTTTTAGCCCTAGGTTGAAGGTTTCACTAAGGAGATCCGGCACCACTTCCTCACTAGAGTTCATTTCTTGGGTTGAAAAACTAGATTTGACCTGTCAGGTCGCCGATGGCGGAGCCCTTAGCATCGTTACTTTGTTCAAAGCATAGTTTGCAAGACTTGATCTTTAGGTGGGAGCACCAGGTTTGTGGTGATGTGTCTGCTCGGAAGTGCACGGTGGTGATGGACTGGTTGGCGGCCGGCAGTGGTGGGCAGCTGAAGCTCTCTTTCATGCATGATGCTCCAGAGCAATCCTGTTAGCTGTCTTCTCGTGGCCGGAGTATCACATGTCCACCTCCCTATGGATATGTCTTCTCTGTCCGGTGTCGGCGAGCCCATCCAACAAGCTCGTTGTGGATGTGACCGTTGACAGATAGGTGCACATTAGTCATGATGTAGTGAAGTCGAAGCCGTTGGGTCGTGAAAGGGATTGGTGATGTACGATGATGTTGCACTCATTGGTGTTGTGTTTTTCGGTCTTTTGGCATTTTTTTGTATGGCTTGTCGGGCTTTAGTCCTAGTTAGCTAGGTATGGTGTGTCCATGTACAGGTTTTCGCCCGATTTCCTCTAATGAACCGAGCAGCTTCAGCCATCGGGTTCTTCTTCTGCAATGGAGTCTTAGCAGTTCTTCTGGTAACATTCAAAAAAAGTTCCTTCCTTCCCACAGTTTGGTAATCTATTGAACATCAACCTCAATGTAACATGTCGTATAGCTAGCTCAACTGTCATTAGTACTCCAATACTCCATCACGGACTGCCTGGGCTTCCACGATAAATGAGCTAGCCGCAGTGTCGTATCAAATAGCCTGGCTTCTCAGGAAATTTCTTGGACGATCTCTCCATATCAGCCCTGTAGCATCGTACTTTTCCTCTTCAGAGAACGAATGGTCGACATTAATTTTAGTTTCCGTCTTCTCAAGCAGCTTTCTTGAAGGTTTAATTTTTACCGGTTTTTGTCGGAGCTCATTCCCTGTAATGACCGTATCAGATATTGTATGTATTGCACTACTACAAAAAGGGCTATAGATGGAATGGCTACTAATGGCGCACCACATCACAGGTGCGCCATTAGTATATTCTAATGGCGCATCATGTCTCGGTGCGCCATTAGTAATATATTACTAGTGGCGCACCTGGTGAGTGGTGAGCCATTACTAGTTTTAACTAGTAATGACGCACTTTCCACTGGTGCGCCATTACTAAATTTTTAAAAAAAAAATCAAAAAAAATATCATTTTTTTTTATTTTTTTCAAAACTACTAATGGCGCACCGCAGAAGTGGTGCGCCATTAGTAGTTGAACAACTACGCACCACCCACGGTGCGCCATTAGTAACAGCCACCTTCCACCTTCGACGGTGCGTCGTCGGTGGAAGGTGGCTGTTACTAATGGCGCACCGTGGAATGGTCTTGCGCACCACTCCCACGGTGCGCCATTAGTAACTTGGCCACCTTCCACCGAATGCACCCCGCGTGGATCGCCTTTTCAGTTTTAAAAAATAAAAGAAAATGATGAAAATGTCAAAAAATAAAAGAAAATAAGTTTCCCATGTGATATGTGGTCTAGTTGTTGGAAAAATTTGCAAATATGAATTTCGACTTCATTTGCAAAATCTCGAGAATTTGTAAAATGGGCATAACTTTTGCATACTAACTCGGATGAAAAAGTTTTTATATGAAAATCATCTACTCGAAAAGTTACATCCGAATTTAACCGGGGGAACCCCGTTAAACATTTTCAAAATCCCCAAAAACCTAACAGAAAAAAAGTTACGGGGCTTTCAAGATCTAGCGGCAAAAAAATTCAAAAAATTTCAAACTTACTAGTGGCGCACCGTGGATGTGGTGCGCCACTAGTAACAGAAAAAATTACTAATTTAAAAAATTGAATTTTTTTCAAAAATAATACGTAATATGATCGAGAAGTTTGAAATATTTTTCAAAATTTCATCATAGTCATTAACATGAACAAAGTCCTAGACATCAATAAGGTATAACAGGATTGATATGCTAGATATATCAACAAGTGCCTGTGAAGTGAGCTGTTGCTGGGGTTGGATAGAACTCTGAAGTTAAGCGTGCTTGGGCTAGAGTAGTGTGAGGATGGGTGACCTTTCGGGAAGTTTGACCACGGAGTGCGATTTGACCTGAGATTAAGCATATTGACCCGAGATTAAGCCATAATGAACTGAGATTAAGAAAAAGTTGAAAAAAAAATTAAAAAAAATTTTAAAAAAAATTTAAAAAATTTGAAAAAAATTAAAAAAAGATTTGAAAAAATTTAAAAAAAAATTAAAAAAAAAATGTTACTAATGGCGCACTTCTATGTGGTGCGCCATTAGTATCTGGTATACTAATAACGCACCGTGGGCTATACATGGTGCGCCATTAGTAAAAATTACTAATGACGTGCTATTAATGGCGCACCACAGATGCGCCATTAGTAGGGGTTTTTCTAGTAGTGTTGCCCATCCAACAGAAGCACTTACAGTTGTGCCTCACTCCCCAAGCATAAGAGCATTGCCCTCAGACAAAATCGCACAACAGGCGCAATAAACAATCATACAAGCCTCATCGAATGTGATCATTTTTCCTTCAATTATATCAATCGCCCAGGAATCTTAATGTAGCACTTGTTTGTTGATAATGTAATTTGGATGCCGGGCTCCGGTCCATGCAGCTCTTTATTTTTTTGGTTTGAAAATTTTATATGCGGTTCACAAAAAATTCTGAAAAAAATGTTTTGTTATACATATACATGTCTAAGTTTGTACGCATGAATTTTCATGAAAATATATTATCCTGTGTGGTGTACACAAAAAGGCAAATACATGTATAAAAATGGGCATATCTGTACCTAGTCCAAAAGAAGTATTATGTCCAGAAAGTATAGGGTTAAGAAAATGGTGTTCGTGATTCCCGCATCCCTCTCAGGGCGACCAGAAGGCAATCACAGATCGCGACGTGAAAAGCATGTGAAAATAAAGTTACAATATCTGATGATAAATAGTAAAATAAAGTAACAATCGGTGAGATGTAAACTATGGACGACGACTTGATGCAGAGGGATCATGGAGCAGCGGCGGCGGTCACACATCGCATGTAGCTACTGGGATCATAGAAAAGTGGTGGTGAGAACACATGACTGGTTGATTTGATGGTGGTGCTTCTTGAGCACCCGGTCTCGAGCTCCGGGATGAAAGCCTAGGTGACCCGAGTTGGTTATGCCTGGCAATGACGATGTTTTTATGGCGTGACCTTGTTGAAGGCATTGCTCGGATATGCTCAGATTGTATCTTCAAGATGAAAACCTAGATTCTGACCTTGAGCGGTTGGATCCTGTGATGATGGAGATTGAGCGTCTTTCCCTTTCTGAAGAAGTTGTTGTCGAAGAACCTCGTCGTTTTGTGATGTCATGAAATGATTGGTGCAGATATGGTCATTGACGTAGTTTGCCGATTATGGATCTGATTGCTCTATTTTTTTCACACCTACATATAGCTTTGGTCTTATATGACTTTGCTATTTTGTGGAGTATGTGTATCCTAGCTATACAGAGGCCGGATGTGCTCGTTATGTTTGTATCCAATTGATGCTTCATTTTAAGCTAATAAAATCCACCCTTTGTTGAAAAAAACGATTTCCTGCTTGTGTATCTGGTGAGAGTGATGAAGCATTTTCACAAGGAAAAATGGGACCCCCTTGCGCACTCATCGATGAACATGAGGATGATAGTTGCTAACTACATTGCTCGGAAGGATCACGCACCAGCACGAAATTCATAAAAGGACTTGACCCACGTCAGGCAGTGTGAAGCTCAACAAGGATACTTAGTTTCACATTGACGGAGGCAACGGGGCCGTGGGCTATTCTTCTTGATTCATTTCGGGTCTTTGTTGTTATTTCATGCAGGTCGAAGCAGTCAAAGCTGGACATTCCGTCGATGGAAGCTGTAGCATTACTGATGTGCCTGCGATCAGCAAGAGAATTGGACATCGATCCACTCCCTTGTGATGGAGAGATTCAATGAAAATTATTCAAGCCATGAAGAACCCATCGGAGTACCGCACTTGACGGGCGGTTGTCAGTTATGCCGGAATTTGATAACATACTAAAATGAGCTTCGACCTTGGAGATGGTTCTTAATCATTTCTTTAATTCTTTTATACGCATTATAGCCCGTAGCAATTTATGGGCGTTCTACTAGTGTAGATAGAACGAGACTGCCTGGTGAGTGCCAAAGGCACTTTCGGAAGCATTCGCGGACGTATAGGGGCTTGGGTGTCGCAGCTATTGTTATAGATGTAAGAATATTTTACGTGGCCGATGTAAATTATAGTGAGATTTCAATTAAGAGTTCTAGTATGATGGTTGCTAGAAATAATAGATAGCCTGGGCTTTAATTAATTCCCTCTTTTCTCTCTCTATAAGTTTCACATACGTATAGGTGTGTGTGTCTGTATGTATGTCAAAGCTAGATGAATACATGTTTGTGAAGCTAGCTAGCTTTGTTATATTCAGTCAAGTGCCTTGTAATGGCTAAGTACTACCGCTGCAAGTAAATGGATTAATAAATTCGTGAGTGCACGAATTAGAACAATCAGGTGCAGGCACATGGATCGGCGGCAGCGGCTTAATTAGTACGTGCATTGTGCCCAAGCGACGCCATCGAAACGACGCGTCCAAACACATGCGCGCAGCTACCACGCAAACTGACGCATCTGCTGTGAGCGACGCGTCCCTGCGCGACGTCGCTTCACGACTATATAAAAGGCCCGTTGCTTTCGACATTTAGAGTGGACTTTACCAGCGGTGTTTCTCGCGGAAGCGCTGGTCTTGGTATAGGTCGATGGAATCGGAGATCAAGGCGACCGCACCAGCGATCATGATGGACAGCGAAAAGGAGGACGGCGGCAACTGGGTCTGGTCGACGCGCCGGCTGTCCCAAGACTACGTTAAGGTATGCCTGGCCCTCGACATTCGTGAGGAGGGCTGCGATCTCCGCCGTCAATGGTGCGCCAGAGGATACGTCGAGGTTGTCTCACGTTGCCGTGTAGCAGCATCCAGGCCGGACACACCCCTATGAAACGTCGACCCTCACGCCGCCCCCGCCGAGGAAGAAGATGCAGCTGGTTAAGTTTCAGAGTATTGTTTTTCTCCTCAAGAGACATGCCGTCTATTAATGCCTACCTAGCTACCGAATAATCAACACTTTTTGTCCTACTACTAGTAATCAAATTCTGCCCAGTGTGCAAATTTTCACCGGTACAATACTTTCTCATTGACACCATATGAGTTGACCTGAAATACCGACATGATGTGGTGTTTTTTTTTTTCCTTCTGAATATGATAGAAGCACGCCTCGTGTGGCATGCTCCAAGCTACCACCGAGTCACTCGACGGCGCTGGTCAAATGGTGACCTGCATGTGGCTTCAGCGCAAGGACGCGAGGGCCGTCTCCAGGAATTGGGGGCCCCGGTGCGAAATGAAAATGATGTCTTAAAATCTGAAAAATTCTTGTAACTAAAAATATTAGTATAACTATACGCTACTCTCTTTTAAGTCATGTCAACATTTTAATATATGGTATTTGTTACAATATATGAAATATACCTGATACACAAACTATCTTCTATTATAAATGATGCATCTAAACATTAAACACATAAAAATTTATTAATTAACTTAAGAACTGATGTACATATACAATATACTCATGGCTCATTAAATTAGAAGAAGAACGCCCGTACGTTGCAACGGGTCACATTAACTTTAGGAGTTTAATATTACGACATTGGCGACCTTTTTTACCATCAAATTCTCACAAACACACTCTCCCCCCTCCCTCTTCCTCACTCTCTCTCCCTCTCTCTCTCTCTAACACACACACACATAGCCTATTCTCCCCGCCAATAAGACTTACTCAATTGGCAATAATGTGCGGACTTGTGGTGAGCTTGACTGAACTAATGGATAGTGTGATATATTCCCCAATCATTTAACAATGAAATTTCAGAAATGGGAAGATTATGTAACACCTCAAGTCGTTAGCTACAGTTACCTCCCCCTAATGATGCCATGTCATCAGGCTTGCTAAGCCAAACTGCCACTTGATAAAAATCAAATCCCAATTCAAATTTAAAATAAAGTCAAATAAATTATTTCGTCAAACAGTAAAACTAAAATGTTCACCATATTCTATAAATTCCACCGATCTTTGGCATGTTGAGCCCAACATTATTTGACCCAAAAATTAAATCTTGTCAGGTCCAACAGTAGTTAAAATAACCAATTAAATATAAACCTAATTTTATGTATTTCCTTTTGGCCCCAAACTTTTTGTTCCACCTAAAAATATTGTACTCGAATTGTGTGCATAGTTTCATAATTAACAAAATCAATTTAGTTGCTATAAGAATAAATAGAAAACGGTGTTAAAAAGGAGAAACAGATTAGAATACATTAAAAACCAAAAGAACAATGAAAAAGGGGATTCCCCCTACCCCCTGGGCCTTGCCACCGAACCGGCCCAGTGGTCCAGTCCCCGCACGGTCCTCTTCTCCTGTTACCCGAGCCCGTCGCTACAGAGCCGGGCTCCTACCCGACCACCTCGCCGGCATCAAAGGGGAATGGATAAGGGTGACGCCCTGCCTTCCCTGCCCCCATGGCCTCACTTCTCCTCGACGCCCCCTCCCAGATCCACTTCTCCTCCTCGCTCGCTCAATCCCAGTGATCTGGACGAAGTCAGATGCCACGGCCACCATGACCGACCTCGTCCACACGGCCACTGCCCTCCCAGCTAGCTCGGAGCTTGTTGAGGAGCTCTGAATGCGTCCGCTACTTCGTCTGCGCCAACGAGATCAAGTCCGGCACCCCTAGATCGACGTCGTTGCCGTCTTCCTCAACCTTCGGCCACCGCGACATTGCCGTTCGATCCGCGCCGCCCCGAGCTCCCCTGTTTTCCCCTAGGGTGCCATTGACACCGCCGTGATCTCCTCTTGCCTTTCCCCAGTTTCCCCTCTCGTTTGCTCTCGTTAGGTATTTCGCCGTGGCCAAGAACCGCCGTCCGCCATGGCCATTGCAGGGGTAGCCACTGAGCTCCTAGGATTGACCGCGTGGCACATGCCCGCTCCTATGCGCGCCCATGCCCGAGCCTTCAGCTCTTCTTCCGCGCCCACGAGGCTACTCCCTCTCTGGCTCTCCATGCCTATGCACGTGCCACACCGCGTCCGTCGCGCCCGCTGTTGCCATCACGCTCGCCACAGCCACCGCACCACTGTGCCCCGCGCGACGCACACCCTGGCCGTGCGTCACACTCTCGCTGGCTGCGCTCGCCCCGTCTGCTACCGCCTATCCCTTCGCTCGCCCCGCTGTCGCACCCCTGCCTCGCGCCGCCTCCTGTCGCGGCCATCTTCTGTCGGCCGCCCCCTCAGCCACGCCGGCCGCCCCCTCAGCCACGCCGGCCGCATCTCTTTCCTCCATCGTCGGCCGCTCGCCTCGCCTGCTGCGTGCTTCTTCCTGCTGCTATGCGCTGCTCTACCACTGATACGCTGTTGCGCCATGCCCTCGACACTTCCGTGGACAAATGTGGCAGAGGGATTGTCAATTGAGTACGAGGAGGAGGTGGCGGAGGAGGTGTGGAGAGGCAAGAGGTCTAGGGTGGCGTCAGCTGGCTGTGGTGGAGGTGATTATGCGAGAAGGAGCCGGAGCGGAAGGAGAGGTCACAATTGGAAAGAATCGCAAAAAAGTCATAACCCAGAGATCTCATTCCAAAAAAAGCTAATATCGATGGAGGGGTGATTTCCTTCAATAGATGGAAAACATAGGAAATATTGGATGTTATCAAGGAAAGGTAAAAATTTAGGTAAGTTAGGAATTTGAACTGATTTCTATGCAAATGGGGTTTTATTGTTTGGTAACATGATATCAGTACTTGCCCGTTTCTGACGTGTCTGATTAGGAAAGTTTGTAAATGTTAAGAAACTATTTATTGGGAGGAAAGTTTGTGACGTGTCTATTATTTGTTTCCTAAAACAAATTTCACTAATGAGAAAAATCGATTGATTTAGGTAAGTTAGGAAAGTTAGATTCAAATCTATTATTTGTTTCTTAAAAATTTGTTATTTGTTTTCTACAAAACAAATTGAACCAATAAAAGGAATCCATTGATATGAATAATTTAAGGAAGTTAGATCTGTTATTTGTTATACGTCAGGAAAGTCCTGGTTGTAATAAAGAGTGGAGAGAAAAATAAACCGATGGAACAGGATGGGAGGGGGTGGTGGGAGGATAGAGGAAAAAAACCAGCAAAAATAAACCGTAGAGACTATTCACCAACTGCTCCATTAAGAGTAGAGATTCAACAAAAAATAACCTAAATTAAACCTGCTTGGTCTTGGGCGCACCTGATTAATCTCGAAATCGATCCTAATCCTGGGCGCTTGACCACCGGATAACAGCGCCTACCTTCTGCCTTCCTTGATGCTGTTGGTCTTTCTGGTCGCTGGTCGATTTGTGGGGCAAATTCTGCCGCCTGCCCCTGCCGTCCTATTTCTTGCTCCGCTTCCCCAAGCAGATTAGATCGAGCCGTGGCACTCAGGCAGACTAAGAATCATGGGGCAGAGGGCTAACCGAGGGGGAGATGGGGAAAGGCTCGGGGCCTGCGGTCGATGAAGGACGCTAGGATCATATACGATATGATATCCCTGGTCCTTGATCCTGCCGATGTCCTGCTTTGTCTGAACTTGACGTCCGAAAAGTGGAATCCAGCTCTGACGTTTCAATATCCACCTACCAGGGAGCAGCTGGAGAACAGGCAGGGAGGACATCACGGTAAGTTGCGACGCAGGCATTCGTGAGGAGGGCTGCGATCTCCGCCGTCAGTGGTGCGCCAGAGGATACGTCGAGGTTGCCTCACGTTGCCGTGTAGCAGCATCCAGGCCGGACACACCCCTACGAAACCTCGACCCTCACGCCGCCCCCGCCGAGGAAGAAGATGCAGCTGGTTAAGTGTCAGAGTATTGTTTTTCTCCTCAAGAGACATGCCGCCTATTGATGCCAATCGATGCCTACCTAGCTACCGAATAATCAACACTTTTTGTCCTACTACTAGTAATCAAATTCTGCCCAGTGTGCAAATTTTCACCGGTACAGTACTTTCTCATTGACACCATATGAGTTGACCTGAAATATCGACATGATGTGGTGTCTTTTGTTTCCTTCTGAATATGATAGAAGCAGGCCTCATGTGGCATGCTGCCGGTCCACGCTACAACCGGGTCACTTGATGGCGCTGGTCAGCTGGTTACCTGCGTGTGAAAACATAGCGATTTCAGCGCAAGGACGCCAGGATCATATACGATATGATATTCCTGGTCCTTGATCTTGCCGATGTCCTGCTTCGTCTGAACTTCACATCTGGAAAGTTGAATCCAGATCTGAAGTTTCATTGTCCCTTTGCCCAGCAAAACCTGAGCACAGGCCCACGCCACCTACCAGGGAGCAGCTGGAGGACAGGCAGGGAGGACATCACGGTAAGTTGCGACGCAGGCATGGGGAAAGGAGATTTGAGCACAGGGCCGCCAGCAGAGGTGAAATAGTATGTGTTTTGTGCTTGTTTCCGTTAAGCACCAAGATTAGAAATCACTCCTACATGAATTGGGCTCCTTACCGTTTACGTACTTAGGTATACCCATTCATCATCGTAAGCTGACTAACCTTGAGTGGAAATGCATCGAGGATCGCTTTGAAAAGAAACTGAGTTGTTGGAAAGGGAAGCTCATGTCATACGGAGGACGATTGATTCTGATTAATTCGGTCCTTACCAGTATGCCTATGTTTCTCTTATCTTTTTCCAGGTCCCGTGGGAGTCGGGGAAAGATTAGATTTCTACCGATCTCGATTCTTTTGGCAGAATGACGAGCTCAAACGAAAGTATAGGCTTGCTAAGTGGGATATAATCTGTAGGTCAAGGACCAAGGGGTCTAGGTATTGAAAATTTGGAAATCAAAACATATGTCTCCTTAGCAAGTGGCTATCTAAACTGTAAATGCGAGACGGAAGCTACTTGGGCACATATTTTATGTAATAAGTATCTTAATGCTAAAACCTTGGCTCAGGTAAATGTGAGGCCTTCCGACTCACCTTTTTGGAAGGGTTTGATGAGAGTCAAACAATTTTTTTTCAACAAGTCAAAATTTATTGTCGGGAATGGTGCCACTACGAGGTTTTGGGAGGATACGTGGCTAGGGGAGACTCCCCTTGCACTTCAATATCCTACTTTGTACAACATTGTGCGACGTAGAGAAGCCTCACGTTGCAACTGTTCTACAATCCACTCCCTCAATATTAGTTTTGGAGAACGCTAGTTGGAAATCGTTGGGAGGCCTGGCTCCACCTCGTTAGACGCTTAATGGAGGTCCGGCTGACCCAGAACCAGATCAGCTGTATTGGAAACTTACTAAGAACGGTGTGTTCTCGGTTAAATCTATGTATCTGGATGTCATTAACTCTAGCGCTGTCCCTTCCTCGATTCACGTTTGGAAAGTAAAGGTTCCCTTACGTATCAAAGTGTTTATGTGGTTTGTGCATAAACAAGTCATTTTGACTAAGGATAACCTGGCAAAACGTAACTGGGTGGGCTCATCTAGGTGTAGCTTTTGCGATCATAAAGAAAGCATCAAACACCTCTTTCTCGATTGTCCGTTGGCTAAGATTCTGTGGCGGTCGATTCATATTGCTTTCAATATTAATCAGCCCACCTCTATCAACATGTTATTTGGAACATGGCTTGATGGGGTTGATTCCGATACTGCAAGACACATTCGTGTTGGCGTTTGTGCTTTACTTTGGGCAGTATGGAATTGCAGAAATGATTTAGTATTCAACAGATCAACAAACATTCACTTTTTGCAGGTTATCTTCAGGGCCACGACATTCATCCATATGTGGTCGCTACTCACTCCGACGGAGGCCAGGTAGCGTTTGGTTACTGCGTCTACCCGATGGGAGATGGTAGCGCGGGATATTTTCAACCGGTTCGGATGGCGGTCATATAATAAGATAGGCATGTAGTGCTCCTATTGTGTTTGCCAGCCGGTTGTGGCTTTGGGTTTTTGCTCTTTCGAGCTTTTTGTTTATCTTCGCAACTCGATACTTGACGACTTTGTTGCTGGACTTTATTTTTAATATTATGAGCCGTATGCATCTTTCTGATGCAGAGGCTGGGGTAAACCCCCTTTTCGAAAAAAAAGTGTTAGCACAAGGAATACATAGGTACAAATAAAAACTCCCTAAGAAGAATCCACGTATGGGTTTGCGGTGCAGCACACCAGAGGGTATCTATCAGTGACACCACACATGCATAATAAGAATGCCATGTTATGTATGTTGCCTAGATTGCTCACTCGGCTGGTATTCTGTAGCACGAAAGCTCATCTTGCATTCCAGTTTGTAAAGAGCATATCCCTATGAACTTTACAACTGAAAGAGACTGGATTTTTGACTCCCAGGTGTACAGACACCCCACTATCCCACCATTCGCGTCATTTCAGTTTCTCTTGAGATATGGACCATTGCCTGCCACTCGTTTCAGTTTCTCTTGAGATATGGACCATTTCCTTGACTCCAGTGAATAAAGTAGACAACAAAGTTGACGAGGACTCTGCTTATTAATAACTCGCATGGGCACAACACCGATACGTCAAAAGTGCACAGTACCACTAAGGAGAAAACCGAAAGAAAATGAACCTAAAACTGTTCTCTTTTTTAAAACTGTTCTCTCCTCACTTTTCTTTTTTTTTCCTACGGCCTCTCTCTTCTCTCATTACTCCTCTCTCTGACACATGTTCGCATGGAAGACACAAAACATCTTCTCTCTCTCATGTCTTTTCTTCTCTCTCTCCATTCACATCTGACTTGGTACAGTGACCTGCCTCTCACTTGTCTCTTTGGATAGGTTCACAGTGACCTGCATGCCTAGTGCTGCGACCGACGCAGCAGTGTTAAATAATCTGGATAAGCATGCTTCCCCTGCAAATTGTCTACCATACGACAAACTAGTGCACGAATCTCAGCAGGACTCAACAGATGGGATAAGCGGGGGTCGGGACTCCCGGGACTTGTCACACCTTTTCGCAACTGAAAACCTGTTCTGAACTGTGCTTGACCGACACCGGCCACATTCCTACCTAAGTGGCGCCACCAGGACAACTGGGAGCATGTCGGGGTAATTGCGCTGCCTTCCACACAAGTATGCATGAAACATTTAGTACTTAACCATGTTCATTTAACAAAACAAGCAAAGAAAAATGAAAAATATGATTACTACATATCCCACTTGCTGCTTGTATGGTACACCCTATGTAACTTTTTTATAAGACATATTCTAAATAAGTCCATGACAACGTCAAAAAGCGTCCTATATTAAGTTGCAGAGAAAGTAGTATTTAGTATATCATTATTTCATACTCCAACTAATTTAATCCTTGTTAGGCCTCTTGTCCTATGAATGTGATGTCCTCCACAAGAAATAGACAGGTGCATTAGGCGGTCATGATTCTTTGTTTCCAAACATGGTGGCCCTTTGTTAGAGGCATGTGAAGATTTTAATTTATACTCCATGTATACAATCTATTTCTTATTGCCTATTATCTGTACTGATTACTACCTCCGTCTAGGTGAATAAGTCATTCGCGTAGTTCTAGGTCATCGATTTGAGTAATTAAATATGTGTTATATGTCATGAAAAGTATATCACTAGATTTCTACACGAATGTAGTTTCTAAATATATATTTTTTGTCACATATAATACATATTTAGATAGTTAAATTATCGACCTAGAACTACGCGAATGACTTATTATTACCGACTAATGTATGATTATGTTTAGGCAAATTTAATATGTTTCATGTGGTAATATATCCATGAAAATTCCTACCATTTCATTGTATAAATAGACGGGCGCAGCAACGCGCGTTATTCATGATCTAGTATAAGAGATAACGAGGTTGGGTGCAGGACAAGACAATCTAACTACATCAGTCGGCGCATGACAGACCAGCCGAGCATTCCTCCAACAAGCAGCCACATCGTAGCGACGGAGACCTGCTCATTCTAGTAATCCATGCAAAAAAAATTAACGAATTTGGACAACGAACCCATGTAGCTGTTGGGGAATGCAGTAACTTCAAATAATTTCCTACGCACACGCAAGATCATGGTGATGCATAGCAACGAGAGGGGAGAGTGTCGTCCACTTACCCTCATAGACCGAAAGCAGAAGAGTTATGACAACACGGTTCATGTAGTCGTACGTCTTCATGATCCGACCGATCCTAGTACCGAAAGTACGGCACCTCCGCGATCTGCACACGTTCAGCTCGGTCACGTCCCACAAACTCTTGATCCAGCTGAGTGTCGAGGGAGAGCTTCGTTAGCACGACGGCGTTATCACGGTGATGATGAAGCTACCGGCGCAGGGCTTCGCCTAAGCACTGCAACGATATGACCGAGGTGGATTATGGTGGAGGGGGACACCGCACACGGCTAAGAGATCAATGATCAACTTGTGTGTCTATGGGGTGCCCCCTCCCCCGTATATAAAGGAGTGGAGGAGGGGGAAGGGCCGACCGTCTATGGCGCGCCCTGGAGGAGTCCCACTCCCACCGGGAGTAGGATCCCCCCACCTTCCCTATTTGGACTAGGAGAGAAGGAAGGGGGAGAGGGGGAGGAAGGAAAGGGGGGCGCCGCTCCCCTGCTAGTCCAATTCGGACCAGAGGGGGAGGGGGTGCGCGGCCTGCCCTGGCTGCCCCTCTCTCTCCACTAAGGCCCATTAGGGCCCATATACTCCCCGGGGAGTTCCGGTAACACCCCGGTACTCCGGTATATGTCCGAACTCACTCGGAACCATTCCGATGTCCAAACATAGGCTTCCAATATATCAATCTTTATGTCTCGACCATTTCGAGACTCCTCGTCATGATGCCCGTGATCACATCCGGGACTCGAACAACCTTCGGTTCATCAAAACACATAAACTCATAATACCGATCATCCCCGAACGTTAAGCGTGCGGACCCTACGGGTTCGAGAACTATGTAGACATGACCGAGACTCATCTCCGGTCAATAACCAATAGCGGAACCTGGTGTTCATATTGGCTCCCACATATTCTACAAAGATCTTTATCGGTCAAACCGCATAACGATATACGTTGTTCCCTTTGTCATCGGTATGTTACTTACCCGAGATTCGATCGTCGGTATCTCAATACCTAGTTCAATCTCGTTACCGGCAAGTCTATTTACTCGTTCCGTAATGCATCTTCCCTCAACTAACTCATTAGTCACATTGCTTGCAAGGCTTATAGTGATGTGCATTACCGAGAGGGCCCCGAGATACCTCTCCGACAATCGGAGTGACAAATCCTAATCTCGATCTATTCCCACTCAACAAGTACCATCGGAAACACCTATAGAGCACCTTTATAATCACCCAGTTACGTTGTGACGTTTGATAGCACACTAAGTGTTCCTCCGCTATTTGGGAGTTGCATAATCTCATAGTCATAGGAACATGTATAAGTCATGAAGAAAGCAATAACAATATACTAAACAATCAAGTGCTAAGCTAACGGAATGGGTCAAGTCAATCACATCATACTCTAATGATGTGATCCCTTTAATCAAATGACAACTCATGTCTATGGCTAGGAAAATTAACCATCTTTGATTCAACAAGCTAGTCTAGTAGAGGCATACTAGTGACACTCTGTTTGTCTATGTATTCACACATGGACTAAGTTTCTGGTTAATACAATTCTAGCATGAATAATAAGCATTTATCATGATATAATGAAATATAAATAACAACTTCATTATTGCCTCTAGGGCATATTTCCTTCAGTCTCCCACTTGCACTATAGTCAATAATCTAGATTACACAGTAATGATTCTAGCACCCATGGAGTCTTTGTGTTGATCGTGTTTTGCTCGTGAGAGAGGCTTAGTCAAGGGTCTGCAACATTCAGATCCGTATGTATCTTGCAAATCACTATGTCTCCCTCCTTGACTTGCTCGCGGATGGAATTGAAGCGTCTCTTGATGTGCTTGGTTCTCTTGTGAAATCTGGATTCCTTTGCCAAGTCAATTACACCAGTATTGTCACAAAAGATTTTCATTGGACCCGATGCACTGGTATGACACCTAGATCGGATATGAACTCCTTCATCCAGACTCCTTAATTTGCTGGTTCCGAAGCAGCTATGTACTCCGCTTTGCTTAGAACTGCACCAACTGACAGCTGCACCGTTCAATATAAATACGTATCCGGTTTGTGACTTAGAGTCATCCAGATCAGTGTCAAAACTTGCATCAACGTAACCATTTACGACAAGCTCTTTGTCACCTCCATAAACGAGAAACATATCCTTAGTGCTTTTCAGGTATTTCAGGATGTTCTTGACTGCTATCCAGTGATCCACTCTTGGATTGCTTTCGTACCTCCCTGCTAAACTAACAGCAAGACACTCATCATGTCTGGTACACAGCATTGCATACATGATAGAACCTATGACTGAAGCATAGGGAATGACTTTCATTTTCTCTCTATCTTCTGCAGTGGACGGGCATTGAGTCTGACTCAATTTCACAACTTGTAACACAGGCAACAACCCTTTCTTTGCTTGATCCATTTTGAACTTCTTCAAAACTTTGTCAATGTATGTGCTTTGCGAAAGTCCAATTAAGCATCTTGATCTATCTCTATAGATCTTAATGCCCAATATATAAGCAGCTTCACCGAGGTCTTTCATTGAAAAACTCTTTTTCAAGTATCCTTTTATGCTATCCAAAAATTATATATCATTTCCAATCCACATATAATATTAGAAATGCTACAGAGCTCCCACTCACTTTCTTGTAAATACATGCTTCTCCAAAAGTCTGTATAAAACCATATGCTTTGATCACACTATCAAAACGTTTATTCCAACTCTGAGATGCTTGCACCAGTCCATAAATGGACCGATGGAGCTTGCACACTTTGTTAGCATCCTTTGGATTGATAAAACCTTAAGGTTGCATCATATACAACTCTTCTTCCAGAAATCCATTCTGGAATATAGTCTTTACATCCATCATAAAATGCAGCAATTACTAACATGATTTGGACGGACTTAAGAATCGCTATGGGTGAGAATGTCTCATCGTAGGCAACTCCTTTGAACTTGTCGAAAACCTTTCGCAACAAGTCGAGATTTGTAGACAGTAACATTACTGTCAGCGTCAGTCTTCTTCTTGAAGATCCATTTATTCTCGATGGCTTGCCGATCAACGGGCACGTCAACCAAAGTCCACACTTTGTTCTCATACATGGATCCCATCTTAGATTTCATGGCCTCAAGCCATTTCGCGGAATCTGGGCTCATCATAGCTTCCTCATAGTTCGTAGGTTCGTCATGGTCAAATAACATGACCTCCATAACAGGATTACCATACCACTCTGGTGCGGATCTCACTCTGGTTGACCTACGAGGTTCGGTAGTAACTTGATCTGAAGTTACATCTTCATCATCATTAGCTTCCTCACTAATTGGTGTAGGAGTCACAAGAACAGATTTCTGTGATGAACTACTTTCAAATAAGGGAGCAGGTACAGTTACCTCATGAAGTTCTACTTTCCTCCCACTCACTTCTTTCGAGAGAAACTCCTTATCTAGAAAGGATCCATTCCTAGCAATGAATATCTTGCCTTCGGATCTGTGATAGAAGGTGTACCCAAATGTCTCCTTTGGGTATCCTATGAAGACACATTTCTTCGATTTGGGTTCGAGCTTATCAGGTTGAAGCTTTTTCACATAAGCATCGAAACGACAACTTGGGTTTCTTGCCAAACCACAGTTCATAAGGTGTCATCTTAACGGATTTAGATGGTGCCCTATTTAACGTGAATGCGATCCCGAAGGTGGATGTAGAGGTATACCCATATCTACGATAGAAGGTGTACCCAAATGTCTCCTTTGGGTATCCTATGAAGACACATTTCTTCGATTTGGGTTCGAGCTTATCAGGTTGAAGCTTTTTCACATAAGCATCGAAACGACAACTTGGGTTTCTTGCCAAACCACAGTTCATAAGGTGTCATCTTAACGGATTTAGATGGTGCCCTATTTAACGTGAATGCGATCCCGAAGGTGGATGTAGAGGTATACCCATATTTAAATAGGCAAGTCTATTTACTCGTTCCGTAATGCATCATCCCTCAACTAACTCATAAGTCACATTGCTTGCAAGGCTTATAGTGATGTGCATTACCGAGAGGGCCCAGAGATACCTCTCCGACAATTGGAGTGACAAATCCTAATCTCGATCTATGCCAACTCAACAAGTACCATCGAAGACACCTGTAGAGCACCTTTATAATCACCCAGTTACGTTGTGACGTTTGGTAGCACACTAAGTGTTCCTCTGGTATTTGGGGGTTGCATAATCTCATAATCATAGGAACATGTATAAGGCATCAAGAAAGAAATAGAAATATACTAAACGATCAAGTGCTAAGTTAACGGAATGGGTCAAGTCAATCACATCATTCTCTAATGATGTGATCCCATTAATCAAATGTCAACTCATGTCTATGGCTAGGAACCTTAAGCATCTTTGTTTCAACGAGCTAGTCCAGTAGAGGCATACTAGTGACACTCTGTTTGTCTATGTATTCACACATGTACTATGTTTCCGCTTAATACAATTCTAGCATGAATAATAAAAATTTATCATGATATAAGGAAATATAAATAACAACTATATTATTGCCTCTAGGGTATATTTCCTTCAGTAGTGTCACGTCCGGACAGTATTTTAGGGTTTTCACTGGGTAAACCATAGAAAATGTATAAAATGTCAAAAGACGATGAAACTTGGCATAGGTGCATGAAATGATGATTCTAGTGTGTGGAAAATATTTGGGTTTATTTGATGTATGTGGAAAACAAGTGATATGGAACCGACTTTTCCACCTAAACCGAAATTTTGCGTTGTACATGAGGTAGTTATGGTCATTCGTATAATTTACCCAAATTTTGCCCGCAGTTCGGCATGCCCATTCTAGTACTCCATGCATAATTTGAACAAATCCGGACATCGAACCCATGGATACCGAACAGAACCACAATTTTTCCACTGGGTTCTGTGACCAATTCAAGGCATTCTGCTAAGCTGTTTAGTTTTTTTGACAAGTTTTGCATTTTCTAAAGTTTCCTTGTGAAAATGCCTGACAAATGGATGAATGTATCGCAACATGCCAACGGTGTCGGGCGTTGCTCAAACCTGTCATGAATGCCTACTTTCATGCACCTGTTTTTGGCGGTTCAAAAAAAATCGCAAATTCGAGAAAGAGTTCATAGTTCTAAGTAACCCAGGAGGTCCATCGTTCAAATCTTACTTTCATGCACCTGTTTTTGATGGTTGAAAAAGAAAAATAAATAAATGGGCCAAGCCCAGGACGGAGGGGTTGTGTGCGTTGGTTTGTGTGAAGCTACTCCCTGTACAGCGAGAGCTCCTAGTCAACTTGATGCGCTAGTCAGCACACACAATGCTCGCACGCCACCTTTCATGGGTCGGCCCAACTACACGAGCGATCAGCTGTCGCTCTTCAAGAGCATACCCCCGATTGCTCCTTCCTGGGTCAGCCAAAGAAACCTTCTTCATGGACGACCTGGACGACAATTTGACCATGGACATATTTAACCTTTGATAGTTGTCTTTCAAAAACGTTCATCTCTTTTGAAAAGTTTATGGATTTGAACAAATATTCACGGATTTGATAAATGTTCACAAATTGAAAAATTCCATGAATTGAGAAATTTTGCATGGATTAAAAAAAACAGTTCAAGGATTAGAAAAAAGTTTATCGATTATGAAAAAAGCCGTTCAACTTCAGAAAAAAGTTCATTAACTTTGAAAACAATGCATTCATTTTGAAAAAAGTTCATCAATTTTGAGAAAAAGATTCATCGATTTTGAAAAAAACATCCATTTTGAAAAAAAGTTCATCGATTTTGAAATGAAGTTCATTCATATTTTTTATGAATTTGAGAAAATGTTCTTGTATTTGCAAAAATTTCATCAAATTTTAAAACCAAAGAAACTTCATGTATTTCTTTAAAAAATCAAAAAAGTTTGGACATTGCAAGAGAAAAAAGAAAATAAAAAAGGAACAGAAAAAGAAAGGAAAAAAAGAAAAAAGAAAAAAGTCAATAAAACCCGAACAAAACTCTATGGGAAAAAGAGAAATAAAGAATAAGGAAAAAGTAAAAAAAATTAAAAAAAAGAAAAGAAAACGGCATAAAAGAAAAGAATAAGAAAGACCCATTTTTTTTCTCCTCAACTGAGTTGGCTAGGTGGTTTATGGCGTTGCACTCTGAACCACAGGTAGCTCGTTCGATTTGTGCTACTATCACATTTTTTCGATTTAAAATCTAAAAAAAAAGAAAGAAAAGATGGATGGGCCGGCTCAGCTCGCACGTGTACGGCGTATACGTGTACAACAAAATATGACCCATGCCAAAGAGGTATGGGCTAATATCTAGCTTGTCGCCGCCAGGGACTCGCGACTCCCCACCGTCGACGACCTCTGTCGTCCGCGGTGAGGGGGTCGCCAAATCCACGCCTGTTTAGGCCAAAGTAGTTTAGCTTTTTAGATTGTTCATCATCTGGGCTTCGGCGGCGGTGATGGCTGCGCTGAATAAAATTTCTTCGGATCCTACTTTGATGACACGATTGGTCCTTTCATTGGGGATGGATTTGGAATCCAGAATTCTGTCTGTTCATGTAAAGATGGTGTGGCGGCGGCGACATTCTCGTGGTGGACACGTGTCCTCGGGTTCCGCAGTTGCGACGATGTTTGCTCCAGCGTCCGCGCGGAGCTTGGGAGGTAGTTCAGGAGCAGATGCAGATTGTGGTCTGCATCGACGACATCTGGAAGACGGAACGTGTGCTGAGTTCGTAGTTGATGGATGGCAGGTGTGATTTCCTCCTTCGGCGTTTTAGCAGTGGTGGGCTGTCGGTAGGACTGGACGACCGAGCGAGCTTTCCGGCTCGGCCCGAAGCTCGCTCCAGCTTGCCCGTTACAGTGAACGAGCGAGCCTAGCTGTGAAAAGAGGCCCGATCCCCGACCTAGCCGAGGCGAGTTTCGCCCGGTCCAACTCGGTGACTCGCTCAAGGCCCAGCCCAGTTTCCATCAGCCATCCTCGCATTAGGGCAAGAGCCCCTCCCTTCCTCTGTTCGGCGCCGCCGCATCCCTCACCTCGCCGTGCCGCAAAAAATGGATCGATGGCGACGGGCGACGCGGCGTTTCCTCATCACACTGAACAACGGCGGATGTACCTCCCCTAGTTTCTTGCCGAACGTGACGAGCAGGTACTCTCTCCTTTCTTCCCATCCCCAGCACCAGCAGTAGCTGCGCGCGCACACGCTCGGCAGTCACGCGCTCCCCTGCACGGGCGCACGGACGACAGACGACATACATGCTCCCCTGCACGGCCGTGGCTGCGTACGCACGTAATGGAGGGATGGGTGGATGGATGCTCGTGCTTGATTGTGTAGAGTATAGCCGTCGTCGTCCTCGCCATGCCTGATGCCGCCGTCATCCTCGCCACACCCGACACTGCACGGCGCTATCGGCACCGACGGCGGGCGCGCCTTGTCATCGCCGCATCGGACGCCGCCGTTCCTCGCTGGCTAAGGGTCCGCCGTCCCGAGCAGAAGCATCCATCCATCCATTCATCGACACGAGCTGCTCGGGCTGGACCGAGCCAGAGGCTAAACGAGCCGAGCCTCAAGAAACAGGCTCGTTCAATGAACGAGCCGAGCCGAGCTCGGCTTGCTTTTGTTGGGGAACGTTGCAGAAAATAAAAATTTTCCTACGGTTTCACCAAGATCCATCTATGAGTTCATCTAGCAACGAGTGATAGGAGTGCATCTACATACCTTTGTAGATCGCGGCGGAAGCGTTCAAGTGAACGGGGTTGAGGGAGTCGACTCGCCGTGATCCAAATCACCGATGACCAAGTGCGAACGGACGGCACCTCCGCGTTCAACACACGTGCGGAGCGGATGGCGTCTCCGCACCTTGATCCAGCAAGGAGGAGGAGAGGTTGATGAAGATCCAGCACACGACGGCGTGGTGGTGGATGCAGAGGGTTCCGCAGAGCTTCGCCGAGCCTGCGAGAAGGAGAGGTGTAGCAGGGGAGAGGGAAGCGCCAAGACCTGGGGTGCGGCTGCCCTCCCTCCCTCCTTTATATAGGCCCCTGGGGGGGGGGGCGCCGGCCCCTCTAGATCCCATCTAGATGGGGGGCGGCGGCCAAGGGGGGGGGAGGCTTGCCCCCAAGGCAAGTGGGGCGCCCCCCACCCCTAGGGTTTCCAACCCTATGCGCAGGGGGGGCGCAAGGGGGGACGCACCAGCGCACCAGGGGCTGGTTCCCTCCCCACTTCAGCCCACGGGGCCCTCCGGGATAGGTGGCCCCAGCCGGTGGACCCCTGGGACCCTTCCGGTGGTCCCGGTACAATACTGGTGACCCCCGAAACTCTCCCGATGGCCGAAAGAGCACTTCCAATATATAATTCGTTACCTCCGGACCATTCCGGAACTCCTCGTGACGTATGGGATCCCTTCCGGGACTCCGAACAACTTTCGGTTTGCTGCATACTCATATTCATACAACCCTAGCGTCACCGAACCTTAAGTGTGTAGACCCTACGGGTTCGGGAGACATGAAGACATGACCGAGACGGCTCTCCGGTCAATAACCAACAGCGGGATCTGGATACCCATGTTGGCTCCCACATGCTCCTCGATGATCTCATCGGATGAACCACGATGTCGACGATTCAAGCAACCCCGTATACAATTCCCTTTGTCAATCGGTATGTTACTTGCCCGAGATTCGATCGTCGGTATCCCAATACCTCGTTCAATCTCGTTACCGGCAAGTCACTTTACTCGTACCGTAATGCATGATCCCGTGACCAAACACTTGGTCACCTTGAGCTCATTATGATGATGCATTACCGAGTGGGCCCAGTGATACCTCTCCGTAATACGGAGTGACAAATCCCAGTCTCGATCCGTGACAACCCAACAGACACTTTCGGAGATACCTGTAGTGCACCTTTATAGTCACCCAGTTACGTTGTGACGTTTGGTACACCCAAAGCACTCCTACGGTATCCGGGAGTTACACGATCTCATGGTCTAAGGAAAGGATACTTGACATTGGAAAAGCTCTAGCAAACGAACTACACGATCTTGTGCTATGCTTAGGATTGGGTCTTGTCCATCACATCATTCTCCTAATGATGTGATCCCGTTATCAATGACATCCAATGTCCATAGTCAGGAAACCATGACTATCTATTGATCAACGAGCTAGTCAACTAGAGGCTTACTAGGGACATGTTGTAGTCTATGTATTCACACGTGTATTACGATTTCCGGATAATACAATTATAGCATGAATAAAAGACAATTATCATAAACAAGGAAATATAATAATAATCCATTTATTATTGCCTCTAGGGCATATTTCCAACAGTCTCCCACTTGCACTAGAGTCAATAATCTAGTTACATTGTGATGAATCAAACACCCATAGAGTTCTAGTGTTGATCATGTTTTGCTCGCGGAAGAGGTTTAGTCAACGCATCTGCGACATTCAGATCCGTATGCACTTTGCAAATTTCTATGTCTCCATCTTGAACCTTTTCATGAATGGAGTTGAAGCGACGCTTGATGTGCCTGGTCTTCTTGTGAAACCTGGGCTCCTTGGCAAGTGCAATAGCTCCAGTGTTGTCACAGAAGAGTTTGATCGGCCCCGACGCATTGGTTATGACTCCTAGGTCGGTGATGAACTCCTTCACCCAAATTTCTTCATGTGCTGCCTCCGAAGCTGCCATGTACTACGCTTCACATGTAGATCCCGCCATGACGCTCTGCTTGCAGCTGCACCAGCTTACTGCTCCACCATTCAACATATACACGTATCTGGTTTGTGACTTAGAGTCATCCAGATCTGTGTCGAAGCTAGCGTCGACGTAACCCTTTACGATGAGCTCTTCGTCACCTCCATAAATGAGAAACATGTCCTTAGTCATTTTCAGGTACTTCAGGATATTCTTGACCGTTGTCCAGTGTTCCTTGCCGGGATTACTTTGGTACCTTCCTACCAAACTTACGGCAAGGTTTATATCAGGTCTGGTACACAGCATGGCATGCATAATAGATCCTATGGCTGAAGCATAGGGGATGACACTCATCTCTTCTTTATCTTCTGCCGTGGTCGGGCATTGAGCCGAGCTCAATTTCACACCTTGTAATACAGGCAAGAACCCTTTCTTGGACTGATCCATTTTAAACTTCTTCAATATCCCAGTCTCGATCTATCTCTATAAATCTTGATGCCTAATATATAAGCAGCTTCTCCAAGGTCCTTCATTGAAAAACTCTTATTCAAGTAGGCCTTAATGCTGTCCAAAAGTTCTATATCATTTCCCATCAAAAGTATGTCATCTACATATAATATGAGAAATGCTACAGAGCTCCCACTCACTTTCTCGTAAACGCAGGCTTCTCCATAAGTCTGCATAAACCAAAACGCTTTGATCGTCTCATCAAAGCGAATGTTCCAACTCCGAGATGCTTGCACCAGCCCATAAATGGATCGCTGGAGCTTGCATACCTTGTTAGCATTCTTAGGGTCGACAAAACCTTCCGGCTGCATCATATACAGTTCTTCCTTAAGATAGCCGTTAAGGAATGCCGTTTTGACGTCCATTTGCCATATCTCATAATCATAGTATGCGGCAATTGCTAACATGATTCGGACGGACTTCAGCTTCGCTACGGGAGAGAAAGTGTCATCGTAGTCAACCCCTTGAACTTGCCGATAACCTTTAGCGACAAGTCGAGCTTTATAGATGGTAACATTACCATCCGCATCCGTCTTCTTCTTAAAGATCCATTTGTTTTCTAGCGCTCGTCGATCATCGGGCAAGTCTGTCAAAGTCCATACTTTGTTTTCATACATGGATCCTATCTCGGATTGCATGGCTTCAAGCCATTTGTTGGAATCTGGGCCCGCCATCGCTTCTTCATAGTTCGAAGGTTCACCGTTGTCTAACAACATGATTTCCGGAAAGGGTTGCCATACCATTCGGTGTGGGCGTGTCCTTGTGGACCTACGAAGTTCAGTAGCAACTTGATCCGAAGTACCTTGATCATCATCATTAATTTCCTCTCCAGTAGGTGTAGGCACCACAAGAACATTTTCCCGAGCTGCACTACTTTCCGGTTCAAGAGGTAGTACTTCATCGAGTTCTACTTTCCTCCCACTTACTCCTTTCGAGAGAAACTCTTTTTCCAGAAAGGACCCGTTCTTCGCAACAAAGATCTTGCCTTTGGATCTAAGGTAGAAGGTATACCCAATGGTTTCCTTAGGGTATCCTATGAAGACGCATTTTTCTGACTTGGGTTCGAGCTTTTCAGGTTGAAGTTTCTTGACATAAGCATCGCATCCCCAAACTTTTAGAAACGAGAGCTTAGGTTTCTTCCCAAACCATAATTCATACGGTGTCGTCTCAACGGATTTAGACGGTGCCCTATTTAAAGTGAATGTAGCTGTCTCTAGAGTGTATCCCCAAAATGATAGCGGTAAGTCAGTAAGAGACATCATAGATCGCACCATATCCAATAGAGTGCGATTACGACGTTCGGACACACCGTTACGCTGAGGTGTTCCAGGCGGCGTGAGTTGTGAAACGATTCCACATTTCCTTAAGTGTGTACCAAATTCGTGACTTAAATATTCTCCTCCACGATTTGATCGTAAGAACTTTATTTTTCTGTCACGTTGATTCTCTACCTCATTCTGAAATTCCTTGAACTTTTCAAAGGTCTCAGACTTGTGTTTCATCAAGTAGACATACCCATATCTACTCAAGTCATCAGTGAGAGTGAGAACATAACGATATCCTCCGCGAGCCTCAACGCTCATTGGACCGCACACATCGGTATGTATGATTTCCAATAAGTTGGTTGCTGGCTCCATTGTTCCGGAGAACGGAGTCTTGGTCATTTTGCCCATGAGGCATGGTTCGCATGTGTCAAATGATTCATAATCGAGAGACTCTAAAAGTCCATCAGCATGGAGCTTCTTCATGCGCTTGACACCAATGTCACCAAGGCGGCAGTGCCACAAGTATGTGGGACTATCGTTATCAACTTTACATCTTTTGGTATTCACACTATGAATATGTGTAACATCATGTTCGAGATTCATTAAGAATAAACCATTGACCATCGGAGCATGACCATAAAACATATCTCTCATATAAATAGAACAACCATTATTCTCGAATTTAAATGAGTAGCCATCTCACATTAAACGAGATCCTGATACAATGTTCATGCTCAAACTTGGCACTAAATAACAATTATTGAGGTTTAAAACTAATCCCGTAGGTAAATGTAGAGATAGCATGCCGACGGCGATCACATCGACCTTGGAACCATTCCCGACGCGCATCGTCACCTCGTCCTTCGCCAGTCTCCGCTTATTCTGCAGCTCATGCTGTGAGTTACATATATGAGCAACGACACCGGTATCAAATACCCAGGAGTTACTACGAGTACTGGTAAGGTACACATCAATTACATGTATATCAACTATACCTTTAGTGTTGCCGACCTTCTTGTCTGCTAAGTATTTGGGGCAGTTCCGCTTCCAGTGACCCCCTTCCCTTTGCAATAAAAGCACTCTGTCTCAGGCTTGGGTCCATTCTTTGACTTCTTCCTGGCAGCTGGCTTACCGGGCGCGGCAACATCCTTGCCGTCCTTCTTGAAGTTCTTCTTACCCTTGCCCTTCTTGAACTTAGTGGTTTTATTGACCATCAACACTTGATGTTCTTTCTTGATTTCTACCTCTGCCGACTTCAGCATTGAAAATACTTCAGGAATAGTTTTCACCATACCCTGCTTATTGTAGTTCATCACAAAGCTCTTGTAGCTCGGTGGGAGAGACTGAAGGATTATGTCAATGACCGCCACGTCCGGGAGGTTAATCTCCAGCCGGGACAGGCGGTTGTGCAACCCAGACATTTTGAGTATGTGCTCACTGACAGAACTATTTTCCTCCATCTTACAACTATAGAACTTGTCGGAGACTTCATATCTATCGACCCGGGCATGAGCTTGGAAAACCATTTTCAGCTCCTCGAACATCTCATATGCTCCGTGTTGCTGAAAACTCTTTTGGAGCCCCGGTTCTAAGCTGTAAAGCATGCTGCACTGAACGAGGGAGTAATCATCAGCACGAGACTGCCAAGCGTTCATAACGTCTTGGTTCTCTGGGATGGGTGCTTCACCTAGCGGTGCTTCTAGGACATATTGTTTCTTGGCAGCTATGAGGATGATCCTCAGGTTCCGGACCCAGTCCGAATAGTTGCTGCCATCATCTTTCAGCTTGGTTTTCTCTAGGAACGCGTTGAAGTTCATGGTGACACGAGCGTTGGCCATTTGATCTACAAGACATTTTGCAAAGATTTTAGACTAATGTTCATGATAATTAAGTTCATCTAATCAAATTATATAATGAACTCCCACTCAGATTTGACATCCCTCTAGTCATCTAAGTGTTACATGATCCGAGTCGACTAGGCAGTGTCCGATAATCACGTGAGACGGACTAGTCATCGTCGGTGAACATCTCCATGTTGATCGTATCTTCCATACGACTCATGTTCGACCTTTCGGTCTCTTGTGTTCCGAGGCCATGTCTGTACATGCTAGGCTCGTCAAGTTAACCTAAGTGTTTTGCATCTGTAGAACTTTCTTACACCCGTTGTATGTGAACGTAGGAATCTATCACACCCGATCATCACGTGGTGCTTCGAAACGAAGAACTTTAGCAACGGCGCACAGTTAGGGAGAACACTTTCTTGAAATTGTTATAAGGGATCATCTTATTTACTACCGTCGTTCTAAGTAAACAAGATGCATAAACATAATAAACATCACATGCAATTATATAGTAGTGACATGATATGGCCAATATCATATAGCTCCTTTGATCTCCATCTTCGGGGCTCCATGATCATCTTGTCACCGGCATGACACCATGATCTCCATCATCATGATCTCCATCATCGTGTCTCCATGAAGTTGCTCGCCAACTATTACTTCTACTACTATAGCTAACAGTTTAGCAATAAAGCAAAGTAATTACATGGCGTTGAATCAATGACACGCAGGTCATACAATAATTAAGACAACTCCTATGGCTCCTGCCGGTTGTCATACTCATCGACATGCAAGTCGTGATTCCTATTACAAGAACATGATCTCATACATCACAATATATCAATCATTATACATCACAACTTTTGGCCATATCACATCACAAGGCAATTGCTGCAAAAACAAGTTAGACGTCCTCTAATTGTTGTTGCATCTTTTACGTGGCTGCAATAGGGTTCTAGCAAGAACGTTTTCTTACCTACGAAAAAGCCATAACGTGATTTGTCAACTTCTATTTACCCTTCATAAGGACCCTTTTCGTCGAATCCGCTCCAACTAAAGTGGGAGAGACAGACACCCGCTAGCCACCTTATGCAACTAGTGCATGTCAGTCGGTGGAACCTGTCTCACGTAAGCGTACGTGTAAGGTCGGTCCGGGCCGCTTCATCCCACAATACCGCTGAAGCAAAATAAGACTAGTAGCGGCAAGAAAGTTGATAACACCTACGCCCACAACAAATTGTGTTCTACTTGTGCAATAGAGAACAACGCATAGACCTAGCTCATGATGCCACTATTGGGGAACGTTGCAGAAAATAAAAATTTTCCTACGGTTTCACCAAGATCCATCTATGAGTTCATCTAGCAACGAGTAATAGGAGTGCATCTACATACCTTTGTAGATCGCGAGTGGAAGCGTTCAAGTGAGCGGGGTTGAGG
>CM038678.1:735748741-735806056 GCA_021605205.1 Aegilops longissima | reverse complement strand
ATACATAGATCTAGCTAGGCCGTAAAAGTGCATGTGCACATTGTTGTAGGGAGAACAACATAAATATAGCTTCCCCTTACTTACCTATTAAAACAAGGTAATTTAACCACTTAATTTGAATGAATCTATGGTGGAAATGAGGTGAAAAGAGGAGGCACCGAGACAAGGAGGAGGTGGAGAGAATGAAGTGGGGAGAAAGTGAGTGTGGGTAGGAGAGGCTGTCCAAAATATCTTGTTGCTGCCCACTTACTAATGGCGCACCAGACTAAATGCGCCATTAGTAATCTAGGTAACTAATGGCGCACCTCGGGCGGTGCGCCATTAGTAGTTTTGCAAAAAAAAATACTAATGGCAAGATCGATCCGCAGATGCGCCATTACTAGTTTAAACTACTAATGTCGCAAGACTTCATCCGGATGCGCCATTAGTATGTTTGGACAGGCGCACTAGTTAAATTTTTTTTGATACTAATGCCGCACTTTGCACAAAGGCGCCATTAGTAGTTATAACTACTAATGGCGCACTTCGCCCGAATCGCCATTAGTATGTTTGGACAAGCGCACTAGTTGGAAAAAAAATTTGATACTAATGGCGCACCCTTTGCACGGTGCGCCATTAGTAGTTACAAGTACTAATGGCGACTCAACTGGATGCGCCATTAGTATGTTTGGACAGCGCACTAGTTCAAAAAAAATTTGATACTAATGGCGCACCTTTGCCCGGTGCGCCATTAGTAGTTTCAACTCTAATGGCGATCAGCAGGTGGTGCGCCATTAGTAGAGACTAATGGCGCACCAACTTTCGGTGCGCCATTAGTGTCAATCCCATCTATAGCCCTTTTTTCTAGTAGTGGGCGGCGCCGTCTGTGAGGGGGTCAACTCCGAGACGCGTGCCGCCTCTTCGGACATGCCACCACACCACCTGCATGTATGAGGGGCGGTGCGATGTTCGTGGCATTACTACCCCCAGGGCCCCGCCCCGCCTAACCCTCGAGCGGTTGACCACGAGATCTAGCCTTTGACTTCCCACGGACGGGCTTTGACCAGTGGACCTCTCCACCGGTTGTGTCGATTCCGCCCATAGGGACACCCGAGAGCAACATCCGGCCAAACCCACAGCTACATCCACTCCTGTAGACCCGGACGTCCGCTTCTCCTCCGGCCGCGGCGGCGCCGTCCGAGGAGGGGGCACCGAGCAGCGCTGCGGGCATTTGCAACCGCCACAACACTTCCAGACTTGTGAGAGGCCGCCTACGCAAGATTTGACGGTATGCTAGTCCCCGGAGGCCGCCGGCCACAATCATAGACGCGCGAAGAGCAATCCGCGTAGAGGGAAGTGTTCAGATACTTCTCCATCACGTAAAAAATTATGAAAATTACCATCGGTCCTATAGCACATGTGCCCACGCCTTGTAAAAACTCATGATTTTATCGCTCCGAGTATTTAATAATATTCATGCCGCATCGCTTCCGCAGAACGCCTACTACTATGTCATCGCCGTCCGTGAGGGGGGCCACACCCGAGACGCTGCCGCTTCTTCGGACATGCCACCACACCACCCGCATGTATGAGGGCCCGATGTGACGCCCAGCTGGCATTGCTACCCTCAGGCCCCGGCCCCGCCTAACCTCAGTAGCGTTTGACCATCGGATCTAGCCTTTGACTTTGCCATCGACGGATTTGACCATGGGCCTCTCCACCCGGTTGTGTTAGGTCAGCCCATAGGAACACTTTGGAGCAACATCCGGCCGCACCCACACCAAGATCCCTCCGTAGACCCGACGCGTCTGCTTCCCCCCTCCGTGCGGCGGCGCCGTCCGTGAGAGGGGGTCAATCCCGAGACGCGTGCGCCTCTTCGGACATGCCACCACACCACCCTGCATGTATGAGGGGCCGGCGACGCCCGGTGGCATTACTACCCTGTGGCCCCGTCCCCCTAACCTCGGAGCGGTTGACCACGAGATCTAGCCTTTGACTTCCCACGGACGGGCTTTGACCAATGGACCTCTCCACCCGGTTGTGCCGATTCGGCCCATAGGGACACCCGAGCAACATCCGAGCAAAACCCACAGCTACATCCACTCCTGTAGACCCGACGCGTCCGCTTCCCCCTCCAGTGCAAAGTGGCGCGCTTCCGTGAGGGGGGGGCACACCCGAGACGCGTGCGGGCATTTGCAACCGCCACAACACTTCCAGACTTGTGAGAGGTCGCCTACACAAAATTTGACGGTATACTAGTTCTTGAGGCCGCCCGCCACATCAGACGCGCCAAGAGCAATCCGCCAGAGGGAAGTGTTCAAATACTTCTCCATCACGAAAAATTATGAAAAATTACCATCGGTCCTATAGCACATGTGCCCACGCCATGTAAAAACTCATGATTTTATTGCGCCCGAGTATTTAATAATATTCACGCGCGATCGCTTTCGCAGAACGCCTACTACCGTGTCATCGCCGTCCGTGAGGGGGGGCCACACTTCGGAGACGCGTGCGCTTCTTCGGACATGCCACCACACCACCCCGCATGTATGAGGGCCCGATGCGACGCCCGGTGGCATTGCTACCCCCAGGGCCCCGGCCCCGCCTAACCTCAGTAGCGCTTTGACCACCGGATCTAGCCTTTGACTTTGCACGGACGGATTTGACGGTGGGCCTCTCCACCCGGTTGTGTTAGGTCAGCCCATAGGAACACTTTGGAGCAACATCCGGGCCAGACCCACAGAAGATCCCTCCGTAGACCCGACGCGTCTGCTCCCCCCTCCAGTGCGGCGGCGGCGCCGTCTGTGAGAGGGGGGCGAACCTCGAGACGCGTGCCGCTTCTTGGACATGCCACCACACCGCACGACATGTATGAGTTCCGGTGCGATGCTCGTGGCATTGCTACCCCGAGTGGCACGCTCCGTCTGCAGTTCTCATGGGCGTCGCCGCCGCCGTGTCACTAGCGTCGTAACCGGGTCCCATACACACGGTAAACTAAAAATCTAGAAAATGTAATAACTGAATATATTAAAAATGTAATAATTTCTTGTCCCTGGGCGAGGTGGGACTATTTCTTCAAAAAAATGTGGTTGCCGTCTATGCCTACCGCCTGGCCGTCGGCATAGGCCTCCTCTCTATGCCGACGGCCTGCTTTGCCGGCATAGGGCCACCTTATCCACTCCTCCCGCTCCAATCGACTTAGGATCGGCCTATGCCGACGGGCTGGGCCGTCGGCATAGGTGTGACCTTATCCACTCGCCACTCGTCCTCCTCCACCTGTTCCTTCTCTGTCTCACCCCGACCCCAACCTCTCTCTCTCCCCGATAGCCGCCGCCGCACCTACACCGCCCAACACCGCCGCCCCGGCCCGGCCACCACCCCGCCCCGACCTCGTCCCCACCCCGCCCCGGCCGACGCCCGCCCGCCCGACTCGTCCACGCCCGGCCGACGCCCTTCCCGCCCGACCTGCGTCCCGCCCAGACTCTGCCGCACCAGCGCCGCCGCCTGCTTGACCTCGTCCCGCCTCTGGCCGCCGCCTGACCTCGTCCCCGCCTAACGCCAAACCCCGCCCTAACTCGACCTCATCCCCACCCAACGCCGCCGGCTCGTGGTGAGGGAAGGGCCTCCTGCCCGGAGTCGCCGCGCTTCCTCCCCGGAGCAGCCGCCGCCCCGACCTCGCCCACGCCTCGGCCGACGCCCCTCCCGCCCGACCTCGCCCCGCCTCGACCTCCTCTCCGTTAGGTCCGCCCCTTCCTCCCAAGAACATTTTTTATGTTTTTTCATGATTTTGCAGAGGATAAGAGGGCTAAATGTGATAGTTAGACACATAGATGGTAGTTTGATAGATAACTTGTTCATACGGATTTTTTTTAGATGATGATGATTGTTAGATGAGAAGTGATAGTGATGATTTTTTATGCTTCGATGATTTTGAGATGATGATGATGATGTATGATAGATGATTGGTAGATGATGATGTTGATGATAGATGATGAGGTTTTTCTATGCTTCGATAATTTTTAGATGATGATGATGTTTTTTATGATTCGATGATTGTTAGACGATGATGATATTGTGATGTTCTATGAGTTGTGATGTTCTAAATTTTTTGTCGCGATGGATTTTGCAGGCTTTGTGGTGTTGCATTTCATCAAAGTGACCGTCGTCCGACGCGTTGTTCCTTGAGCATCCCTCTGTTGTTCGACTCCTTCCCTACAGCCGAGGGTGAGCTACAAGTCCATCTCTCCATTTTTGATGTCACTAGATTTCATTCTCAAGTCAACTGGCGAACCTAGGCGTCTCCGTCCGAAGTGGTTGCATCGATAAATATGCATTCAATTGCATATTTATCACCGCAGCTCTTCGGATTGTCCAGCTGCTTTCCACGGATAGCCCGAGGATGTGTAGATTGGGTATGTTCTCCATGTTCTACCCCATTTCGAGACAGGATTTCGGCGGCGCCTCCCCATTGTTCTCCGGAGCACATTCTCTCGGCTATTTGCCGAGGCGTATCTGGAGAACAGCGGGAGGTGCTGCCGAAATTTTGTCTCGAACGGGTAGAATGGAGAACGACTCAATCTACACATCCTCGGTGGGATTAGGACCCATCTTTACCTATTAGAGATGTAGGTGGATTCAACGCGTAGAAACTGAAAATTTGATGTGATTAATTTAAGTGAATCCTTAATTATGTTGTGTGGTTTGCAAAATAGCAGAGGATGGCAGATAATCGGTGGATGTACAGTGGTTTTATCCGTCGGAATCGAGTAACATCGAGTGGATCGCGAAAACCGATGTGTATTTGAAGGAGATATTCCGTCGTCAATGAGAATTATCCCACCATGCCCCTGCAGGAGATGTGCCAAACGTCACCGTAGAAATCAGACGGACATGAGTGAGCACCTTCGCACGCACGGATATATGCCAAACTTTGACATGCCGCCGATAAACATAGCCGATCAGGACCGTGGTAGAGAGGAGGTGATGCGACAACGATCGATGGATATGAGGACGACGGGTCAGGGACATGCTAGATGATGTCATTGTTGCGTAAACGGCAAATGCGACACCTTGGAGAATGAACCGGAGGAGCCGGAGGCAACCGCAAAGGCCTTCTTGGAGGTCTTGGCCTCGTCGAAGAAACCTCTTTATGCGGGTGCGAAAATTTCTCAGCTGGATGCCATCTAAGAACTGATTGCAGTCAAGGCTGAGTATCGGTTGTAGCCGAAATGCTTCAAGCATTCACGGGAGTATGGGCTAACAGCCTCCACGAGGGTCATGAACTGCCGAAAAGCATGTACGATACAAAGAAAATCATGAAGGCACTCTCTATGGATTATGAGAAAATAGATGTTTGCCCAAAGAATTGCCTTTTGTTTAGGCACCAGTATGCGGATGACAAGTAACAGAGGAAGTGCGGTTCGTCTCGGACATTGAGGTGGTCGGTGAGGATGGTGAGAAAAGGCAGCTAACCATCCCTGCTAAGGTTCTTCGTATCTTGATTTTATAAAGACTGCAGCGCCTTTTCATCATGAAGGAGTCTGCCAAAATGATGAAGTGGCACAAGGAAGGTATAAGGTACAATCCAAAAAAAATCGTACATCCATCGGGAGGGGAAGCATGGAAGTCATTCGATGAAGAATACCCCGAGGAAGCAGCCGAGGCTGGGAATGTCAGAATAGCCATATCAGGTGATGGGTTGAATCCATATGGTATGTCGTCCAATCCATATAGCTGCTGGCATATGTTTGTAATTCCGCTCAATCTTCCTCCCGGTGCCCTAATGCAACGGAAGACCATGTTCTTGTCGCCATCATTCGGGGCCTGACTACCGGGAAGCAATTGGTGTGTTTATGCAGCTGCTTGTGGATGCTTTGCATCATTCTTGGTACTTTCCAAGGTTGACATACGACGGGATCTGCAGAGAAATTTCTTGATGAAAGTTTGTTGCACTATTGCATGCATGACTTTCCGGCTATGCTCTATTCTCATGGATGGTGTACAAGTGGTAAGATGCCATGCCGGTGTGCATGCAGGCTCTGCGAATGATTTGGCTGAGTAAGGGTGGCAAGTATGTAGCCTTTGACCTGCATCGACAGTTCCTCCCTCCGCACCATCCAGATAGGAAGACAAGAAGAACTTCACGAAAGGCCGGGTTGTTCATGAAGTAACCGAGATTCCAACATTTTCGGGGCAGATGTTCTTGCTCAGCTAAAAGCTCGCTTCAAAGTCAAAGGCAAAGACAAAGGCTTCGAGGGATATGGTGAGACGCACAACTGGACTCACATTACCCCCTTCTCGCAGCTTCCCTATTTCAAGGACCTCAAACTTTCTTACAATATTGATGTGATGCACACCAAAAAGAATGTGGCGAGTCCCTTCCACACGATCCTCAACATTCCTGATAAGACGAAGGATAACGTAAAAGCTAGAGCCGATCAACAGAGAATTTGTGATAGACCACGCCTGAACATGAAGCCTCCCACAGGCGGTCGAAAAAACTGGTTCAAGCCAGATGCTGACTTTGTCCTTAAACCGCCAGAAAAAAAGAAGTACTTATCTGGCTGAAACAAATTTTGAAGTTCACCGATGGTTATGCATCGAATATAAGTAAGGGAGTCAATCTTTCAACGGGCAAAGTGACCGGCCTGAAGAGTCATGACTACCATGTATGGATTGAGCGGATAATGCCGGTGATGGTTCGAGGCTATGTCCCCGAGCATGTCTGGCGAGTGCTTGCCGAGCTAAGCCATTTCTTCCGCACGCTCTGTGATAAACAAGTAAGTAAAGAGGTGATTGAAAAATTGCATAAGAAGGCACCGGAGTTGATAGTCAAGCTAGAGAAGATCTTCCGCCATGCTTCTTTACTCCGATGACACATCTCATTCTGCACCTCGCGAACGAGGTATTGTTGGGGAGCCCTGTGCAAAATCGGTGGCAGTACGGCCCTGAGAGGCAGAACAAGCATCTCCGACGGAAATGTGGAAACAAAGCTAAGATTGAAGCTTCCATAGCTGAGGCAGTTATCCTAGAGGAGGTGTCGACTCGTGACATCATACTATCTGCACTAATGTTCCCCATCTCATAACAAGGTGCCTCGATACAATATAGAAGAGCCCAAGTATCAACCCAGGCTCGATCTATTCAGCAGCGCAAGGTGGGAGGGCTGGGGCCTCAAATCTTATAACATGCCACGACAAGAGTGGGAGGACCTCATGTTCTATATCTTGCACAACATCAAGGAAGTTGAGGAAGTGTGGATGAGGTAATACCACTACACCATTCCTTTATGTCTTCCACATCATCATGTTTCATGTTCACTTAGTCCCGGTCTAACACCGCTTATCTTTTTTAGTGATTTCGTTCAAGAGGAATGGACGGGAGTGAATCCTCCTACTGAGGCGGAGGCACTTACTCTTCTCCGTCATGGAAACCCTGGACGTAAAAAATGTGTTGCTTGGTTCATGGAGAAAGTAAATTTCCACACTCCCCTATTAAATACCTACTGCAACATTTATTAGTTAACCAAACTAATGCACCCAACAATTTCCATTATACTTGTAGGGAAAAGATCCGAACATATCTATGGATGATGAATTGAGATGGGTTTCCATGGGTTTTGACCCTGCCGTCATGACATGTACAAAGTATGATGTGAATGGGTATCGCTTCCATACAGAGGAGCACCAAAACAGCCGGCCCGATCCGAAAACTATAAATACTGGAGTGTACACCCCCGGTCAAAATTCAGTGGACTACTACGGAAGGGTACAAAATATATACGAGGTTAAATTCTGCCAGGGGCGTGAGACCCTAAGTCTTCCTGTGTTCAAATGCCGATGGTTCGATCCGCGGGAGGGGGTAAAACATACGCCTTCCATTGGTTTGGTCGAAGTTAAACCATCAACCGTCTATGCCGGAGCCGATCTCTTCATTGCGGCTACCCAAGCTACACAAGTATATTATCTGCCTTACCCATGCTAGAAAGTGTATCTAAAGGGTTGGGAAGTTGTGTTCAAGGTGTCGCCACATGGTAAGCTACCAGACCCGAATGAAGACGATTACTACAACATTAACCCCATGACATACGAGGGAGTGTTCTATCAAGAGCAACCTGATGATGATGATGATGATGTGGTTAGAAACGATGACGCTAGACCATTGGGTGATGATGATGTGGACCCAAACGTCGACGATGCACGGAATGATGGTGAGACCATTGTCAATGAAAATGACATACTTATGCTAGAAAAGTTAAACGAAGACGCTGACGAGGAGGAAGAGCCTCCACCTCCGTCGGACAACGAAGATGATATGATTGATAGTGATGATGAGACGGACCGAGAAAGAGGTTACAACATTGATGATTCATATGGGTTCTAGCAGATGTACGTTTCAATTTTAGGAATATGCCTTTTTATGCATTTTTATTAATGTGTTTATTATCATGCCTTTTTCTTCATTTCATTAATTTACTAATTGCTTTTTCTCTTTTCAATGCAGGTTCGTGGAACATGGGCAAGGGGAAGGCCGACGGCGTGGGTTTCCTACGCAAGGTCGTCGGCCTGCCTAGTCGGAGTGGTCGAGCACGTAATCCTCCCCCTCGGCTACTTGACGATGACTCCTCACAGGGAGGTCAAGGGAGAGGTGCCCCTAGAGGAGGAGGGGGCGGGGGGAGAGCCTCTAGAGGACGAGGTGCTGGGGGGAGAGCCACTACAGGGGGTCGCGGCCAGAAAGAGCGCACCCTCACCGACTTAGGGGTGTTGTCTTCGAGGCCCTCCTCTAGTGAGGTACACTCTAGGGAGGAGGAGGAGGAGGAGGAGGAGGAGGAGGAGGAGGTGGAGGAGGAGGCACGCGAGGAGGAGGAGGAGGAGGAGGAGGAGGAGGAGGAGGAGGTTGGGAGGGGAGGCAGCGAGGAGGGTGGTGGTGGCGGGATGATGGTGGTGACGGAAGGGGTTGACTACAAGGGATGGCTGCAGCAGCATAAAGCTACCAAAGCAGGTTCCTGCTACTGAGGAGCAGAAGTGGCTCATTGAGCCCACGGGAAAAGAGTAAGCGGTTCATTATTTTGCTTGTCACATGCATATTCCGGTTGTTATTTATTTTGCTTGTCACATGCTAATAGTTCATTCTTTTGCAGCAACTGGATATATTCTAAAGGGGTCCGTATTCCCAACGGCCTCATCACCGTCTTGCTGAAGTTATACTGGCCGGGGTTGTACTGTCCGGATCCAGTCAGGCAGCCGGACCGTCGGGTTTTGGCCACGAGCTGGGACCACTGGGAAGCGGCCCTCCACGCGGACCATGAGACCCATGCCAAGGCCGTGACCACTACTTTCTGGGTGAGTTCTCTTCAGAAGCACAAGTCCATTCTAGTTTCATGAATGATTTAACTCATGGCTTCTTCCATTCTTGTTTCATGCATGATTGTAGAAATTCTATCGAGTTCTTCCGGAGCACAGGGCTAGAGCGGACCAGATTGTGCTGCGCCAATGCAAGAAGAAGGCCCGCCAGATGCAGTACAAGGTGCGCTATGTGGCCATCTCGACATACTACCACGACGTTCTTGGTGTGAAGATGACCAAGGAAGAAGCGCGGAGGATGGGCATTACCTTGGAGAGGCACGAGTACTTGGCGGTAAGTATAAAATATTTTTCATTATGCTTTCATATATTATGCTTTCATTATGCTTTCATTACCATGTGGTACATTTCACCGTTTCATGTTGACATGCCATTATGATTTTATTATGTAGGTGTGTCCAAATTGGTGTTATGGAAAAGACGAGTCCTGGGCGGCATTGGTGGATCTTTGGTGTGATGAGGCTGGAGCCTGGGCGGCTATGAGAATCAAAAATAAGGCTAACCGAGGGAATGAGGGAGTACATACTGTGGAAACGAAACAACTATCTCCACAAGGCAGTTAATGTATGACTAACCCCATTAAACATTCTTCTTCTTCTATTTACCATCACTTTCTTATGTATGACTAACATCTGTTTGGTGGTGCAGGAGGAGAATCGGCGGCCGCTCTCACACATGCAAAGCGTGGGAGATCGCCCATCTGTGGAAGGACCTGTGACGCCTCGATTCAATCGTACACTAATCATACACGCAAATGTGTACGATCAAGATCAAGGACTCACGGATGATATCACAACACAACTCTAGACACAAATTAAAATAATACAAGCTTTATGTTACAAGCCGGGGCCTCGAGGGCTCGAATACATAAGCTCGAATACACAAGAGTCGCGAAGCAACAATATCCAGTACATACATGAGTTAGACAAGTTTGCCTTAAGAAGGCTAGCACAAAAGCAACATCGATCGAAAAGGCAAGGCCTCCTGCTCGGGAGCCTCCTAACTAATCCTGGTCACCGCGGCCTCCACGTAGTAGTAAGCATCGGCGGTGGCATCTGGCTCTGGGCTCCGTCATCTGGTTGCATCATCCGGAAAGAAGAAGAAAGGGGAAAAGGGGAGCAAAGCAACCGTGAGTACTCATCCAAAGTACTCGTAAGCAAGGATCTACACTACGATGCAACATTATCAAAGGAAGCTCAGATATGTGGGTGGGCTGCAGAAATGCTGAATAGAGAGAAGGCCTAGTCCTATCAAAGACTAGCATCTTCTGGAAACCACCATCTTGCAGCAACCGGAAGGAGTAGAGTAGCATAACGTAAAGTAGTAGTGTTATCAACCTCGGCCAGAGACCCTTTCTCGACTCCCTGCGAGAAAGAAATCCCAGAGCCATACTATCCAGTTATCATCACAATCCAATTCTCATCGCAATCCATTGCTCATATCCATGTCTCATCTCAAGTATGCAGTTCTAGTTGTATCGATCGGGATACAACTCCAAGTGTCCGCTATCAGTAGGACAGGCTACCGATAGATGTTTTCTTCCTGCAGGGTGCACCAACTTACCCACCACGCCGCTTAACTCCGCGGACACACTTTCAGTGGTCATGCCCGGCCTCGCCAAACAATACGCCGCAACCCGACCTAGGCTTAATAGAGAGGCCAGCACGCGGACTAAACCTATGCCCCGGGGTCATGGGCCATCTCCCGGGAACTCCTGACGCTATGTAGGGCGGCCGGTGAGCAGACCTAGCTACCTCCTTCAACAAGGCAGCGCCACGCAGTCCAACTCGGGCGCCCGCTCGGTTCGTGACGTCTATTAAGTTTCGCTGATGTATACGACGCAGAACGCCCATACTATGCCCACGTGATGGTTAGTGCTATCGTGCCGAGGCCCTCGGATCAAATATCCAAATCGTAGTGGATTAGGAACGCGGTAACAAGCAGAGACTCACGAAGATGTGACCCGTTGCCCGCCTCGAGGACTTGCGGCAAGGGCTAGGAATGCCCGCCACACCTCGTAATTATCTCGCGGCACCCTCCAGGTCAACCCGTCTCCACATCACTGCAATTACACGCTGGTACCCCTCGTGGTCGACCCGCCTTTCCAAGTAACAATGGTAAAGTCCAAGTAACCTTGTGTCCAAACATCAAGGGAAAACCCGAGGAATCACCCCGTGAATTCCACTAGATGTAATCATCAAGGTGAACGTAAGAGGAATCACCCCCGAGGTTCACACTTGAGGGGTTGCACGACAGAGTCGTATCGGAAGTGGTTAAGGAGGAAATCACCCTCGATGACCACGACCGGATAGCTATACTACTGAGGTTAATATCGAAGTCTTGTAGAGGTTTCACCCTCGGTACTCGATAGTAACCCAAAGAGTGTCGAGCAACTAAGGGAAGTGATGTGCGGTGTCGGGCCTGGTCTTCGATCCCGTTGATCGGGTCTTCAATGATGAAGCAGGGGCAACAAGGACAAGGTGGGGGTCACTGATGGGTCTCTAACCAACCTATACTAAGCAGTTTAGGATAAGCAGGTAGGTAACAATAGCAGGTTACAATAAACAGGCTATGCAGCAGAATAGGAGCAAACAATAACAGTAGCAAAATCTAGTGCAAGCATGAGAGAAAGGAATGGGCGATATCGGGATGCTCAAAGGGGGGGCTTGCCTGGTTGCTCAGACAAGAAGGAGGGGTCGTCGTCGACGTAGTTGATCACAGGGGCGGCATCGGTCTCGGGGTCTACCGGAGAGAAGAGGGGGAAGAAACAGTAAATATAAAGCAAACATAGCATCACAAAGCGTAACATGGCAATATGTTGTGCTGGGTGTGACCTAACGCATGGCTACACGATATAGGTGAAGGGGGAATTCAACCGGGAATGTATTCCCGGTTCCGGACCTGTGTCAAACAGATGACCGGAGGGGGAAAGTTCCATGTCCAGCATGCTAGGAGCATGTGACAGATGAACGGACCGTGTATTCGGATTCGTTGGATTTTTCTGAGCAACTTTCATATAGAAAACATTTTCATCCGAGTTACAGATTAGTTTATATGAATTTTCTAAGTTTTAAACATATTCTGGAATTATTTAAGAAATAAAAGAAAAGGAATATGACGTCATCATGGCGTTGTCAGCAGACTAGTTGACTAGTCAACAGGGCCCACGGGGGACCCACTGGCAGTGACTGCGTGATGCCCAGTCAGCCATTGACTAGGTCAACAGGGCCAGCCGGGCCACTGGGGCCACGGGGCAGTGACCTGGCTACGTGGACCCGGACGTCCACGTCGGCGCCCGCGTTGGGGAGCTCCGGTGAGCGTTCCCGCGGCGGAGGGGCGCCGGACCTCGCCGGAATTCGCCGTCCGGCGGCCAAAATGGCCGCGGGCGGGTGCGTTCGAACGGGGAGAAGATGCCGCGTCGAACTGGGGTGGTAGCCGGGCCGGGGGCGGCCGGAGACGACGGTGGAAAACGGCAGAGCGGACGCCGGAGATCGGGCAGCGATGGAAACGGAGCTAGAGGGCGCCATTTGCCGTGCGGTTGGCTGCGTTCGGACGAGTCCTCGCCCGCGAGTCGAACGGTGGTGTTGGCTTCACCGGAGTTGGCCGGGAATGGCGCCGACGACGAGGGGGGTGGTGGAGGCGAGGTTCGGGCGGTGACGGAATCGGCGTTTACGTTGGTGGATCCGTGCGGGGGAGCGAGGGGAGAGATGCAGTGGCTCACCGGGAGCCGTAGGGAAGTGGCAGCGTGCTCGGGGAGGCTTATCGGAGGCGTACGGCGGCGGCGATCGACGACGGACGGGGTCGGGGAGGAGCTCGATCCCGAGGTTGTGGTGGCGTCGGGCTCGATCCAGAGGGCGGAGAGGAAGTAGAGGAAGTCGGTGGAGCAGTCGGGCTCGTCGGAGAGGCACTCGGGGCGCGATGGCCGCGAGGACGGGCGAGGCACGGCAGCGACCGCGTCGGCCTCCTCTCCAGAACGAAGGAGTGGGAGAGGGAGAGGCGGAGAGGGCGAGGGGGTTCAGGGCGTGGGTGGAGGTAGGTGGGGAGGGGGTCGAGGCGTCGAGGGGAGGGGTCGACCTTATCCTCCTCGTCGACGGCGAGGTGGTTCAAGGGACGGCGCCCAGTGGCGCCGCACTAGGGGAACAGGAAGGGGGCGTGCGGGTAGCTAGGCCGGTTGGTTGAGGTGGGCCGAGGCCCATGGGGGGCACGGTGGCCAGTGGGCGGTCGGCCCGATTGAGGGGGGGCTTTTCCTTTTCTTTGTTTTTTGTTTTCTTTTCTAGCAGCTTTTGCATTTTCTTTTTGCCACAATTGACTTTGCAAAATTATGCCACTGGCCAAAACAATCTCAAAGAATTAAAGTGCACTGCCTCAAAAGGTTGGGAGGCTTTGGGAATAGTTGCCAATTTTATAAATTAAAAAGGGCATTTAATTTATTGCTTAGGTCACTGCTTTAAGTAGCTTAGGCCACTTAAACCTTTTGCAAAAATGTTGGTTCACCACCAATATTAGTTGTGGAATATTTGGCACATGATGAACATTTTTGTGTTCATGTCTGAGCATTTTGAATTTCACACAGAATTTGAATTTGAATTCAACTGGAATGTGAAAGAGCATGAGACAATAATGATCAGGCACATGTTTAGCAAAACAATTAACTTAACCCCAGGGGTTACTGTAGCATCATTACACCGGGGTGTTACAGACCCCAAGCCTGGCGAGCCCAAGTACTACGGCAAGAAGACCGCGTGGAGGAAGGAGGCCTACTCCGCAGCGTATCTGAAGTTACATCCTGACACACCTGACCCCATTGCGGCGGATCTGGACGACAGGGCGGTGGTGAGCATGGGGCCCAAGGAGCACGGTCGGGAGGCGGTTCTCGATGCTGTGGTCACTCCGACTATCTCCTACACACAGCCGTCGGATCGACCGAGCTCGAGCCAGCGCCACGAGCCAGCCCGGTGTCCGATTCACGTCCCTCTTTCAGAGCAACAATGTGTAAGTATTTTCCTCTTATCTTCATTGCTCACTTTATTTTCCGTGATCTAGTAGTTTTATGAGTTCCATCATGTCATACCGTAGGCCTACTGAGTACACACGCCAGAGACCATGGCGTGGCATCGAGTCTTCATGAACACCAAGTGCAGAGGGATCGCCACGGTGAGCAGGCTTTTCAGAAATGGCGGCCGGCAAGTGTCCTCGGGCCAGCCAAGACAATGCCCTCCAAAGACAACCAGTGCTCGACCTTTGAGGAGTTTGTGGCACGTAACACCTGGTCCTCGCCGGTTAGTTCATCCCCAATCTATTCACCCAAAGCATGTCATGCCTTTCAACACAGTCATATATCCCATTAATATGTCTTTTCAACATCCAGGGAACAGGTGGATCTACCGTTGGCGGTGGTCTTCGCAGCACTCCGGAGACACGGAGCCCGACCACTCCGATCCATGGAGGCGGAGGCGGTCTTGGCGGTAGCGCTGGCGGAAGCACTGACGACCTGGGCTTCGGCGCTCTTGGCGGTGACGACCTCCGCGGTGCTCGACGTCCTGGCGCTTAAGCCATTCGGGGACTTGTGTGCTTATGCTTATGTTTTTTTAGATGACTTGTGTGTGGTGATGATCCTTTAGATGACTTGTGTGCTTCTCTATATGCTTATGCCTTATGATTGTGCTTATGCTTATGATTGTGATGATGCTTATGCATATATTGTTGTGCTATGTTGCTCCTTACTGTTACGTGATGCTGCTTCTTATATATGCTGCTTCTTATATATGCTGTGTATATTCAAATGAATTGAGCTGAAAAGAAACAGAAAAAGAAAAAAAAATCTGGACAGAAACTATGCCGACGGCCTAGCCGTCGGCATAGGCCTGGCGTGAGCTCCCAGTGGCTGACACGTGGCCGTCTATGCCGACGGCCTGGCCGTCGGCTTAGTTCTGCCCCAGGAGTGCCCAGTTGCCGACACGTGGCACGTCTATGCCGACGGCCTAGCCATCGGCATCGTTCTAAACTAAGCCGACGGCCTGGCGTCGGCATAGGCAAGCACCCAGAAGCAACGGCGGCTCGCCACGTGGCACCTCTATGCCGACGGCCTGGCCGTCGGCATAGTTCTAAACTAAGCCGACGGCCAGGCCGTCGGCATAGAGGTGCCATGTGGCGAGCCGCCGTTGCTCAGCAGTTGACGGCAGCCGCCGTTAGGCGATGGCTTTGCCGACGGCCAGTGCCGTCGGCATAGATGTACGGCCACCGTCGGGATAGGGTCTATGCCGACGGTCGTTCTATGCCGACGGTCATCCTGGCTACGCCGACGGATGTGTTGCCGACGGCCCTATGCCGACGGGGGCCGTCGGCATAGGCCTGTCCCGACGGCTAGTCAGGGCTATGCCGACGGCCCTGGCCGTCGGCATAGGTTGCGATTCCCGTAGTGCCGTGTGCGTGATAGCCTGCATTGATACCCAATGTATCATTCCAAGCAGGACTGAACCGGTAATGGTATTCGACACCATGTCAAAGTCATTTCGGCAGATGCGTGCTCCAATTGTTCCCACCAAGGCATGTATATTTGAGATGGATGACACGCTTGGCATCTATAGTTGTAACAAGGCCTTTGGAATTATTAGTATACTAGAACATGGATGCACGCGTTGCCGCACTCGTCCATCTTGTCGAAACAACACTAACATTTTACAAAATCTCAAATGGGACAAATACTTATGAATAATTTGAATTGTTCAACACTTTCTACTCAATGTTTTAGGTAAACGGTTGCATATTTTTTTACTGATAGGATCGCATAAATTATCAAACATATATATGGATTATCTGGGAAAAAATGTTTAAATTCATGACTTCCTAAATAATTGATGATACCATTAAAGTACCAAGGGGTTAATACATAATATGGTCTAAATATAGACGTAAGTAGGGTTGGACTGAACAAAGCCACCAGAGATATCAGAAGGCAGCAATTCATAGGATGTTAGTATCGAAAGTAACTGGAAACCTCAAGCAGAAGGATCTAGCAAATAGCGTTTCAAACAATAAGGATAAGAACATACCCTATTCATTTTCATACCAACAATAATAGCTTAGAAGCTCTATTAATTGGTTATAAAAAAGAAAAAATGTATGCATCATTTGGCAGGACAATGCTTTTCTCAAGGATCTATAGATTGATGGGTTTCTTGCGTGCTTTGCTTGAAGATTCTTGGAAGAAAGTCCTGCTAGCCATACAGAGCAGAAGAAGTAGGCCAACAATAAATTTCCAGAGAGAAGGTACAAGGTTATACTGAAAATTATCCGAGCAATGTTTGTTATATGAACTTTCTGAGGCATAATAATCTTTCACATAGTGATCACTACAATAGTTGTCTTAAATCTGAGCATGTAAAAATCCATAAAGGTTTACCTATACAAAGAAAGAGGTGTCCATAGTAGTTCAATGATTCGGTGAAGGTCAGGAAAAAAAGGTTAATTCATCTATGCGCAAGAGACACCATTGGCTGGCGGCTGTTATTTGCAGTTTGTACACAACTAAAGAGACTGAAAGGTCTGAAAATGCAAGAGTTACTATGAGGATGCAAGAGAAATATTCATATTCTTCTGTTGGATGCTCACTACAATGATCAAACACGTTTTTAGCACAGAGTAAAATAAAATCCTTTATTACTGAGGTCATTAGTTGTTTCTTCATGCAAAAAAAAACTCACTACACTGCACACACGAGTAGGAACCAAGAGGTCAAACTTGCTTCTTGAAACAACTTGCATTCTGAGTAACAACGAAATATAGGTATGTAAGAAGAAAAAATTCGTCAATTTGAGGTTGTAAACGGATGTCTAAAGTTGATATTGTACGTACCTTGTTCAAGTGCATAATTTGAACCTCAGGGTATAGGGCCAGGGGCGAATTTCAGGGTATTCCTCTGTTCGCCCGGAACAATGCAGGTAGCACAAAACTCCACTACAACATCCTAGAAAGCCATTGACGGGAAAGAAGACCAACCAATCATCACAAACTTGGGATGGTGGAAAATATAAGAGTCCAGTGTTGCTGAATCGAGAAGCGGGGTGGCCCGTCGATGCAGCCAGAGAGGAGCGGAATCAGCCGTGATGCCAGGTGAGGCAGGACAGCAGGAGATGAATATCTTGACGCCGTGTTACCTAACTTTGGTGAGACGCCATTCTGGATACATGGTCCGATTGTACATGATGTTGCAGCCAGAGTGAGAACAAAACCAAAACACCATGAATCAATCAAGTCAACTTCTTTGCAGACTCCCATCTCAAAGAACAAGCACCAGAGGACGTTTTAGTTCGCGGCCCATCGAGTAACCGTGAGAGTGGACAGGGCGCGTATGTACCCTCATGGAAGAGGGGGGAGGGGGGAGAGTCGAAGGGGCGGTAAAGCTTCCTGGTCGCCATGATTCCGTCGCCGCCAGCCTTGGAGTGTCGCTTCGCATCCAAAAGAGAGGTTGTGACTCGTTTTTTTTGTTGAGAAAAAGAGTTTGTGAGTCGTGAGGGTGTAGGGCCAGCCAGGTCGTGGAGACTCACGCGTAAAAAGCCCAACCTGGTAGTTTCTCGGCCCGTTCGATCCCCAGAGCAGCGGCCCTTGAGACGTTGAGGCGGCCCTGACGCGCAGCAGTGTGACTCCAGAGCAATCCTGTGCATTCGTACGTGAGATCCGACGGCAGACAAACTAAAATCACTGTGGGAAGCCGTAGCTAGCTGAGTTTTACTGTTTTGTAATGGGTGTTACAGAACTATGAAAGTGAGGTCTGGGACCTAAAGTACTGGGTTGCATTGCCGATCACAGAAATCAGGGAGAAGTTTGAAGGCCATGATGACTATTGGTATGTGAATGTTGCTTCGGGGAATGGTAATGCGCTCTTGCTTGTTAGTTTTAATCATTGGTTGTTTTATGTTGACACTGATGGCGACCTGGTTGCTAGCTTCCAAGGCTTCTTTGCCTCTCGTTTTCGGCACAAACAAACTCTTGTTCCACATACCTTCTGTATGACACTAGATGTTAATCATGCGAGCACTTTGAAACTATGTTTCGTCTGACGGCATTTTAGTGAGGTGGTGCTTCTTAACGGCCTATTTTTTTGTATCCTTCTGACCTGCGATGTTTATGAATTGGATCAATGTTTATGAACTGGGCCAAGATGGCTTGTTGGTTGATTTCTTCTTTCTATTTTGACATATATAATGTTATGTTCAGAAGTGACTTTTATGTAGTTGCATGAAATCTATGCTTGTTTCCATCACCCTTCAGGGTTTACATCTCGTGTTGATGCTGAACTTAAGACATTTTACTATGCTTTAGAAGCGTTTTCCAACTGGTCTGCAATATGTCATTATTATCTCAATGGAACATCCTGTCATAGATCAGTTTTATTCATGCATCTATTGCATCTGGTTAGGTAGGCCTCATGGACACTGCCCAAAATGTATGACATATTGATCGCTCGCGGACGGAAGAGTCGAAGGGGGCGGTAAAGCTTCCTGGTCGCCATGATTCTGTCGCCGCCGGCCTTGGAGTGTCGCTTCGCATCCAAAAGAGAGGTTGTGACTCGTTTTTTTTTTTTTGAGAAAGAGAGTTTGTGAGTCGTGAGGGTGTAGGGCCAGCCAGGTTGTGGAGACTCACGCGTAAAAAGCCCAACCTGGTAGTTTCTCGGCCCGTTCGATCCGCAGAGCAGCGGCCCTTGAGACGTTGAGGCGGCCCTGACGCGCAGCAGTGTGACTCCAGAGCAATCCTGTGCATTCGTATGTGAGATCCGACGGCAGACAACTAAAATCACTGTGGGAAGCCGTAGCTAGCTGAGTTTAACTGTTTTGTAATGGGTGTTACATAACTATGAAAGTGAGGTCTGGGACCTAAAGTACCGGGTTGCATTGCCGATCACAGAAATCAGGGAGAAGTTTGAAGGCCATGATGACTATTGGTATGTGAATGTTGCTTCGGGGAATGGTAATGTGCTCTTGCTTGTTAGTTTTAATCATTGGTTGTTTTATGTTGACACTGATGGCGACCTGGTTGCTAGCTTCCAAGGCTTCTTTGCCTCTCGTTTTCGGCACAAACAAACTCTTGTTCCAGATACCTTCTGTACGACACTAGATGTTAATCATGCGAGCACTTCGAAAATATGTTTCGTCTGACGGCATTTTAGTGAGGTGGTGCTTCTTAACGGCCTATTTTTTTATCCTTCTGACCTGCGATGTTTATGAATTGGATCAATGTTTATGAACTGGACCAAGATGGCCTGTTGGTTGATTTCTTCTTTCTATTTTTTGAGGATCAGCTGAAATCTCGGGGACGAGATTTTTCCTAAGGGGTAGGTGTTGTGACACTTCAAAAATTTTAATTTGGTTTTCAACAAAAACTTTGTTTGATTTGAAGGAGGCCATTTAAAATCTTTCCAAAAACCCCTCCTTCTCAAAAAAATTTCCCCCATGGCAAGGATTTTATTTTGTATCATCTTCTACCTTGGTGTTTGATTATTAAAAACCTTCCTTCTGATTTTTACCCATCTCAAATAAATTTTTGGATTTTTTTTTAAAAAGAAACCCTATCGGTTTTGGGGCTATTCTTTTGTTTTGAAACCATCCATTGTTTTACCATGCCTCATGTGGTAATTTCTCCCAAAACCCCTCCCTCCACTTTGGGGCAACCCAAACTTTCTGTTCCAACAAGTTCAACCCATTTTTGAATTTTATTTCATTTATTTTATCCCCAAAAACAACTCTGTCTTTTATTTTAAGCCTACAAAGGAAGTACCTGATTTCCTTTGAGTTTTGATCTCAAACCAACTCCTCTGGATAGTCCCTAGCACCCCAACCTAGATCCATCAAGATCCACTCTTCCTCTTTTCAAAATTTTCAAGTTTCAACCTCTGCAAGTTTGGACCAGATTCATCATTTTTGGTGAAATTTATATTTCCTTTTCTCCAAAAATTCCACCAAAAATCAGGCAGTCCACAGGTGCTTTGAGAGGCCACCACACCAAAGATCAGCCCCAGATAAATTATTCTCATGCCTAAATCATTTCATCAAACACTTGGCCGTTACATCGCTTTACATGCATATTCAGAATATTCAGAGTTTGATGACGATCCACCGCGTTTTCGCCGAGTCTTGTCATCGATCACCAGTGCACACCCTGGCGCGTTGCGCACGGCCTCTCCTCCTTATCCAGAGCATCGCACGCTCTCTTGGACGGGCGCAGGTGTCGGTGGCGGCGAGCCTCGCCGACGCCGGCAGCTTCTGTGGTGGCAGAGCCACCCGTGGCAGCCAGCGGAAGCTAGCGCCAGCTTTCTGCGCAGCCCAGCGCCACCCAATGCACCCGAGCCCTCCGCGTGGCCGTCTGCATGCCAGCGCACGCTGCAGCACCGTCGCCGTGGCCCGACAAGCACTAGGCGCGCCCTCTGCCGCCGACGGGCCCGCGAAGCTCCTTCTGTCGAAACCACTAAGCGCGCCTAATCCAACCTAGGTTAGCGTCTAAATGGAACCAGTGGATCTCCACGTTGATGCCCAACCCCCTAAACAACCCGACCAACCACTGCACCGCCGTAACCATCGCCGGAGATTTCCCGTTCTCGGCCACCGCCTCGGATCACCTATAAAATGAGGTCCCGAGCTTGTTCTCGAGCACGCACCACCACTCCACCTCACCAGAGCCCCGCCAAGCCACCAGGAGGACCTCGAGGAGGTCTCCTCCCCCGACTCCGGCCGCCCCGATCCGCCTCGGCCACCAGCTCGATTCACTCAGGTGAGGCCATCCCCGCCTCCCAAACCACGTCAGTAGTCTTCTCATGCACCTAGTACTCTAACCCAAGCTCCAATTTAACCTCCGCAGCCCTCCCCGGCGAGATGCAACATCACCCGAGCCGCCGTCCGCTGGAGTAAGGGCCGCCGTCGACGTGGTGCTCGCCGACGACCACCTCCACCACCCACAGACGCGGGAGGGCACACTGATCACGTAGGTACCCTCCGCTCCTCCTACTCGCCGTGGATCGCCGCCGGCGACCACCGCAGCTCTCGGGCGCCGGCGCGCTCTGCTTCTCCCCGTTTGAAAATTCAAACCTGACGGGTGGGACCCCTCGTCAGTCTTTTCTTTTTTTGAACCGTTTTCTGAAAACGCCTTCGGGCAGAATACGTCTTCCTTTGCAGTTGACGGGTTTTTAGCCGAAGCATTTTCTGTTTTTATAAGCTGGCCCCTGGAAACTTTCTGTTTCATTACAGATAAGTCCCTGGACTAAAACCTTTATAACTTTTAAACAGAAAATGATTTTTGATTGATTCTTTTTCTGTCACCTTTATTTTTCTGTCTAGTTTTTTGTCATATTTATTTGAAAAATATTTGGAACACTTTTTTGTGCACTCAAGGTATTTACGTTAGTACGTATTTTCTTATACCGTAGATACCGAAGGAGGTGACGGAACCACGAACTCTTCACCATGCTAGACTCCGACTACTCCGAACCAGGCAAGCATGTTTGAACTTTTGATATGATGAGTGTCTTTTGCATGTTTGCATTGAGTAGTTTCATGGCATGTTTATGAGCATTTCGATAAGTGTTATATTACATGAAAGCTGAGGCAAGTGAGTTTCGAAAATCCATATGTTGTTGGATATGAGTTTGCATGGCCATGTGATGGCAAGAAAGGGGATGAGATGGCAGTGTTGGAGCATGCCAGTCTTATGCCAGAGTATTTAACTCCAGTGTCAACATGAATCAAGTCACGCTTCCGTCCGTTTTCCCTTCCTGTACTACCACATGTTTTCCGCAAGGGATATGGCTTAGTAAGTTGCAAACCTCTTTCCTGGTACACACCAAATAGAGAGGCCGTGATGAGGGTTCCATGGCCCTGGATTAAAGCCAGTCATCCGGTCAGGGGGCATGGGTGTTTCCGATTGGCACCGAGAGGGGGGCACCCCTTAGAGCGCGCGTATATAAATTTGATCCCATGCTATTCGAGGTTGTGATCTCCCCGTCTGTTTTCTTGAACTTTGTCCAGGGTGATTCCTGGCATCGTGAGGTGGGATGGGTGTGTACTGGTTAGATGTGTTTCTACCGAAATACCGTAAACGGAACTAGTCCTTCGTGACTACGGAAATCCGTTAGCTGTGGATAATTAGTACAAACTCTCCAAAGTCAAAATCCTTCGAATCATCTTACCCATGTCCGAGTACTGTGTTCAACTTATCTTGTCAGTGTCAGTCTCAGTGACAAAACTCCGGTGAACCACATGAGTGTTAAGTCCGGCTAAATGATTATTCCTGTGGATGGACTAACCCGTTTATTATTATGTGTTGAATATTTCCTGTGAGTGTTATATCTTCGTGAATTTATCGGATATGAATAATGAAATATAAGCCCTTTCTGCGATATCGCTCAGACGTCCGACTGTGGCACGCTTGTTATTTACTTTCAATATAAGCCCTTTCTGCAATTTCGCTCAAACGTCCGACTGTGGCAGCTTGTTGTTTACTTTCAATATAAGCCCTTTCTGCGATGTCGCTCAGACGTCCGACTGTGGCATGCTTGTTGTTTACTTTCACTATAAGCCCTTTCTGCGATGTCGCTCAGACGTCCGACTGTGGCACACTTGTTATTTACTTTTCAATATAAGCCCTTTATGTGATGTCGCGCAGACGTCCGACTGTGGCACTCTTGTTATTTACTTTCAATACAAGCCCCTTATGTGGTGTCTCTTAGACGCCCGACTGTGGCATGATAATTTATTTGTTTACCCTTCGAGGCGTCGCTCCAGACACCCGATCGTTTTTTTCCAGTTATTTTGTTGGGATTTTGGGAGGACTACCGCCCGACTTCCTTTTTACCTATCATGTCGTGCAAAATTTATTATTTGAGTGTGCATTATTATTTGCTCATGGCGCATTCATGCTTGCATTTGTTATATCTTATGTCCGAACTGTCTTGCGAGTACTTTCAAAGTACTCACCTGGCTTGTTGATTTGGCCAGATGTTGAGGAAGGCGATCTCATGGATGAAGAGTTCGCTAGCGAGTCCGACGCCTAGAGGAGTCCCAGTCAGTCCCGTGAGATCCTGGATTTGGTCACTGTATTATATCCGCTTCCGCTACCCGAATAAATGCACCGAGCCTCACCTCGACGCTCGATGAGCTGCCAGATTAGGAGTCATGTCAACCACTCCACTGTGATATATCCACCACCACTTTTATCTCGAGTCAGTAGTATGCCACCACACCCTTGTATCATAGCCGCCCTTATGTTCAATATTGGCGTGTTTGTAATAAATTGTTGAGCAACCTCAGCTCAACCCTGTAACATATTTAATGCTACTGGACTTTTGTATCAAGTATTTGTCTACCAGTAAGGAGAATTCTTCCTATACTGGAATCAAAAAGATCGGTTTCTCAATAAGTATTTTATTGAAAAATCGGTCGTGACAAACTTGGTACCAGAGCCATGCTGACGGTAGGAAGCCACTAGGTGCGATCGCTAATCGGTTATTAGCATAATAGTGCTCTTTTCATTTTTGTTTGCAAATGTAGTCATTTTCTGACAGTCAGCATAAAGTTATGATCTGACCATTCAGAATTTTTGCCTACTTTTGTAGATGGCTGGCAACGATCGTGAGTCATGTGTGTTCGCCAGCGATACTGAGGGGTAAATCAAGCTCCTCTCCTTCATCGTCAAGACCGCGATGGGGCCATCAGTGCGCCTAGTATTCACACTCTACCAACACAAGATCAACGACAGTCTGTCCATGCACCAGGCCCCGGTGCAATTCAAGGGAGGGCGTGTTGAGTTACGCCACTTCCGGTTCTTGGGGAGAGCCATGCCTACAGAGTGGCATGCTATGCAGATGGCTGCCCGTGAGGCGATAGCTCGTCTCCGAGATGTTCTTCCTTCTATGAAGACTCGTCGCTACCGCTACCTTCCATGCCATGTGCCATACACCTGTCACTATGCATTCGCTTGCCCCAGAGGAGAGCGAGATGAAGCTATTGAGATGCTTGTGGAATACCTCCAGGCTCTGGAGGCAGCCTTCGACAACCTTGTGGACGACCTTGTGGCTGCCCGCATGGACTCAGTCCATGGCTGTGCCGCCAACAGGAGGGAGCTCCTACACACCGCACCACCACTGACCTTCGTCTCGTCCTCAGCATCTTATTCACCTACCATTCTCGCCATTGCTCTTCGCCTGCCTACCACTGAGGAGTTCAACCAAGTCATTGCGCCCACTTTAGTCCGTACTGCACCACCTATTGCGCCCACTCCAGTTCGTGTTGCTCCAGCTATGGCGCCCGCTCCATCGACTCAGCGCAGCACTTCACGTCTGGAGCCTATTAGCGAGGAGGAGGTTGAGTCCCCAGCCTCACTGGGCCTCACCCTCGGCAGGCCAAGGGAGATCCTTACCATCTCCGACTGAGTGCGCTTAGCCGCCATGCGATGTACCGGCTTGTACGATATGTTTATATGTACATAGGTTGTGAGAAGTAGCTTGTTTGCGCATCATGTAGGAACTGGGAGAAGTGCACTAGCCTAAATAACATGTCAGGAATGTGTACGCATATCCTGAGTGGTGTATTGTATAATTACTGCTTGCATGTAAAATATGTACTCAACAGTCCTTCTCCATGCGCAATCGATTATTCTCTTGAAAAATCTTGGAGCATTTAAAAATTTCCCGTCTTTATAAATTTATTGATTTTTGTGACTCAATTTCTTGTTCTTATGAGTTTTAGAAAATATATCCCCAGAGTGGAAAATGTCTCGTCCTTGGACTCGCTCCATGCCAAACCCGCCAGAAGAAAATTATGGCACCCAAACAAGCAACAATTTCACACAGGGGCAGTCAAGTCAACAGGGCAGTGAAACAACATTTTCCCAAGTATGCCGCCTTTATGAATAGAGCCAGCAACAACATCAGGAAATGATGAACCAAGTCATCAATATGGGAAATCACCGTGGACCGTATCAGTAGCAATCCAAATTGTCTGAGCTACAGAAGACGCGCCCCCCAACATTTTCTCATACTGACAAACCTCTTGAGGCCGATGATTGGCTTCGAGACATGGAAAGAAAATTAATTATTGCACAGTGTTCAGACCGTGAGAAAGTACTATATGCACCGCACTATCTCACTGGAGCAGCTGCATCATGGTGGGAAAATTTCTTACACCTGCACCCCAACGAAAATGATATAACCTGGGAGGAGTTCAAAGAAGGTTTTCGTGGGGCGCACATTCCTAAAAGTGTTATGAAGATCAAGAAGAGGGAGTTTGATGACCTCAAGCAGAGGACCATGACGGTGACGGAATACAACAGTCAGTTTACTCTATTGTCTCGCTACGCCAACGAAGAGCGTATGACTGAAAGCAAGAAGATGGAAAAATTCCTGGACGGTCTGGCACCCGCGCTTAAATGCCATCTGGTCGTGCACACCTTCCCAGATTTCAAAACACTGGTGGATAAGGCTATTACCTTGGAAAATGAGCGACGCAGCTTGGAGGATTTCCGCAAGCGCAAAAGGGACCAGACTACTCTTGCTCGCAACCACCGGAGCAAGACAGATTTTCAAAAAGGTGGGACGCACAAGCCCACGACAAATGTTTCACACCCAATCAAGTATTTCCATGCAAGGGACAAGGAGTTCACATATCGCCCAGGCGTTACTTGCTACGCTTGTGGAGAAGAAGGGCACTATGCCAAGCAGTGCCCCAAGCCAAGGAACTCGACCCCAAAGCCGAACAACGGTGGCAATAATTCAGCACCCAAGCGAAACAACTTCAACCCCAATAACAACCACAGGAAGGGTCACTTGAACCACGTGACCAGAGAGGAAGCACAGAATGCCCCGGATATCGTACTCGGTACGTTCCCTGTCAACACAATACCTGCCACGGTTTTGTTTGATTCTGGAGCTTCTCACTCATTCATTTTGAAGAGATTTGCTTTGCAAAATGATTTTTCGATGCTTCCTTGGAAAAATCCATGATCATCAAATCCCCTGGGATTAAGCAAGTTACTCAGAGTTACTGCCAAGGTGTGGTTATTGAGTTTAAAGGATTGAAGTTTCACGCCAACCTTATTGTATTGGAAAATAAAGGACTGGATGTCATCCTAGGGATGGATTGGTTAACCACCAACAAAGGATTTATTGACTGCTTCAACCGGACCGTAATTCTCACCCACCATCACGGGAAGACAATAAAAGTTTCAGCCCAAGAGAGACAAATATCTCGGCAACCGAGGTTGAATAAGGTGGACGTTTCTGAGTTAAGCAAACTTCCAGTAGTGTGTGAGTTTCCAGACATATTTCCCGAAGAACTACCAGGCATGCCACCAGATCGAGAGATAGAATTCAGCATTGAGCTAGCATCCGGAACCACCCCCATTTACAAGAAACCATACAGAATGGCACCATCCGAGTTGGTAGAATTAAAGAAGCAAATAAAAGAATTACTGGACAAAGGATATATACGAGCCAGCTCCTCACCTTGGGGTTCACCAATTTTATTTGCCAAGAAAAAGGATGGGACACTGAGATTGTGTATAGACTATCGAGCACTTAACATGGTCACAATCAAGAACAAATACCCGATGACACAGATAAATGATTTATTTGATCAGCTCGTTCAGTCCAAGGTTTTCTCAAAAATTGACTTAAGATCGGGATACCATCAATTAAAAGTACGGAAAGAAGATATCCGCAAGACAACCTTCACCTCCAGATACGGACTATATGAGTTCACAGTAATGTCGTTTGGACTAACAAACGCCCCCGCATATTTTGTTCACCTCATGAACAAAGTATTTATGAAGTTTATGGACAAGTTTGTTGTGGTATTCATCGACGATATTCTGATATACTCCAAGACACCAGAAGAGCACGCTGAACATCTCCGAATCGTACTAGGAGAACTAAGGAAACATCAATTGTACGCCAAGTTCAGCAAATGTGAATTTTGGCTAAGGCAGGTGGGTTTTCTGGGCCACGTACTGACCCAAGAAGGTATTGCCATAAACCCGAAAAAGGTCAAGGCCGTACTTGGCTGGAAACCACCAGCCAGCGTAACGGACGTATGAAGTTTCTTGGGAATGGCAGGATACTACCGAAGATTTATTGAAGGATTCTCCACCATAGCAAAGCCAATGACGCAGTTACTCAAGAAGGATAAGAAGTTTGAATGGACTGAAGCTTGCGAGAAAAGTTTCCAAGAACTAAAAAGGAAATTAACGACAGCACCAGTATTAATTGTGCCAGACATACACAAGAACTTTGAGGTGTATTGTGACGCATCCCGAAAGGGCCTCGGATGCGTATTAATGCAAGAAGGCAAGGTAGTCGCGTATGTTTCCAGGCAGCTTCGCAAGCATGAAGAAAATTATCGTACTCATGACTTGGAGTTGGCAGCGGTCATTCATGCACTCAAGGAATGGAGACACTTTTTACTTGGAAATCGTTATGAAATATACACGGACCATAAAAGCCTCAAGTATATTTTCACACAACTGAAACTCAATTTACGGCAACGACGGTGGTTGGAATTAGTGAAGGATTATGATGTTGGAATCCACTACCATCCAGGAAAAGCAAATGTAGTGGCGGATATCGAGGAGCAGGGAATATTGTGGTACGGAGATAGGCTTTGCGTACCAAATATCGAGGACCTTAAATAGCAAATTCTAGCTGAAGGCCACACCGCTCCATATTCAATCCATCCTGGAGGAACAAAAATGTACAAGGATCTTCAGGAAATTTTTTGGTGGCACGGTATAAAAAGGGACATAGCCACGTTCATTGCATGTTGTGACTCATGTCAACGCATCAAGGCCGAGCACCAGAAACCGGACGGACTATTACAGCCAAACAAGATACCCGAGTGGAAATGGGACGAAATTGGAATGGATTTTATTGTTGGACTACCTCGGTCACGACACGGGAACGATGCCATATGGTCATCACAGATAGACTGACTAAGGTGGCACACTTCATCCCCGTGAAGACAACCCACACCACTCAGAAGCTTGCCAGGCTCTATCTCTCCCGTATCATCTGCTTGCATGGAGTTCCAAATACTATAATATCGGACAGAGGCACTCAATTCGTGTCCTGATTTTGGGATCAATTACAGCAAGCTCTGGGAACTCAACTGGCGTTTAGTACCGCATACCACCCCCAGACTGATGGACAAACTGAACGCGTAAACCAAATTCTAGAAGACATGCTGAGAGCATGTGTCCTCACCTATGGAACCAGTTGGGAAGAAAGCTTGCCATATGCAGAGTTCGCATACAACAACAGTTACCAAGCCAGCCTGCAAATGGCACCATTTGAAGCTCTGTACGGGCGAAGATGTCGTACCCCGCTAAATTGGTCAGAAACCGGAGACAGCCATATCTTCGGCCCAGACATGCTCAAGGAGGCTGAGGAGAAAGTTAAGATAATTAGGGATCGACTCAAGACAGCTCAAAGTCGACAGAAGAGTTATTACGATCAAAAGCATCGGGGAGTCAGTTTTGAACCCGGTGAGTATGTGTACCTACGGGTATCTCCTATGAGGGGTCTGCAATGATTCAAGGTTAAGGGAAAGCTAGCACCAAGATTCATCGGACCCTTCTGTATAGTGGCACGAAGAGGCACGGTAGCCTACCAGCTAGACTTACCCGAAGAATTATCCGACGTCCACGACGTGTTCCACGTCTCGCAGTTGAGGAAGTGCGTGAGCAACCCAGAGAAGCAAGTATCCCATGAAGAAATTGACGTGCAACCAGACCTCACCTACCGGGAACGTCCAATAAAAATATTGGAGGAGTCTGAAAGGAGGAACCGACAGAAAACCATCAAGTTTTTCAGAGTTCAGTGGAGCAATCACACCGAGAATGAAGCAACTTGGGAAACGGAGGATTTCCTTCAGACAGAGCACCCACACTTATTTGAGGATCAGCTGAAATCTCGGGGACGAGATTTTTCCTAAGGGGGTAGGTGTTGTGACACTCCAAAAATTTTAATTTGGTTTTCAACAAAAACTTTGTTTGATTTGAAGGAGGCCATTTAAAATCTTTCCAAAAACCCCTCCTTGTCAAAAAATTTTCCCCCATGGCAAGGATTTTATTTTGTATCTTCTTCTACCTTGGTGTTTGATTATTAAAAACCTTCTTTCTGATTTTTATCCATCTCAAATAAATTTTTGGATTTTTTTTAAAAGAAACCCTATGGGTTTTGGGGCTATTCTTTTGTTTTGAAACCATCCATTGTTTTACCATGCCTCATGTGGTAATTTCTCCCAAAACCCCTCCCTCCACTTTGGGGCAACCCAAACTTTCTGTTCCAACAAGTTCAACCCATTTTTGAATTTTATTTCATTTATTTTATCCCCAAAAACAATTCTGTCTTTTATTTTAAGCCTAGATGATTTACAAAGGAAGTACCTGATTTCCTTTGAGTTTTGATCTCAAACAAACTCCTCTGGATAGTCCATAGCACCCCCAACCTAGATCCATCAAGATCCACTCTTCCTCTTTTCAAATTTTTCAAGTTTCAACCTCTGCAAGTTTGGACCAGATTCATCATTTTTGGTGAAATTCATGTTTCCTTTTCTCCAAAAATTCCACCAAAAATCAGGCAGTCCCCAGGTGCTTTGAGAGGCCACCACACCAAAGATCAGCCCCAGATAAATTACTCTCATGCCTAAATCATTTCATCAAACACTTGGCCGGCACTGTTTCTGTGCATATTCAGAAGATTCAGAGTATCAGTCGACAGTCAATGTCGTTTTCGTCAGTCTTGTCATCGATCACCAGTGCACACCCTGGCGCGTTGCACACGGCCTCTCCTCCTTATCCAGATCATCGCACGCTCTCTTGGACGGGTGCAGGTGTCGGTGGCGGCGAGCCTCGCTGACGCCGGCAGCTTCTGCGGTGGCAGAGCCACCCGTGGCGGCCAGCGGAAGCTAGCGCCAGCTTTCTGTGCCGCCCAGCGCCGCCCAATGCACCCGAGCCCTCCGCGTGGCCGTCTTCATGCCAGCGCACGCCGCAGCACCGTCGCCGTGGCCCGGCAAGCACAGGGCGCGCCCTCTTCCGCCGACGGGCCCGCGAAGCTCCGTTCTGCCGAAACCACTAAGCGCGCCTAATCCAACCTAGGTTAGCGTCTAAATGGAACCAGTGGATCTCCACGTTGACGCCCAACCCCCTAAACAACCCGACCAACCACTGCACCGCCGTAACCATCGCCGGAGATTTCCCGTTCTCGGCCACCGCATCGGATCACCTATAAAATGAGGTCCCAAGCTCGTTCTCGAGCACGCACCACCACTCCACCTCACCAGAGCCCCACCAAGCCACCAGGAGGACCTCGAGGAGGTCTCCTCCCCCGACTCCGGCCACCCTGATCCGCCTCGGCCACCAGCTCGATCCACTCTGGTGAGGCCATCCCCGCCTCCCAAACCACGTCAGTAGTCTTCTCATGCACCCAGTACTCTAACCCAAGCTCCAATTTAACCTCCACAGCCCTCCCCGGCGAGATCCAACATCACCCGAGCCGCCGTCCGCCGGTGTAAGGGCCACCGTCGACGTGGCGCTCGCCGACGACCACCTCCACCACCCACAGACGCGGGAGGGCACGCTGATCACATAGGTACCCTCCGCTCCTCCTAACTCGCCGTGGATCGCCGCCGGTGACCACCACAGCTCTCGGGCACCGGCGCGCTCTGCTTCTCCCCGTTTGAAATTTCAAACCTGACGGGTGGGACCCCTCGTCAGTCTTTTCTTTTTTTTGAACCGTTTTCTGAAAACGCCATCGGGCAGAATGGGTTTTTAGCCGAAGCGTTTTCTGTTTTTATAAGCTGGCCCCTGGAAACTTTCTGTTTCATTACAGATAAGTCCCTGGACTAAAACCTTTATAACTTTTAAACAGAAAATGATTTTTGATTGATTCTTTTTCTGTCACCATTATTTTTCTGTCTAGTTATTTTTCATATTTATTTGAAAAATATTTGGAGCACTTTTTTGTGCACTCAAGGTATTTACGTTAGTACGTATTTTCTTATATCGTAGACACCGGAGGAGGTGACGGAACCACGAACTTTACCAAGCTAGACTCCGACTACTCCGAACCAGGCAAGCATGTTTGAACTTTTGATATGATGAGTGTCTTTTGCATGTTTGCATTGAGTAGTTTCACGGCATGTTTATGAGCATTTCGATAAGTGTTATATTACATGCAAAGCTGAGGCAAGTGAGTTTCGTAAATCCATATGTTGTTGGATATGAGTTTGCATGGCCATGTGATGGCCAGAAAGGGGATGAGATGGCAGTGTTGGAGCATGCCAGTCTTATGCCAGACTATTTGACTCCAGTGTCAACATGAATCAAGTCACGCTTCCATCCGTTTTCCCTTCCTGTACTACCACATGTTTTCCGCAAGGGATATGGCTTAGTAAGTTGCAAACCTCTTTCCTGGTACACACCAAGTAGAGAGGCCATGATGAGGGTTCCATGGCCCTGGATTAAAGCCAGTCATCCGGTCAGGGGGCATGGGTGTTTCCGGTTGGGACCGAGAGGGGGGCACCCCTTAGAGCGTGCGTATAGAAATTTGATCCCATGCTATTCAAGGTTGTGATCTCCCTGTCTCAAAGTTTTTCTTGAACGTTGTCCAGGGTGATTCATGGCATCGTGAGGTGGGATGGGTGTTTACTGGTTAGATGTGTTTCTACCGAAATACCGTAAACGGAACTAGTCCTTCATGACTACGGAAATCCGTTAGCTGTGGATAATTAGTACAAACTCTGCAGAGTCAAAATCCTTCGAATCATCTTACCCATGTCCGAGTACTGTGTTCAACTTATCTTGTCAGTGGCAGTCTCAGTGACAAAACTCCGGTGAACCACATGAGTGTTAAGTCTGGCTAAATGATTATTCCTGTGGATGGACTAACCCGTTTATTATTATGTGTTGAATATTTCCTGTGAGTGTTATATCTTCGTGAATTTATCGGATATGAATAATGAAATATAAGCCCTTTCTGCGATATCGCTCAGACGTCCGACTGTGGCACGCTTGTTATTTACTTTCAATATAAGCCCTTTCTGCAATTTCGCTCAAACGTCCGACTGTGGCAGCTTGTTATTTACTTTCTATATAAGCCCTTTCTGCGATGTCGCTCAGACGTCCGACTGTGGCACGCTTGTTGTTTACTTTCACTATAAGCCCTTTCTGCGATGTCGCTCAGACGTCCTACTGTGGCACACTTGTTATTTAGTTTTCAATATAAGCCCTTTATGTGATGTCGCGCAGACGTCCGACTATGGCACTCTTGTTATTTACTTTCAATACAAGCCCTTTATGTGGTGTCGCTTAGACGCCCGACTGCGGCATGATAATTTATTTGTTTATCATTCGAGGCGTCGCTCCAGACACCCGATCGTTTTTTCCAGTTATTTTGTTGGGATTTTGGGAGGACTACCGCCCGACTTCCTTTTTACCTATCATGTCATGCAAAAATTATTATTTGAGTGTGCATTGTTATTTGCTCATGGCGCATTCATGCTTGCATTTGTTATATCTTATGTCCGAACTGTCTTGCGAGTACTTTCAAAGTACTCACCTGGCTTGTTGATTTGGCCAGATGTTGACGAAGGCGATCTCATGGATGAAGAGTTCGATAGCGAGTCCGACGCCTAGAGGAGTCCCAGTCAGTCCCGTGCGATCCTGGATTTGGTCACTGTATTATATCCGCTTCCGCTACCCGAATAAATGCATCGAGCCTCACCTCGACGCTCGATGAGCTGCCAGATTAGGAGTCATGTCAACCACTCCACTGTGATATATCCACCACCACTTTTATCTCGAGTCAGTAGTATGCCACCACACCCTTGTATCATAGCCGCCCTTATGTTCAATTTTGGCGTGTTTGTAATAAATTGTTGAGCAACCTCAGCTCAACCTCAGAACATATTTAATGCTCTTGGACTTTTGTATCAAGTATTTGTCTACCAGTAAGGAGAATTCTTCCTATACTGGAATCAAAAAGATCGGTTTCTCAATAACTATTTTATTGAAAAACCGGTCGTGACACCAACATGCCATTTGATCTTCAGTTACATAACGCAGATACACTGGACTATTTAGCAATCCAGATGTTGAACTTGCATTCTGCATATCGATGGTGTAAAACGTAGATAGGTACTCCAGAAGGGTCGTGGAGTAGACGAGTGGTTGTTGATCAGTAGCCTAAATTTGAGAAGCCTATCAATTGATTGCAACTGCTGACCACCAGTTTTTCCTACAAAAATACAACAGCCTGCAAGGAGGCAAATGTAACCATGTCTATTAGCATGGGCTCTGATGCCATCGTTTAATTTAAGGAATAGTACTCCAAGCTCTTCTAAGTATCCTCTTGCACGCCAAAGGAGAGGACAACCCGCCTCATTATATTTCATCATTTACTAGAACAAAACAAAGAAACAGGAAACACATGTAGATTGCTAACTATACTGATTTTCACGAGACACCATGACTTGCAAGTTGATTGCTAACTACTGATTTTCAAGAGACACCATGACTTGCAGTAGACTGCTAACTAGTAAGTGGTAAAAATACTTACCAGTTACAAAAGAAAAGATAACCATGATTCATGAGATTAACTAGCACATACTTCACGTTAGCATCAACACGCATGGTAATCCTTCCAACCCGAAACAGTATCAAATCAAGCCCTGCACTAGCAAGAAAGAGTCTAGTTCTCTGATGCAGCGATCAGTTGCACCTCCATAATCCATTATAATGTTCATTTGGAACAACTTGGTTTCATCTATTTGATCCAATTTGTAGGGAGAATATTTGGTGCAACTCAATTGTATTCCAGGGAGTCGGTTACAATATATACATAGGATGTCTTGCGTGACAAGGAAACTAATCCTACCATATCTCTAGGAGTCAACTATACAAGGCTAGAGAAGATAGGATAAGCAATACAAATATGTCACGTTCAACACCCCCCCCCCCCCGCAGTCGAAGCGTCGACGATGCAAAGACTGGAATGGAACTCCTGGAATGCAGCGGTTGGAAGCCCCTTGGTCATAATGTCGGCAAACTGTTGGGTGGTCGGTACATGAAGAACACGAAGCTGACCCAACTGAACCTTCTCGTGAACGAAGTGAACATCAAGTTCAATGTGCTTGGTGCGCTTATGATGCACCGGATTCGCCGCGAGATAGGTGGCCGAAACATTATCACAGAAAACCATCGTAGCTTTCGGGATGGAGACCCGAAGTTCGCCAAGTAGTTGCCGTAACCAACATGTCTCGGCAACAACGTTGGCAACGGCACGGTACTCTGCCTCAGCACTCGAGCGGGAGACGGTGGGCTGCCGCTTAGAGGACCATGAGATGAGAGAGTCACCGAAGAAGACACAATATCCCGACGTAGATCGTCGAGTGTCGGGGCATCCGACCCAATCCGCATCAGCGTAAGCAAAGATCTCAGTGGAGGCGTAGGCGCGAAGACGAATACCGAATGTCGGTGTGCCACGAATGTACCAGAGAATGCGCTTGACCAAAGATCAGTGAACATCACGAGGCGAGTGCATGTGGAGGCAAACCTGCTGCACGGTGAACTGAATGTCTGGTCGGGTGAGCGTGAGGTACTGAAGAGCACCAACAATACTGCGGTAGTGGGTAGCATCCGTGGCAGGGTGTCCAGCAGTGGCAGAGAGCTTTGGCTTGGCCTCGGCAGGAGTGGCAGCAGGTTTGCAATCGGTCATACCAGCACGATCCAAGAGATCAAGAGCATACTATCCTTGATGAAGAAAAAACCTGGAAGTGTCACGTCTTACATTGATGCCGAGGAAGATGTACAGAGCGTCCAAGTCCTTAAGCCGAAAGTCAGAACCAAGACGACCGATGATGTCGCGAAGTAAGTCCACCCGAGAGGCGGTGATGACAATATCGTCAACATATATAAGAAGCATGGTGACATGATCAGCTCGATGAAGCACAAACAGCGACGTGTCGGAGGTGGTGCTGCGAAAAACGAGAGCAGTGAGGAATGCTGCAATGCATTGATACCACGCACGGGGCGCCTACTTCAGACCGTAGAGAGACCGTGAGAGCAGGCAAACATCATCAGGCCGAGAGGGATCGACAAAACTAGTAGGCTGCTGACAGAGAACACGCTCCTGAAGATGACCATAGACGAAAGCGTTGTTGATGTCGAGCTGATGAATAGGCCAGCGGCGAGATGCAGCGAGCTGAAGAACAACACGAATCGTGGCGGGTTTGACGACCGGGGAGAAGGTCTCCGAGAAGTCAACACCGGTACATTGTGAAAAACCACGAATAACCCAGCAGGCCTTGTACCTATCCAGAGAGCCATCGGGAAGAAGCTTATGCCGAAAAACCCACTTGCCGATGATAATGTTGGCACCAGCGGGGCGAGGGACCAACGTCCAGGTCCGGTTGGCGACGAGAGCATCATACTCAGCACGCATAGCCGCTAGCCAATGTGGATCACTCAATGCAGAACGCACCGAGCGCGGTACTGGAGAGATGACCGTGACGCTGAGGTTGTGGTAGCGAGGGTTCGGCTGATGGATCCCATCTTTAGCACGCGTCACCATGGAATGATGAGGCGGTGGAGGCGGGGGCCGAGCCCGCCGTCGAGGTGGAGGCACAACCACGGAAGAGGACAAAGGTGTTGGAGATATGCCCTAGAGGCAATCATGTATGATGATATTTCCTATGTGTTTATGTATAAAGATAGTCCTTGGACATTATCAATGATGTGTATCAGCAAGTACGTGACTTGTTTGTGGGACTATGCATTGTATCATGACTGTCCTAAAAGGTCCCTAGTCGAAAGGGCTGTTAAGACGCGCAGCCGACTAGACTGGCATATGACACGGTCGATGGCTTGGTCTCACTAGGCATGGAGCATTGGATGCTAACCGGATAATATGGACTTGGAAAGGTCTGGTCGGATTCGACGTAGTCGGATCCGAATCGAGATAAGGTCAGAGTCGGACAGACCCAACTATGAGACGCAGCGATATGTCATCTGTGAGTCTCTAGTACAACATACGTTCTATGTCCTAAGACCTGAGCTGACGCATGTACTCGGGATGGTGACAGACTTGCTTTGGGCCGACCAAACGCTACTCCGTGACTGGGTAGTTACAAAGGTAGGTTTCGGGTTTGTCCAGTCCCATGCTGCGAGACATGGTCGAGCAAGATGGGATTTGCCCCTCCGATCAGGAGAGATATACTCTAGTCCCCTCGTGTGATCCGACCAGGATAAGCATGGCCATGCGACAAGGATTATGAGATAATCCGGATTGTGGTCGGCATCACTGAAACGAGAAAGAGGTCGGGCTAGCACAAGGATGACAGTCTCGCCTTGAGCCCGACAACATATATCGTGCGGCAAAGGGAACAGAAGTGTGACACGTTGTACAGGTTCGCCTAACCAGCTTCATAGCCTGCTTGGTGGTCGACACGCCTTGCTAGAGGCCGCTACCAACCATGCGGGTCGGAGGTGATCCGAACTGTGACCAAGCCGGCTTGAACCTAAGGGGTCGCGCGCTTAAGGGAAGGAACCTACGAGGTCGGTTCGTAGGACACTGGTCGGATGTGATCCGAACTGGACAAGGAACGTGACCGCGTAGACTTTGGGCTTTAGGGTCCGTGTGAGGCCCAAGTGTTGAGCCTACGACGGACGCCTATATAAAGTGGAGGTGTGGCACACTCATGCGATTGATCGCTTCGGAGCTGTGACTAGGGTTTGCATGTGTTGCGAATAGCCACCTCCACTCACCGCCGACTGTGTGATCGGATCTAGCAGTCCGCCGCATGATGTTCCTCCTGAACGCACGGATGCCGTTAGAGGCGGTGCGCTTGCGCCGCTCCGGCGAACTTGTACGTGGGATCAGACGACCGACTGTTCGAGGGAGATCGGACGAGGAGGAGACGATCCACGCGGACGCGCTGCCCCAACTCTTCTTCTGCTGCACGGCACCGTGCGTCTAGTGGTAACGAACTGTGATCCATCTCCCGTAGCATGTTCCTGGATGTTCTGCGCGTAGGAAAATTTTAATTTGCAGTCGACACACCATACCGTAGAACCCAACAGTGGTATCTGAGCCTCTGCTATAGGATTTGGATTCAGATCGTATGCATATTACATATGCGGAGGCGGGACCGCCGTGTGCATAGCGCCGTGTATTTCATACCCGACACACAAACCGGTAGAATGCGATTCTGTGCATAACTTTGTTTTGCAGGTTTGATGTGAATAGTATGGCTCATGTGTATGTGATGCATGTGTGTAATTTATACGTGGCCTGCGTGTCATGTTTATCAGCCGGCAGGAGCCAAAGTGCTGCCATTATATTGTATAACGACCTGCGTGTCGACTTGTGACTCTATGTAAATTCATTACTAGTTGTAGTAGTTGGATAATAGAGATCAGGTTGGCGGCTTGGCGTCCCGGCGTGACAAACAAGATGGAGTTCGTAGATGGTCATCAGAGTCAGAGCCGACTTGGAACAACGTCCAGGAAGGATCCATACTATTTCACAATATGTGTTATATTTGTGATTGTTATGCTTCTTTGTTTCTATGCATGTTAGAATGATAGAATGATCCCTCATGAATATCAAGCGAATTGCCATCCACGATGTTGCACCTTCGCACGTCAAGTACGTCTAGTAGTGGGCTCATAAAATTGGGGTGCTGCTGGATGTCCTTGAACTGAAGGGTTCGTGTCGGACATAGACATGCACTGCATCAGGTTAACTTGACAAGGCTATCAAAACGGTTTTGGGCCTTGTGGCAAAGAAGGTTGGGAGCCGGGGTATGAGATACCTTCCCAACCGACAGGAGTCGTATAGATATACGATTAGCAAGGAGTTGCTTACCGGATAGGTATGTTGGCTAGCAGTGATGCTAAAGCTCACTAGTCGCATGCGCTAGTCGGATCCTGAATCACTGAGAGTTTGCGGAGGGATGCTGATTCAGTGGGAGTATTTCTGTTTAGGCTAGAATTACTCTACATAAACACATTGCTTAGTGATTGCATATTTTCTGTTGTAGATCAATGGCACCACCTGCTCAACCCAACTTTGCATTGAAATCAATTCTGGAAAAGGATAAACTGAATGGGACAAACTTTACCACCTGGTATAGAAATATGAGAATTGTTCTCAAGCATGATAAAAAGGAACATGTTCTAGAGGATCCACTTCCAGAGGAACCTGCCGATAATGCTAATGCCACAACTAAGAATGCCTACCAGAAAATCGTTGATGAATAAACGGAGATCAGCTGTCTGATGATGGCTTGTATGGAGCCCCATTTGCAACAGCATTTCGAAAATGTTGAGGCTTGCGATATGATCGAGAGTCTCAAGAGCATGTTTCAGACACAGGCTAGGACCGAAAGGTTCAACGTCTGGCGATCCTTGATGGATTGCAAGCTGAAGGAAGGTGATCCACTGAGCCCACATGTGATCAAGATGATCAGATATGTGCAAGCCTTGGATCATTTGGGCTTCCCGCTCTTGGATGAGCTGGCTACAGATGCAGTTCTGGGTTCTCTTCCGCCCAGCTATGGGACGTTCATCTCGAACTATCATATGCATGGCATGGATAAGAAGCTCACTAAATTGCATGGGATGATCAAGGTGGCAGAGCAGGATATTAAGAAAGGCACGCATCAAGTGTTGATGGTGCAGAAATCAGCTAAGTTCAAGAAGAGTTGGTCCAAGAAAAAGGCTAAGGCAAAGGGCACGGAGACGGTAACCTCCGCCGTTGCGCCAAAGTCTGGACCGGACTCGAAGACCGTTTGCTATCACTGCAAGGAGACCGGTCACTGGAAGAGGAACTGTAGCAAGTGGCTTGCAGAGCATGGCAAGAAGGCCGGGAATGCTGCTTCAGGCAAAGGTACACTTGTTGCATATGTTATAGACATTTACCTTGCTGACATACCTAGTAGCTCTTGGGTATTTGGTACCGGATCGGTTATTCATATTTGCAACTCGATGCAGGGGCTGGTAAGAACTAGGCATGTGGCACAAGGGGAGATTGACATCAGGGTCGGCAACAAAGCAAGAGTTGCTTCGTTGGAGGTCAGCACGATGCAGCTCCAGCTTCCTTCCGGATTCATTATGGAATTTAATAATTGTTATTACATTCCTGCACTTAGTCGGAACATTATTTCTGCCTCATGTTTGATGAGTCAAGGTTAGGAATTCAATTTAAAGGACAATGGTTGTTCGATATTTTTGAATGGTATGTTCCACGGCTATGCACCCATTGTTGATGGGCTATTTATATTGAATCTGGAACAGGAACCGGTCTATAACGTGAATGTCAAGAGGCATAAGCCTAATGAGATAAATCCGACATACTTCTGGCATTGCCGGCTTGGACACATTAGTCTGAAATGCATGAAGAAGCTCCATGATGATGGGCTCCTAACTTTGTCCGACTTCGGGTCGTTCGAGACATGTGAATCATGCTTGCTCGTCAAGATGACTAAGTCTCCTTTCGCAAAGAGTTGCGAGAGGGCGTCCGAGCTATTGGAACTTATACATAGTGATGTGTCTAGTCCAATGAGCACAACCGCCAGAGGTGGCTATCAGTACTTCGTGACTTTTACCGACGACTTGAGTAGATATGGATATATCTATTTGATGAGGCACAAGTCGGAGACTTTTGAAAAGTTCAAAGAGTTTCAGAACGAGGTTGAGAATCAGCTCGACAAGACTATAAAGCTTCTGCGATCTGATCGTGGAGGTGAGTACATGAGCCAGGAGTTTGATGATCATCTGAAAATTCGAGGTATAGTACCTCAGCTCACACCTCCTGGTACGCCACATAGAAACGACGTGTCAGAACAGAGGAATAGGACCTTGTTGGACATGGTCTGGTCTATGATGAGCAAATTGGATTTACCCTTGTCATTTTGGGGATACGCTCTAGAAACTGCAGCTTTCACACTTAACAGGGTACCATCAAAATCCGTAGACAAGACATCACATGAGATGTGGACTGGGAAGAGTCCCAGTTTGTCTTTTCTAAAGATTTGGGGTTGTGAAGCATTTGTCAAGCGACTTATGTCAGACAAGCTTACACCCAAGTCGGATAAATGCATATTCGTGGGATATCCAAGGGAAACCTTGGGATATAGCTTCTACAACCGGGAAGAGAACAAAGTTTTTGTTGCTCGGAACGGGGTTTTCCTTGAGAAAGAGTTTCTCAGTCGGGAGGCCAGTGGGAGGACGGTTTGACTCAAAGAAATTCGAGGACCACTCTGGGACGGCTCGGCTGGTGATGAGATCATACCGGAGTCAGTCAGGGAACCTGTAGTGGAAGCGGCACCGGAACCACGGAGGTCGGAAAGATTGCGCAGAGTGCGTGATGTATTGTTGCTAGAAAGCGACGAGCCGGCCACGTATGTGGAAGCGATGGTGAGCCCAGATTCCGAGGCATGGCTGTAGGCCATGAGATCCGGGTTAAAGTCCATGGATGAGAATCAAGTCTGGGACTTGGTTGATCCGCCACCTGGTGTAACTGCCATTGGTTGCAAATGGGTCTTTAATAAGAAACCGATGTGGATGGAAATGTTCAGATCCACAAAGCTCGGCTTATCACTAAAGGTTATGGACAAGTTCAAGGAATTGACTACGACGAGACTTACTCGCTGGTAGCGATGCTAAAATCGATGAGGATCATACTAGCTATAGCTGCATATTTCGATTACGAGATATGGCAGATGGATGTCAAAACGGCTTTCCTTCACGGAAATTTAACAGAGGACGTGTATATGATACAGCCCGAGGGTTTTGTCGATCTAACTAGCACTAGTAAGGTATGCAAGCTCAATAGATCCATTTATGGGTTGAAGAAAGCATCTCGGAGTTGGAACATTCGTTTTGATGAGGTCGTCACTGGTCTCGGTTTCATCAAAAGCGAAGAGGACTCTTGTTTATACACGAAGTTAAGTGGGAGCTCGATAGTGTTTTTGATCTTGTATGTGGACAACATACTACTGATCAGAAATGATGTTTCGATGCTAAACTCGGTCAAGGAGTCATTGAATGGCAAGTTTTCGATGAAATACCTTGGCGAGGCAGTATGTATTTTAGGCATTAAGATCTATAGAGATAGATCGAGGAGGCTGCTTGGCTTAAGCCAGAGCACGCACATAGATAAAGTGTTGAAGCGGTTCAACATGAGTGAGGTGAAGAAAGGGTTCTTGCCACTCTCACATGGTATAAGGCTAAGCGAGACTCAGAGTCCTTCGACATCTGATGAGCGAAGCAGGATGAGTAGGATTCCGTATGCCTTGGCAATCGGATCCATCATGTATGCCATGATATGTACAAGGCCTGATGTTGCTTTTGCAATAAGCCTAACAAGCAGATACCAGGCCAACCCAGGTGAGGGTCACTGGGCAGCGGTAAAGACTATTTTGAAGTACCTGAAAAGGACTAAAGAGATGTTCCTAGTTTATGGAGGTGAGGAAGAGCTTGTCGTAAGGGGTTACGTTGAGGCTAGTTTCCAAACCGACAGATATGATTGTCGGTCACAGTCCGGATTCGTGTACGTCCTGAACGGAGGAGCAGTGCACTGGATGAGTTCCAAGCAGGATACAGTGGCCGATTCTACCACAGAAGCCTAATACATTGCGGCTTGTGAAGCTACAAAGGAAGGTGTTTGGATTCGGCATTTTCTGGATGATCTTGGTATTTTCCTAGCCTCGGTGCAACCGTTGGACCTTTATCTTATATTTACTAATTGGAGGCACCATATGAGCTTCCACGTTAATCCACATCAACAAGATTAGTTTAGCCGTTAGATTATAAATTTAGTGGTTATGATTTATTAAAGCAGCGTTACCTTATTTGTACATAGATTAAAAGAAAATAGACCTACACGTATCCTGGAGATAGACCTACATGTATCACATAGGAGTCAATGCCCAAGTCCAAGTTGCAGAAAAAAAAGAAATCTAACACATATAAAAACCTAAATCTGTAACACTCACGTCTATTTATATAGAAAATCACCATGTACATATAAAAAAAGGAGTCATCCACACCTACGCTCCAAGTTTCAGGAAAAAATTAATTAAATACTTCACGTACAGAAATAAAAGTCCCCAAGCAACCACGTTCAACCATGCATGAAAGAAAAAAACACCCCATGCATGTAAAAATAGGAGTCTGCCACACTTACGCTTCAAGTTTCAGAAACAAAAATTAACTAAATCTGTCACATACAAAAGCAAAATTCCCCAACACCCACGTCCAGCCATTGAACGAAAAAATTACACCACGTACATGTACAAAAAAATAGAGTCCTCCACACCCACGTCCATGTTCTAGCAAGAAAAATGAAATCCATCACGTACAGAAAGAAAATTCCCAGCCCCACGTCCTATAATTGAATAAAAAACACATCAACATCGAAGTTCCGACTACTCCATGACATTCAACTTTGACACTGGTCGGTACTAGACCTACCCTCCAGGGGAGCATTTTTGCATTCTTAAATTTCTCTACTCCCTATAAATTACATGTACATATATTGAAGTATGTGATTTATTTATTTTGTAACAGAAGGTACGTCATTTATTTCCCATAATTGTTGACTTAGCAGATACCATTCAATAAATCATGTATGACAATCCAGCTGCGGCACTCCTGATCGTGTTCATCTGTACCCTTGAATCTTAGTTTAAGTAAAATGAAATAAATTAGGTCCAGCTCTCCTGATTGTGTTCTCTCTTGCCTTTGAATCTCAGTCTACATGTTTAGACATAGAAGAAATGTAGCAAATATCTATTTTGTTATATACTTAGATTTGTTTGGATGCTTTAAGCTGGAGTGCAACCTAATCGTCCTCCTCTTGCTGTTGCTAAAAACTATTGTTTCTGCTACATTATGATTAAAAGTTGTTGCTTTTACCCAGTTTGGGGGCTGCTCGAGTGGATGTGTACTACATGGTTAAACAATAAGTAAATAACTGAATATCACATTATCATGGTTAACACGTTTATAGTAGTGTAAAGGAAGAAGAAATAATGCAAAGATATTCACATTATCATGGTTTACACGTTTATAGTAATGTAAAGGAAGAAGGAAAAATGAAAGGATATCCATGATGTCCTTTTCATTGGGACTGTGAGAGGAGTAGTCTCGCCGAATATATAGGGAATACATTTGTATAATTTTTTCTAATACATTGTGTGGTCATGATTTTCTCCTTGGTATAATTTCAATGTTCGACATTTTTTCTTCTATATATCAAATAGAATACTAGAATGCAATATTTCGAAGTGCGTCGCACGTATTTCATGTGTCTATTCACCACACACTATTTTCTATATTTTCCAGGTAGATATTTTTGCATGTCAACTTCGTTAAAAGATCTACATAAATATTATGGTTAATTAGTTTGCACTTGGAAATTCTATTATGGCATCGAATCAACTACCAGTTTTTCACATATATAGTTTACCAGCCTCAAAGTTAATGAGGTCAATTAGAGTTCGTGGTGAAAGGAACATGTAATTTAAGTTGCACTTTTCAGAATTCTCACTTGCTATGCCAGTTGATATAGTTAGAGCTATCGACACACACATCACAATTATAAACATAGGCAAAAGAGCTTAACTTTCACGGCATACATATGGTGGCGTAATTAGGAACTTACACTGAATGAACAATATTCATAGTTGCTATCAATGAAAAAAATACTACATGTTACAAAATATTTTCAGTAGTATGTCATTTTTTACAATATTTACAATTAACAAAATGGAAAAGCAAAACTAATTTTCAGAAATATTTAGAGTATAAATTTGGTTTCTATATTTCTAGCCCGTGCAGTCGCACGGGTTGATGACTAGTTGTGATAATTCTGGTGCCATCGCACAATCCAAGGAGCCGAGGAATCACCACAAGGTCAGACACATAGACCGGAAATATCACCTGATACGAAAGATCGTAAAGAATGGTGATGTAGAGTTATGCAAGATTCACACGGATGCAAATGTTGCAGATCCGTTAACTAAGCCACTTCCACAACCCAAGCATGAGGGGCACGTTAGAGCTATGGGCATTTGATGTCTATTTGATTGACTCTAGTGCAAGTGGGAGACTGTTGGAGATATGCCCTAGAGGCAATCATGTATGATGATATTTCCTATGTGTTTATGTATAAAGATAGTCCTTGGACATTATCAATGATGTGTATCAGCAAGTACGTGACTTATTTGTGGGACTATGCATTGTATGATGACTGTCCTAAAAGGTCCCTAGTCGAAAGGGCTGCGTGGACGCGCAGCCGACTAGACTGGCATATGACATGGTCGATGGCTTGGTCTCACTAGCCATGGAGCATTGGATGCTAACCGGATAATATGGACTTGGAAAGGTCTGGTCGGATTCGACGTAGTCGAATCCGAGTCGGATAGACCCAACTATGAGACGCAGCGATATGTCATCTGTGAGTCTCTAGTACAACATACGTTCTATGCCCTAAGACCTGAGCTGACGCATGTACTCGGGATAGTGACAGACTTGCTTTGGGCCGACCAAACGCTACTCCGTGACTGGGTAGTTACAAAGGTAGGTTTCGGTTTTGTCCAGTCCCATGTTGCGAGACATGGTCGAGCAAGATGGGATTTTACCCTCCGAAAAGGAGAGATATACTCTGGGGCCCTCGTGTGATCCGACCAGGATAAGCATGGCCATGCGACAAGGATTATGAGATAATCCGGATTGTGGTCGGCATCACTGAAACGAGAAAGAGGTCGGGCAAGCACAAGGATGACAGTCTCGCCTTGAGCCCGACAACATATATCGTGCGGCAAAGGGAACAGAAGTGTGACACGTTGTACAGGTTCACCTAACCAACTTCATAGTCTGCTTGGTGGTCGGCACGCATTGCTAGAGGCCGCTACCAACCGTGCAGGTCGGAGGTGATCCGAACTGTGACCAAGCCGGCTTGAACCTAAGGGGTCGCGCGCTTAAGGAAAGGAACCTACGAGGTCGGTTCGTAGGACACTGGTCGGATGTGATCCGAACTGGACTAGGAACGTGACCGAGTAGACTTTGGGCTTTAGGGTCCGTGCAAGGCCCAAGTGTTGAGCCTGCGACAGACGCCTATATAAAGTGGAGGTGCGGCACACTCATGCGATTGATCGCGTCGGCAGTGCGACTAGGGTTTGCATGTGTTGCGAATAGCCACCTCCACTCGCTGCCGACTGTGTGATCGGACCTAGCAGTCCGCCGCACGGTGTTCCTCTTGCACACGCAGATACCGTTAGAGGCGGTGCGCTTGCGCCGCTCCGGCGAACTTGTACGTGGGATCAGACAACCGGCTGTTCGAGGGAGATCGGACGAGGAGGAGACGATCCACGCGGACGCGCTGCCCCAACTCTTCTTCCGCCGCACGGCACCGCGCGTCTAGTGGTAACGAATTGTGATCCATCTCCCGTAGCATGTTCCTGGATGTTCTGCGCGTAGGAAAATTTTAATTTGCAGTTGACGCACCCTACTGTAGAACCCAACATAAGGCATGGCCGCGGGTGAGGCAGCGGTCGAGGCCTCGGACGAGACCGCAGACAGCGGCGTCAAGACCATGGGCGAGGCCGCGGGTGGGGAAGAGGCGTTCGCAGGGACGACCACGGGTGACGACAACAGGACCACGGGCGAGGCCGCGGGTGGCGAAGATGAAACCGCGGCTGAGACAGACGAGGCGGCAGGCGAGGCTGCAGGCGACGCGGGGGCGGGCAAGGCCGCCTCCAACGTGGGTGCGGTCGAAGCAGGAGAGTGCCCGGCTGAGATGCCTCCTTTGCCAGGCCAGCGAGGGCGGGCGCCGAAACCCAGAGGGGTGAGGCCAGCTCCGCCTGAGCCAACTAGACCAGAGGGAGCCGAGGCCTGGAGGGGCGAGGCAGGCTCCGCCTGAGCCGGCAAAGGAGGCCCTGCCGAAGGACCCGTCTGAGGTGCACGGGGTCATGGCAGAGGAAGCGCAAGGGCTCCACGAGGCCGCAGATGGAGATCATCCGAAGACATAGTTGGTGTCGGTGTTGCCTGCTCAAAGGGAAAAACAACCTCATCAAAGTAAACATGTCGTGAGACAAACACGCGACGAGAGACTGGGTCATAGCAGCGAAATCATTTGGTGTTTGGTTGATAGCCAAGAAAGACACAAGCGAGAGACCGAGGCGCAAGCTTATGTGGGGCGGTGGCGGTGATGTTGGGGTAACACAAGCAACCAAAGACCTGAAGATCGTCATAGGATGGGGGAGACCCGAACAGAAGATGATGAGGTGTATAGCTCCATCGCGGTTTGCATGGCCGGATGTTGAGAAGAAGAGTGGCGGTGGCAAGAGCGTCGGGCCAAAACTGGGCGGGCATGTGTGCATGGAAAAGCAGCGCATGAACACTCTCATTGAGGGTGCGAAGAACACGTTCGGCGCGACCGTTTTTTGGGAGGTGTATGGACATGTAAGGCGGAAAAAAGTGCCATGAGTGGAGAGAAGATGTCGAATGGCGAGGTTATCATATTCTTTTCCGTTATCGGTTTGAAGATGAGCAATGGTGCGGTGGAAGTGGGTATGGACGTAAGCATAAAAAGCACAGAGAGTGGAGGCGATGTCATATTTACGACGTAGCGGAAAAGTCCAAGTGAAGCGAGAAAAATCATCTAAAATCACAAGATAATATAATAAGCCCGAATTACTAGGCACTGGAGATGTCCAAACATCACAATGAATAACATCGAAAGGAAAAGTGGCTATTGATGCACACGAAGGAAACGGCAAGCGAACATGTTTTCCTATGCGGCAAGCATGACATGTATGAACCGCAGATTTATTACATGAAAAATAAAAGGTGCTCAAAACTTTGTGAAGAGCGTCGGCGCCGGGATGACCAAGTCGAGCGTGCCAAAGCGAGACATCGGCATGAAGAGCTACCGGGCCGCCACTCGTCGTAGGACCACATGGGTAGAGATCATCGGGGGAATCACATCGGTGCAGAACCCTCCTGGTGCGAGCATCCTTGACAGAGAAACCAAGAGCGTCAAACTCAACAGTGACAGGATTTTCACGAGTAAGAGTTTTAACAGAACATAGGTTTTTGATGAAGGACGGTGAAACAAGCACATTATTAAGAGTAAGAGACCAAGAAGGAAATGGAAGAGAGGATGAACCATTATGGGTGATGGGAAGAGAGGAGCCATCACCCACCACGATGCGGGAGTTGAAGGGATAGGGGGAGGCACGGGAGAGGATACCGGGGTTGGAGGCTATGTGAGCGGCGGCGCCGGTGTCCATGTACCAATCGCCGCCCCCATTGTAGGTACTCGGCGAGGGGGCATCATGAAGGGCGGGGAGGAGCGTCGGGTCGTAGACCAGAGGGGCACCGCCATATGCACCGTAGCCTGAGTGACTGCCGTAGGCCGAGGGGCCACTGTAGGCCGCTGCGTTGCCGTATGCCATAGGAGCCAGCGCGGTCAGCAGCGCCTGATGAGAAGACGGCCGCGGCCCGAGGATGCCCGGAGCGAGAGGGCGGGGAACGGGGTATGGAGTAAGCATGCACAACCCCCGTCCAGGGATTATACCCCGAGAGCCACGGCGGAGGAGGGGTGGCCGCGGTTTCCGCGGGAGGGTGCGGCGTCGTGTTGGTGTTGCGGCCGCGACCCCCGCGGCCCTTCTGCTTGCGTCCACCAGCGGGCGCGGGCGTGGGTGGCGGGGTCGGAGGAGGTGAGAGTGGCGCTGGCGGAGTTGGTGGAGCACCGTGGCCAGCGGCGAGACCGACGTGGAGGACGGCATGGGTTGCCTGCCGGGTGGTGTGACGGAGACGCTTTTCCTCCACGCGAAGATATGTGACCGCCTTCGCGTATGTCGGCGTGATGAGGGAGAGGTTGGTGGCGGACTGGCCAAGGTCGGGGTGGAGGCCGCGGAGGAGGTTGGTGAGGAGGACGGAGTCGTCGATGTTCATGCCGATGTCGCGCAGCTCATCGACGAGGACCTTCAGCCGCGTGCAGTACTCATCGATTGAAAGATCGTTTTTCTGCATAGTGAAGAACTCCCCTTGAAGAAAAACGCGGCGCTGGAGTTGATTGTCGAGGAAGAGATCACATAGGCGCGTCCACATAGCATACGCAGACGGATCGCGGGCGTTCACCATGTTGAAGAGGCCGCCGGAGATGGTGAGGAAGAGCCACTTGACGATGCAGGCATCCACAGCAAGCCACTCGTCGTCGTCCTTCATCTCGCAGAAGTCGACGCTCCCGTCAACATGCTCGATGAGACGGTAAGAGCGGAACAGCAGCGCAAAGTAGGTGCGCCATGCATTGTAGGACGGCGAGTCGAGGTCGAGGATGACGGGTACGTGGTCTTTGATGTGAAGCTCGTTGAGGCGGTCGGAGGTGAACATGGCACCGAAAAAGGAACCGGCATCGGATGCGTCAGCCTTGGCCATGTTGGTGTCGGGTGGTTAGGGTTTGGGTGGTGGTGAAGGGAGGAAGGGATCGGCGGCGGCGATGGGTGTTTGGGAAGGAGGCAGCAGGGGCTACAGGAGATAGATGGTAGCGGCGGCGGCTTTTAGGGTGTTGGGAAGAAGGTGGTGGTGGCAGGGAGGAGAAGAGAAGCGGCGGCGGCGGCTACGGGAGAGGTGGCAGCGGCGGCAACGGCTTGAGGGGTTTGTGGAGGAGTAGGCAGCGGCGGTGGCTACGGGAGAAGTAGCGACGGCGACGGCGGTAGGGTTTTGGAGTTGGCGCGGCGGCTAGAGGTAGGTGCGGCGGCTGCGGGGTGCTGAAGCGAGAGAAGATCGCGGTAAAACTGATACCATGTAGAGAGAATATTTGGTGCAACTCAATTATATTCCAGGGAGTTGGTCACAATATATACACAGGATGTCTTGCGTGACAAGGAAACTAATCCTACCATATCTCTAGGAGTCAACTATACAAGGCTAGAGAAGATAGGATAAGCAATACAAATATGTCACATTCAACACAATTCAATGCATGTATTCTCTGAACGGGATATGTAAACCTGCCTGGTGAAAATATGTAAAGGATCTACATAAACTCTCTTTAGAATTAGCAACTGCAAACTGTGTCACAAAATTTTTATATGGAGAGAACATCTTTGTTCTTTGTGCATTCGGAGCTGATAATTGAATTCAGCCGCTTAATAACACTAGTACATGTAACTAAATAAGACTGAAAACAACTATCTCCAAGAGATTATAAGACCATACATGGTTTTCAGTAGTGTTGACAGCGTATCAACATCTTCACCCAGGTGGGTTCTTCAGCATATTTGTTATGGTGGATAGGATACAGCCCGCGGCTTCACAAACTATCAGAGAGGGGCAGCGGGCCACCTGGGCCCAGGTGTCCGAACTCCGAAGAGAGGGCTGCAGCAATCTTGGAGCAGGCAGCAGGAGCAGAGATAGAACATGTAGAAGAACCGTCCATTCAGAGTTTCGTCGAAAACAGAGGAGAGTTTAAGAGGTACAACAATTAGCTTTGAATTGAACTTTGAGTTAGTGTTGAATATTTTACTCCTCACCCCTGAAACATTAGAAAGGTAAACAATTGAATTTCCATAATTTAGCTGAGGATTTAACTTATCAGGATCCAAAGAAGCCACCAAACCCAGGCCACAAGGAAACTCAGGCCAGCCAGGTTGAACCAGACCCCACCCTCCTGGCCCCATCCTGCTGGGTCTCACCAACCTGGTCCTACAGGCCCATGCCAATCAATCTCGCCAAGCTAAACTTCTGCAACAATAAGATATAAAGAAGCTAAACTGCAGCAGAAAGCACAGACCGAGACTTGATGCAGCAGTTGGAGGTGTAGAAGAATTTATAGAGGTAGGGTGAGAAGTAGTAGTTGTGCATGTATATGCTGTTCAATAGCTCACCCACTGGCCTGTGTTTTAACTACTGTTTACTAATCAACATGACCATTGAATCATCAGTCGGTAATAGAAACAGTGACTGCAGAGTCACTGTTTGATGACTTCTTTCCTTCAGAAAATGTAAAAGATTACCCTAAAACACTTTCAAGCAGATGATTGTGGTACAAATTCCCCTGAGAACATGTTTGAATCTGGAGCCAGGAAAGTGGTTGACACAAGAGGAAAATAAAAGCAGTGGAAGACAAGTCAGGCAGAAAGCATGAAAAAATTGTTGATGTGATTGTATCAGCAGCTAAAGCATTCCCTGTTAAACATATAGTTCAGCGCATACATATTGCACCATTGTAACGTGATAGATCTCTTGGAAATATTCTGGTAGTTTGTTTAGCCTAGATAACTATCTCAACCGTGGCTATCTCTTTCTCTCTTTCTTTCTCTCCAAGATGTACTCTATCTCTTTGTATGCGCTACACGGATCTGCGCCCCTGTCTATAAACACGAACCACATCCCCTCGCACCGAGGTAAGACGTTTACCGCAATCTTCACATGGTAATCAGAGCCTCCCTCTTCCACAACATCTAGCATCCATCAAACCCTAGCTCTAGCCATGTCGTCTTCCGCCGTCGCTCCTGTACCCACCATTCATGGTCAGGTAACAGAGAAGCTCACTAGGACGAACTACGTCCTCTTGCGCGCCCAGATCACGCCCCAGCTCATCGGCACTGGCCTCTTTGGCTACGTCGACGGATCCATCAAGGAACCGGAGAAGTTCCTTGTCACCAAGGACAAATATGGCAAGGAGGAAGCCGTCCCGAACCTACATCAAGTCTGGGTAAGGGAAGATCAGCAGGTACTTGGCCATCTGTTGATCAATCTCTCTCAAGAAGTTCTTGTCCAGGTGACCTCGATCCGCAAGGCGCATGAGCTCTGGACTGCTGTGGCGAGCATGTTCTCGTCCCAGTCCGATCTCGCATCAACAACATCAGAATCGCCCTATCCAACGCGCAGAAGGGCACGCAAGCGATGGGCACCTACTTAGCCCACATCCGCTCCCTCGCCGACGAGTTGGCAGCCGCCGGCAAGCCGTTGGATGACGATGAAGTCATCTCCTACATCCTGGCGGGGCTGGACATGGAGTACCAGCCACTGGTGTCGGCACTCGACGCCCGCACAGAGCCAGTCACAATCGATGATCTGTTCGCTCAAGTAAGCAATTTTGATCAGCGGATTGCAATGTTTCATGGTGCCGACAACAACATCGGGTTCAAGAGCTCCGCCAACGCCGCCGTTCGTGGTGGCCGCGGTGGCTCGCGTGGCTACCGCGGCCCTCCGCCCAACAAGGGAAAGAACAGCAGCGGTGGCAGCGGCAACTCCCACAACATCAACAACACCTCTCGTGGGTGGCCCTCCTACACCAACAACAAGGGTCGTCACAACAACCCCAGGAGCCGCCCCGATGCTGTCAAGTGTCAAATCTGCGGCAAGATCGGTCACTTAGCAAAAGATTGCTGGTACCGGTTTGAGGAGGATGAAGGAGAATCCTCGCAAGATGAGAAGGTTGCTGGCACTGCAGAAGCCTCATACGGGGTTGATACAAACTCGTATGTTGATAGTGGCGCTACAAATCACATCACTGGTGAACTTGAAAAGGTGACTATGCGGGAGAAGTACCGCGGCCAAGATCAGATACACACAGCAAGTGGATCAGGTATGAGGATTAAGCATGTTGGTCATTCTGTTTTTCAAACCCCTCACCGAAAGATTCATCTAAGAAAAATTCTTCATGTCCCTAGTGCATCTAAAAATCTTCTCTCCGTTCATCGTATTGCCATTGACAATCATGTCTTTCTCGAGTTTCACCCCTTTTTCTTTTTGATCAAGGATCAGGCAACCGGAAGGTGCTCTACCGAGGTAGATGTGTTCGCGGGCTTTACTCATTGATTCCGGAGTTAAGAAGAGCAAATAAGCAAGCTTATGGTGTCACCAAAATCTCCTCAACACGGTGGCACGATAGACTAGGGCATGCATCTTTTTCTTTAGTTGAACGATTGCTTAGGAAGAATAAGCTCCCATATGTTGGAGAGCGTGATGTCGAAACAATTTGTGATTCTTGTCAAAAGGCTAAAAGCCATCAATTACCTTATACAATTCCCACAAGTATTTCTACCAAACCATTGCAACTTATCTTTTCTGATGTTTGGGGTACTGCTCTAAGTTCTGTTGGTATGGTGATACGTCTCCAACGTATCTATAATTTTTGATTGCTCCATGCTATATTATCTACTGTTTTGGACATTATTGGGCTTTATTTTCCACTTTTATATTATTTTTGGGACTAACATATTAACCGGAGGCCCAGCCCAGAATTGCTGTTTTTGCCTATTTCAGAATTTCGAAGAAACGGAATATCAGACGGAGTCCAAACGGAATGAAACCTTCGGGAACGTGATTTTTTCACCGAACATGATCCAGGAGACTTGGACCCTATGTCAAGGAAGCTTTGAGGAGGGCACAAGGTAGGGGGGTGCGCCCTCCACCCTCGTGGGCCCCACGATGCTCCACCGACGTACTTCTTCCTCCTATATGTACCTACGTACCCCCAAACGATCAGATATGGAGCCAAAAACCTAATTCCACCGCCGCAACCTTCTGTACCCACGAGATCCCATCTTGGGGCCTGTTCCGGAGCTCCGCCGGAGGGGGCATCCACCACGGAGTGCTTCTACATCATCACCATAGCCCCTCCGATGAAGTGTGAGTAGTTTACCTCAGACCTTCCGGTCCATAGTTAGTAGCTAGATGGCTTCTTCTCTCTTTTTGGATCTCAATACAATGTTCTCCCCCTCTCTCGTGGAGATCTATTCGATGTAATCTTCTTTTTGCGGTGTGTTTGTTGAGACCGATGAATTGTGGGTTTATGATCAAGATTATCTGAATCTTCTCTGAATTCTTTTATGTATGATTGCTTATCTTTGCAAGTCTCTTTGAGTTATCAGCTTGGTTTGGCCTACTAGATTGATCTTTCTTGCAATGGGAGAAGTGCTTAGCTTTGGGTTCAATCTTGCGGTCTCCTTTCCCAATGACAGTAGGGGCAGCAAGGCACGTATTATATTGTTGCCATCGAGGATAACAAGATGCGGTTTTTATCATATTGCATGAATTTATCCCTCTACATCATGTCATCTTGCTTAAGGCGTTACTCTGTTTTCACAAACTTAATACTCTAGATGCATGCTGGATAGCGGTCGATGAGTGGAGTAATAGTAGTAGATGCAGGCAGGAGTCAGTCTACTTGTCTCGGACGTGATGCCAATATACATGATCATACCTAGATATTCTCATAACTATGCTCAATTCTGCCAATTTCTCAACAGTAATTCGTTCACCCACCGTAAAATACTTATGCTCTTGAGAGAAGCCACTAGTGAAATCTATGGCCCCTGGGTCTATCTTCATCATATTAATCTTCCATCACTTTATTATTGCCTTTTCTTTTTACTTTGCATTTTATTTTACTTTGCATCTTTATCACAAAAATACCAAAAATATTATCTATCATCTCTATCAGATCTCACTCTCGTAAGTGACCGTGAAGGGATTGACAACCCCTTATCGCGTTGGTTGCGAGGAGTTATTTGCTTTGTGTAGGTACGAGGGACTCGCGCGTAGCCTTCTACTGGATTGGTACCTTGGTTCTCAAAAACTGAGGGAAATACTTACGCTACTTTTGCTGCATCATCCTTTCCTCTTCAAGGAAATCCAACGTAGTGCTCAATAGGTAGCAAGAAGAATTTCTGGCGCTGTTGCCGAGGAGTCTACGCAAAAGTCAACATACCAAGTACCCATCACAATCCCTTATCTCCCGCATTACATTATTTGCCATTTGCCTCTCATTTTCCTCTCCCCCACTTCACCCTTGCCGTTTTATTCGCCCTCTCTTTTCCGTTTGCCTTTTTCTCGATTGCCTTTTGTTTGCTCGTGTGTTGGATTTCATGTTTGTCACGATGGCTCAAGATAATACCAAATTGTGTGACTTTACCAATACCAACAATAATGCTTTCCTTAGCACTCCGATTGCTCCTCTTACCAATACTGAATCTTGTGAAATCAATACTGCTTTGTTGAATCTTGTCATGAAAGATCAATTCACCGGCCTTCCTAGTGAAGATGACGCTACTCATCTAAATAGCTTCGTTGACTTATGTGATATGCAAAAGAAGAAAGATGTTGATAATGATATTGTTAAATTGAAGCTATTTCCTATTTCGCTTAGAGATCGTGCTAAAACTTGGTTTTCATCTTTGCCTAAAAATAGTATTGATTCTTGGAACAAGTGCAAAGATGCTTTTATCTCTAACTATTTTCCTCCCGCTAAGATCATCTCTCTTAGAAACGATATTATGAATTTAAAGCAACTTGATCATGAACATGTTGCACAAGCTTGGGAGAGAATGAAATTAATGATACGCAATTGCTCTACTCATGGTTTGAATTTGTGGATGATTATACAAAAAAATTATGCTGGATTGAATTTTGCTTCTAGAAATCTTTTAGATTCGGCCGCGGGAGGCACTTTTGTGGAAATCACTTTAGGAGAAGCTACTAAACTCCTAGATAATATTATGGTTAATTATTCGCAATGGCACATTGAAAGATCCACTAATAAAAAGGTGCATGCGATAGAAGAAATTAATGTTTTGAGTGGAAAGATGGATGAACTTATGAAATTATTTGCTACTAAGAGTGTTTCTTCTGATCCTAATGATATGCCTTTGTCTACTTTGATTGAGAATAATAATGAATCTATGGAAGTGAATTTTGTTGGTAGGAATAATTTTGCTAACAACGCGTATAGAGGGAACTTTAATCCTAGGCCTTATCCTAGTAATCCTTCTAATAATTATGGAAATTACTACAACAACTCTTATGGAAATTTTAATGAGATGCCCTCTGAATTCGAGACTAGTGTTAAAGAGTTTATGAATTCTCAAAACAATTTCAATGCTTTGCTTGAAGAGAAATTGCTTAAAGTTGATGAATTGGCTAGGAACATTGATAGAATTTATCTCGATGTTCATTCTTTAAAGCTTAGATCTATTCCGACTAAGCATGATATCAATGAGTCTCTCAAAGCCATGATAATTTCCATTGATGAGTGCAAGGAAAGAACCGCTAGGATGCGTGCTACGAAAGATTCCTTTATTGAAGCGTGTTCTTCCAATTTCCATGAAAATAAAGATGAAGATCTAAAAGTTATTGATGTGTCCCCTATTAAATCTTTGTTTTGCAATATGAATGTTGATAATGATGGGACTGAATATGATCCACCTTTACCTAGAAGGCGTTCCAAGAATTCGGAGTTTTTAGATCTTGATGCTAAAATTGATAAAAATGGGATTGAAGGAAGCAAAACCCTAGATATTGCTAAACCCACTATTTTGGATTTCAAGGAATTTAATTATGAAAGTTGCTCTTTAATTGATTGTATTTCCTTGTTGCAATCCGTGCTAAATTCTCCTCATGCTTATAGTCAAAATAAAGCGTTTACTAAACATATCGTTGATGCCTTGATGCAATCTTATGAAGAAAAACTTGAGTTGGAAGTTTCTATCCCTAGAAAACTTTATGATGAGTGGGAACCAACTATTAAAATTATGATTAAGGATCATGAATTTTATGCTTTATGTGATTTGGGTGCTAGTGTCTCCACTATTCCCAAAACTTTGTGTGATTTGCTAGATTTCTGTGATTTTGATGATTGCTCTCTAAACTTGCACCTTGCAGATTCCACTATTAAGAAACCTATGGGAAGAATTAATGATGTTCTTATTGTTGAAAATAGGAATTATGTGCCCGTAGATTTTATCGTTCTTGATATAGATTGCAATCTTTCTTGTATTATTCTTGGTAGACCTTTCCTTAGAATGATTGGTGCAATTATTGATATGAAGGAAGGGAATATTAGATTCCAATTTCCATTAAAGAAAGGCATGGAACACTTCCCTAGAAATAAAATAAATTTACCATATGAATCTATCATGAGAGCCACTTATGGATTTGCCTACCAAAGATGGCAATACCTAGATCTATCCTTGCTTTTATGCCTAGTTAGGGGCGTTAAACGATAGCGCTTTTTGGGAGGCAACCCAATTTTATTTTTAATTTTTTTTGCTTTTTCTTATATTTAGGAATAAATCTTTGATCTAACCTCTGGTTAGACGTGTTTTTATGTTTTAATTAGTGTTTGTGCCAAGTTAAACCTATAGGATCTTCTTGGATGATAGTTATTTGATCTTGCTGTAATTTCCAGAAACTTTCTGTTCACGAAAACAATTGTTAAAAATCACCAGAATGTGATAAAATAGTGATTCCAATTGCTTCTGATCAAAAAACAAATTTCCTAGGACTTACTATTTTGGCTGATATTTTGGAGTTCCAGAAGTTTGCATTAGTTACAGATTACTTCAGACTGTTCTGTTTTTGGCAGATTCTGTTTTTCGTGTGTTGTTTGCTTATTTTGATGAATCTATGGCTAGTAAAATAGTTTATAAACCATAGAGAAGTTGGAATACAGTAGGGTTAACACCGAAATAAATAAATAATGAGTTCATTACAGTACCTTGAAGTGGTCTTTTGTTTTCTTTCGCTAACGGAGCTCACGAGATTTCTGTTGAGTTTTGTGTTGTGAAGTTTTCAAGTTTTCGGTGAAATATTTTGATGGATTATGGAAAAAGGAGTGGCAAGAGCCTAAGCTTGGGGATTCCCATGTAACCCCCAAGATAATCTAAGGACACCAAAAAGTCAAAGCTTGGGGATGCCCCGGAAGGCATCCCCTCTTTCGTCTACTTCCATCGGTAACTTTACTTGGAGCTATATTTTTGTTCACCACATGATATGCGTTTTGCTTGGAGCATCTTGTATGATTTCATCTTTGCTTTTTAGTTTACCACAATCATCCTTGCTGTACACACCTTTTGAGAGAGCCATACATGATTTGGAAATTATTAGAATACTCTTTGTGCTTCACTTATATCTTTTGAGT